>JAOWBW010000359.1:296571-371527 GCA_026119855.1 Campanula takesimana | reverse complement strand
TCCAATTTTATACCAGAGTAGTCCTGGAATTTATAGCTTATCCTAGGGAGGTCCTGGCCTATTAGCTTATCCCTAAAACGGTGCTAAGGCTACCTATAAGATAGGTCGGTTTTCAGATTGGGGTACTTACAGGAGCCCCTCGGAAACGTCGCTTCGAAGGAGCGGGTTTTGTCGATAGAAATAAGCATCCCAATCTGACAGGACGACGGCTTTAACCGATTTTGGTTGCATGGCTGGACCTAGTGGTATAGGATTCCTAAGTATCCGTTCGCGGGGAATCAAGCCTAACGTAGTTTCGGAGGTACGCGGGGTTACTTAGATCCGCAAGGAGGCATGACTCTAGGAGTCAAGGCGAGACATGGTCAACTTGGCTCTATGGGAGAGGGTTGACATGCTGGGGATACGGTCAACATGACTCTATAAGAGAGGGTTGACTTACACGGACAGATTTTTACTGGGCTTACATCGGGGACGGCCTATGGTGACTATTCTAAGTCCAAGCTTGACCGGGTCAACTCCGTCTTCGGGGGATTGACGGGAAAACTGGTCTTACGTCCCTCTAAGGACTGCCGGGACAAGGCTTTAGCCTATAACGACTATTCTAAGTCTAAGCTTGACCGGGTCACTCCGCCTTTGGGAAGATTGACGGCAAAACTGGTCTTACGTCCCTCTAAGGTCTGCCGGACAAAGGCTCTAGCCTATAACGACTATTCTAAGTCATAGCTTGACCGGGTCAACTCCATATTTGGGGAGATTGAATGGAAAACTGGTCTTAGGTCCCTCTAAGGATTGTCCGGGACAAAGGCTCTAGCCTATAACGACTATTCTAAGTCATAGCTTGACCGGGGTCAACTCCGTCTTTGGGGAGATTGACGGGAAACTGGTCTTACGTCCCTCTAAGACTGCCGGGACAAAGACTCTAGCCTATAACGACTATTCTAAGTCATAGCTTGACCGGGGTCAACTCCGTCTTTGGGGAGATTGACGGGAAAAATGGTCTTACGTCCCTCTAAGGACTGCCGGGACAAAGGCTCTAGCCTATAACGACTATTCTAAGTCTAAGCTTGACCGGGGTCAACTCCGTTTTTTAGGGAGATTGACAGGAAAACTGGTCTTACGTCCCTCTAAAGGACTGCCGGGACAAAGGCTCTAGCCTATAACGACTATTCTAAGTCTAAGCTTGACCGGGGTCAACTCCGTCTTTGGGAGATTGACGGGAAAACTGGTCTTTACGTCCCTCTAAGGACTGGCCGGGACAAAGTCTCTAGCCTATAACGACTATTCTAAGTCTAAGCTTGACCGGGGTCAACTCCGTCTTTGGGAGATTAACGGGAAAACTGGTCTTACGTCCCTCTAAGGACTGCCGGGATAAAGGCTCTAGCCAATAACACGACTATTCTAAGTCATAGCTAATGGGCTTACGTCTGGGATGGCCACAATAAGCATTAAGCAAAAGACCATTTCTCAATTCCAAATTTTCACTGGGCTTACGTCGAGGACGGCCATAATAAGCATTAAGCAAAAGACCATTTCAAATTCTGAATTTTACTGGGCTTACGTCGAGGACGGCCACATTTAATTTCACAAAGCTGGGCTTACGTCGCTAGGACTGCCTGTGATGACTTCGGGAAACTAAATTTTCTAGGTTCAATTCAAGTTGCATGAGCCAAAGGGGGCATTTTTCGGTTGCCATTTATGACATTGGTTGGGAAGGGGCTTTAATGGGTTGGACACAAAGCTAACTCTCAACAAAATCATCAATTCTGACAGGGCTAAAGTACCGTAGGGCTCAGGAAGGAAGTACTCCTTTTTCATTCATTTTGTTCTAGGCCTGGTCATCTACCTAAATGCCACAGTCCTGAGTTCATCAATCAGTTCGTCTTTCTTAATTTTGAAAGCTCCTTTTCCATGGAACCCTTTCTCATGGAGAAACCACCAAAATTGTCCAAAATTCATCAAGAATGTTTCGAGGGCAACCCTTAGGCTTTGGATGCGGTCCCACATGAGGAATCACAAGGGAACTTTCCAATCCATGTTTGGCCTTCAATCCCTTGGTCTCTCAAGGAGTTCATTCCGGATCTTGAGCTGTTGAGAGCTGCTGCGTCCTTTTGGGATGTTAAGAGGCATGTCTATTGTTTCTCCTACAACGAGATCACTCCTACTTATGAGGATTTCAAGGATTTGGTGGGCGGCGTGGACACGGAGGTCATTGCTCTTCCTTCGGTTGATGACACCATGTGTGTTGCGAGGTTGGTTTCTCTTCTTGGTATTTCTTTGGAAGAGGCCCAATGCATGGTCCTTGATCACACTTTCATTGATATTTCGGATGTCCCTGAGAAGTTCATGGATCGCACGGATGAGGCTTCTTGGAATGCCTTCGGTTTATGCGTCCTTGCTTTTTTCTACATGGTCAGTTCCAAGGGCACCTGCCATCGGGTTTTATTGAGTGACCTCGAGGAGTGCTGTGCGGGGAAGGATATTGTCCCCTTGATCTTGGGCGAGACCCTTCACGGTATGGACCGCTTGGCTTTGGGGGATGGTTTCATGCGCAGTGGTAGCCCTGCCTTGCTTACTTTGTGGTTGAGGGAGAGGTTGATGGCCATTCCGGAGGCTCCTATCTCTTACAATCCTTGGTCTTACTCTTTGAGAGGCATTATCTTGGACCTAGTTCAGAGTGATTGGGAGGTTTACATGGCTCGCCTCACGACTGCCGAGATACGCTGGCTAGTTCCCCATTGGCGTATTGGCTTAGTGCGGGAGTATCAAGATAATTCCCCCCTTTGTTCGGGTGCCAGGACTCTTGGGTTCATCTCATTATATCCCTTTTTTGGTCCGTCGTCAGTTTGGGTTACCACAGACTCCACTGTTGGAGTGGTCGGGTGTCAACTCGGAGCACTTGAGGCTTCCATCTCTGTCTATGTAGGATTCCTCCACCGTTTCATTCCTGTCCCGGTCGTGGACTTATTCCCTCTTTCCAGCTCGGGCACTTCTTGGGCGAGCGGGTAGCATGGTTTTGAACACGGTGTACTTGGACTGGTATGAACAGACTATGGGACAGACTCAGAGGCTCATTGAGGAGAGGCGTGAGGCTATTCTTGGTGAGACTTATGGTCCTAGCAGGGTTCTAAGGGAGACCGAAGCTGTGGCGAGTGGCCATAACATTACTGGAGATGTTATTGAGGACTACAGAGTTTTGGCAGACATGAGGATGGCCGCGATGCCTAAGGCGGGGGCACAAAATGGAGGATATTCGGGCTCGGGCTGCTGCCAATGCGGCTTTGAGGGTGACCGGGCTCGTAGATGACGTTGGAAGAGCCTCTGATCATGGAAAAGGGGGAATTGACATCTTTGAGGTGAAGAAAAAGAAGACCCGAAGAAGTCAGAAGAAGAAGTGGAGGGACGAAGAACGGTGATTTCCATGTATCCACCCATTGCCATTGCAGACACATTAGTTTATCTTAGGTATTTTAGTTATGTCTTAAGCATGTTAGTTGGGTCGAGAGTAGACCGTGCTTGAACTCATCAAAGAAGTGTTTTAACTGTAATGAAAATGGTTACTTATGAAGCCAATTTGCATTCTCATGGAGCTCTTGCTCAAGTCCAAATTTGATTTTTATTTATTTTTTAGACCGGACCAAAAATTGGCTGCGTACGTTCCCCTTTTACAAATGAAAATCTAAGGGGCTCAGGTCATCGTAGTTCATTTCTCCACAAATTTTTAGGATGCGACCCTGTTTTTTCTCTAGACCGCCCAAATGGGTTTTTAATCTAGGTGGGTATATTCTTTTAGCACCCCCCCCCCCGTTTTTTTTTTAAACAAAGTAACGACGGAGCTTATCACCATTGACTGGGTGCATAAAGGGGTTGCCGTCCAAGTCTGCGAGCCTCATTGCGCCCCCTGAAAAGACTTCTTGTACCACAAAGGGACCAATCCACACGGGTTCCCATTTTCCATCGGGATTAGACCTCCCCGGGGGTTTTTCCTTAAGGACTAAATCTCCTACCCGAATCTCTCGGGACTTTACCTTCTTATCAAAGGCTCGCGCCATTCTCCCTTGGTAGGCGCGGATGTGTTCCATGGCCCTCAGGCGACGTTCGTCCAACAAGGCTAGCTCATCATGTCGGCTTCGAAGCCAATCGACCTCGTGGATCTTATTTTCCAACAAAATTCTTAGTGACAGTACTTCCAATTCTGCGGGGAGCATGGCTTCCATTCCGTACGTCAAAGCAAAAGGAGTTTCTCCTGTGGCTGTTCTGACCGAAGTCCGGTAGCCCCACAAAGCTAGGTGTAGATTTTCGGGCCACTCTCTTCCCCGTGTTGCCATCTTTCTAATGATCCTCTCAAGCGTTTTGTTGGCGGCTTCTACCGCACCATTGGTCTGGGGTCTATATGGGGAGGACTTGTGGCGAGTAACTCGGAATTCTCCCAATAATCGATCGCATTCACCCTCGAAGTGTGAGCCGTTGTCGGTAATGACCTCGTTCGGGACCCCGTACCGGCACATGATATTCTCTTTTATAAATCCCGCCACCTTCTTGGAGGTGAGGACCCGGTATGACTTAGCCTCTACCCAATTTGTGAAGTAATCCACGGCTACCAAAACAAACTCGTGACCATTGCTACCAGACGGGGAGATTTTCCCGATAACATATATGCCCCATGTTGAGAAGGGCCATGGTGTAGTCATGCAGTAGAGATGATGAGGCGGTAGGTGGTTGAGGTTGGAGAAACGCTGACATTTATCACACCTCCTTACGAATTGCATGCAATCTATTTCCATTGAGATCCAGAAGTAACCCATCCGCAGAATGGTTTGCATTAATGCCCTTGCGTTCATATGAGGACCACACACTCCACCATGAACTTCTTGCATGAGTTCTTTTGCCCTTTCCCCACTTATGCATCTAAGGAGAAGGTCCTGATGGCGTTTTTTGTATAGGATGTCCCCCATGATGACGTAATTGGATGCCAACCGCTTGAGTGCCATCATACCTTTGGCTTTGATCCCGTGCAAATACTCTCCCTTTTCATTCATGAAGGAAGCTTCTCCTTCTTTGAGGAATTGGTAAATCTGGTTGTACCATGGCTCCTTTACCTCTTCCTGGATTGCTCTGATTTTGAAGCAGTATGCTGGGCTTTCCTTTCTCCCGAACCGAAATAGTTTTATCAATTTTCCCTCGGGGATTTCCACTAATGAAGCCAAAGTTGCTAGGGCATCGGCGAAACGGTTCCGGTCCCTCGGCAGGTAATGGAAGCTGACCTCTTGGAATTGTGCTATGAGCTCTTCCATATAGGCATGATATTTTCGCAAACAGGGATCCAGTGTTTTCCATTTGTTCGAGACTTGGTTGATAATCAAGGCCGAATCGCCGTATACTTCCAGCTCCTTAACATTCCTTTCAAAGTCTGCCTCCAAACCGGCTGTGCATGCCTCATATTCTGCGGCATTATTGGTGACATCAAAGTTCAATTTGATGGCGATGGGGGTGTGCTCGTCTTTTGGGTTCACCAAGAGCAATCCTACACCGTTTCCTCTTTTATTGGCCGCTCCGTCGAAGAACAATTGCCACCTATTTCCTCCATCGAGGGTAAAGATTCCTTCCTTAATCAAGGCCGAATCGCCGTATACTTCCACCTATTTCTTCATTACTAGGTAAATCCGCCAAGTGTTCTGCCAAAACCCTTCCTTTGACTGCCTTTCTCGACACATAACTGATATCGTACTCGGCTAAGAAGAAGGACCATTTGGCAATCCTCATAGACAAAGATGGCTTTTCCAATAAGCATTTGATGGGGTCTATTTTGGAAATAAGTTGTATCGGATGAGCCTGGATGTAATGTTTTAACTTTCTCATGACCCATACCAATCCTGCGCAAGTCTTCTCAATTGGGGAGTAGTTGAGCTCGCTTCCTTGTAGCTTACGGCTCACAAAGTAGATGGCATTTTCCACCTTTGAATCTTTCTTCTCTTGGGCCAACATTGCTCCTATCGACGCATCAGTCACTGTTAGGTAAAGCAAGAGTGGCTTGTCTTTGTGCGGAGGGCATAGGATTGGCGGGTGGATGAGGTAGGCCTTAATCTTGTCGAAGGCCTTTTGGCACTCCCCGTTCCATTTGACCTCGGCATTCTTTCTTAGCAGTTTGAAGATGGTCTCAAAAATGGGAGTGAGCTGGTTTATGAAGCGGCTGATGTATTGTAACTTTCCAATGAAGGCTTTTACCTCCGTTTGGGTGCGAGGCGGCCTCATTTCCACAATTGCCTTGACCTTTTGAGGGTCAATTTCGATGCCCCGTTCGGTGACCATGTATCCTAAAACCTTTCCACGAGAAACCCCAAAAGTGCACTTGGCCGGATTAAGTCTCATGGAGTGCTTCCTAAGCCTGTC
This sequence comes from Campanula takesimana, assembly GCA_026119855.1. Classification (NCBI taxonomy): domain Eukaryota; kingdom Viridiplantae; phylum Streptophyta; class Magnoliopsida; order Asterales; family Campanulaceae; genus Campanula; species Campanula takesimana. The sequence goes on along the minus strand of JAOWBW010000359.1, from coordinate 365,140 downwards.
AAAGAACTTTCTCAAGTCTATCAAATGTTGCCCGTCGGAGCCCTTAGAATGCACGATCATGTCATCGACATACACTTCTATTTCCTTATGGATCATGTCGTGGAAGAGTGCGGTCGTAGCTCTTTGGTAGGTAGCCCCAGCGTTTCGCAACCCGAAAGGCATCACAGTATAGCAAAAGGTTCCCCATGGGGTGGTGAAGGCAGTTTTTTCCTGGTCCTCCTCTGCTATCTTAATCTGGTTATATCCGGAGAAGCCATCCACAAAAGACTTACACTCAAAGCTAGAGGTTGTATCCACAAGCATGTCGATGTTTGGGAGGGGAAAGTCATCTTTGGGACTCACTTTGTTGAGATCCCTAAAGTCGATGCAGCATCGAACCTTTCCGTTGTCCTTTGTGACCGTTACTATGTTGGAGAGCCATGAGGGGTATTCTATCACTCTTATAAAGCCAACCCGAAGCAACTTCTCAATCTCTTCTTTGACCTGCAGGGACCATTCTGGTTTGATCCGCCGAAGTTTTTGCTTAACGGGCTTCACCTCGGGGTCCACGGGGATCCTGTGTTCCACGATCGAAGCATCCAACCCTGGCATATCCTTATAAGACCATGCAAACACATCTACATACTCTTTGAGTAGCTCAACCAAAGCTTCCCTTTCGGCCCCTTTGAAGTATTCCCCAATCTGTGTCTCCTTCGGCTCATTTTCGGTTCCCAAATTCACCTTAGTCAAAACCTCTTCGGCAGCTTGGGCACGGTTTTCCTCTTGATCAACAACCTGCTTTGATGATTTTTTAATGTTTGGATCGTTTAGTGCGTCTGCATTATTAGGTGATTCATTATTAACCATTTTCAGATTATTAGTTAATTTATCATCTAATAAGTTGGCAATGAGGGGATACTCGGAAAGGTCTATCATTTCATTCAATGCAAACGGGAATACAATGTTGGCTACAAGTTCATGATCCTCAGGCGTGAGGCCCTCGGAGGAGACAGACTCGAATTCAAAGACAAGATATTGGGGAGACTCAACTACATTGGATCCTACGACATTTGACTCTAGGGGACGAGGGACCAGTCCAAGTTTCGCGGTCATTTCTTCTTTGCTCGCCACCGGTCTAGAGAAGGTTACCCAATTTTTCAGAGGCATGTCTGTTGTCTTTGCAAGAGTGTGTGGGTCAAAGGTTGCAAGAGGTCCACCCTCAATCACGGCAATCATTTCCTTTTCGAAGTCAATTAGGTCAGGTACAACCAAGTCTTCTCCGAACATTCTTTGCATTACCACACCGTTCCACTCATTGCCCATAGCATCCTTGGCGGCGCCCTTAGGAACTACCTCCTCAAACTTCTATCCGCCATATTGTCCCCAGACGGATCCCCTTTCCTTGCTAGCTCCCGTCACAGACAAGGTTTTAAACTCTCTTACCATTTCGAGCACCCCCTTGAAGGTGTATTCGTGGCTGATAGTAGTATCGGTAGGATCTTTTATCTTGGGCGTATCCAGAAATGCCCTCCTCACGGGGTTTGCCACCACCCCTCGGAACCTTTTGAGATCCTCTTGCAACTTATCCCAATTGGTCATCATCGGCTCCCTTGGCTCTGGGGTTCGACTTGAACTCCCCCCTTCACAAAGTAACGGCTCATATCAAAGGTATAAGGATGGAGGTTAGGGGTTTTAAACGGAATCCCTTGAGCCCTGGCTTGGCTTTTCTTCCGAGCCATTTCCTTATCCATCCTGAGGTCTCCGGGGGTGGCTTTGTATCCCAAGCCATGAAGCGTGTTTTGCTCTTTGACCTCAACAATCTTGTGAGTCCCTTGGAGCTTCCTTCCTAGTCCGAGCCCTGGGAGGTAGCGCATCAGACGCATCATTCTCCTCGCAGGAGGAATCTTATCCTTGGTGAGCGTGAGATCTACACAACAAATGTGGGTTTTGGGTGGTACTTCTGTGAAGCCGGTCAAAACCATGCCGCTTCCCTCATGCTTAATTTCTAACACGGGAATCCCATTGGTGTTGGTTCCTTCTGTGGTCACACTGTCCCCATAAATAGTTGTCAAGTTACCCCCTTGCACGTATTTCACACATTGATGGAGAGTGGAGGTGACCCCGTTGACTTTGTGGAGCCACGGGCGTCCCAATAAGGCAGTGAAGGATATGGGGATGTCAAGCACTTGGAAGTCGCTCGGCATCATTTGTTTCCCAAACCAAAGGTTCAAAGTGGCCACCCCTAAGACTGAGCGGGCCGTGGAATCATAAGCTTTGACAGTGATCACGGAAGGCTTTAGGTCGGTGGTCTCAAGGCCAAGTAGATCCATCATCTTAGCGGGGAGGACATTCATGGCGGAGCCGTTATCGACCAGAACCCGAGGGAGGCGGCGATCATCCAATTGTACCGTGATGTAAAGGGCCTCGTTATGGCTAGCCCCAAACTTCGGCAAATCCAAATCTGTGAATGTGATGATATTTCCGTACTGAACACTTCCGATCATTTACACGGCTTCCTCGGGGGTAGCTGTGGTGGGTACCATAGTGTGGGCCAAGCATTCCTCCAACTTGAGCTTATGAGGGTAGGAGGAAGTAAGGAGGGACCACAAAGATATGTTAGCTTGTGTCCTCTTAAGTTGGGCTAAGATGGGATCCTCTTCTCCGGAACCTGGGGGTTTCGCCTCATCAACAAGAAGGGGAGGCGCTCGGTGTTCCGGTGGTGGAGGTTTCTTAGGGTTCTCCGTGTGCACTTGCCCTGATCGAGTTAATACACTCACTTCCAAGGAGTCATCGAATTTTATCATCTCATCTCCGATAGGCAGAGGGTTTTGGGTACCGTACGGCCATGCCTCCCTCCTTAACTCATTTACCCTGACCATTTGTTTTGGGGTGGATGTTGACCCACAAATTTCTCCTAGGGAGATAGGGTGGTGGTTCTGGCTCTTCCCGGCTCCCACAGTTTCACGGAGCTTTTCGAGGGTGAGCATGCAACAATAATTATCTGGGAACGCTGATCCGTCAAACAGCGGCGGTGGCGGAGATATTGGTGGCAAAGCTAAGAAATCATCCAGGGCTAGAAATTCCTCTTCTTCCAATTTCGGGGAGAAAACACAAGGAGCCATATTTGAGGATACTTCATCATCATCACTTTCACATAGGATCCGGAGCTCCTTGTGAGGTAGAGAACGAATGGCTTCTTTCATTTGGGTGAGATACCCTTCATAGTCAATCATTTCTGGGATCTTTGCGACCTCGGACCCGTTTCATTTAATTGTCCACTTGCCCGTAGATGAACTACATGCCTCAATGATATGGAAGCAATCATCATGGGAAAGGCTATCCCCATTCGAGCCTTGGCTTTCGCTGTCCAACGTACTCTTAATGGACTTTTACATCTCCTCCATGCATTGTTCAAACGTTAAATCATGTTCGGTGAGTGTTATAATGACCAATTCATCGGCGTTTTGGTGGGGTACCCTTGCACTCATCACATTGGCGATCATAAAGTCGGATGGGCATCTCATATCTCCCTCTTGCACGCATGCCCATAAAGCTTCCTTCCATTCTTCCCCAATCTGAGCCATTGGGACAATGAATTCCAAAAGGTTCATAGGTGTAGGCTCCTCGAAATCAATCATATTAATGCCTTGGTTGTTGGGGAAAGGGTTATTAATCACGCTCGGGCCACGGGGGTGTTCAAGTTTCCCTTTGTCAATGAGGTCGAGGATGATGCGTTTTATCACGGAGCAATCATCGGTATCGTGGCCATGATAATTGTGGAAGGCGCATCTTTTGTTTTGGTCAAGGGGTTTCCCGGGATTCCTTGGCTGAAGTTGACCAAAGGTTTTACAAGGCCTTGCTTGACTAACCCTTCGAACACCTTACTTATAGGCATTCCGAAATCCTCAAACCTTACATACTGACGCCTTTCTGCAGTCCCACCCCCACTAAGACCGTTCAGATCTGTGGCATTCTCACCCCCACTACTACTTCCTGCCGGGCTAGTCATTTGGAAAAACCTCAATGAAGCTGTCGATGAACTGTCCGACTCGGCACTAATCAGGCGATGACCCGGAACTCTGACCCACTTTTTATGCGCTGCGGAGAAGGACGTTCATTTCAGACTCAGGTATGGACTCGGGTCGGTGTTTGGGGCAAACAGGCTTTAGGCTCATGCAACATGAAGGTTTATTATTATTGATTAATTATGTTCACGTTTACTTAAAACAGATTTATTCCTAACTGGTTGGAAAAGATCGCTCTTCTTTTTCGCAACTATTCTATAACCCTGGATCAGTGGAGGCCATCACTACGCCTATAGGCCCCTCGTTTTTCACCTGTATTGCACGCTCCCAAGGACGGACTATCCCGGGCGAGGGTCCTATAGGGCACGCGGCTTCCACCGATCAAAAAAAAATGAACCTAGGGTCTAGTGCATCGTAAGGTTCCCAATACGCGGGTCATCCTAATCATGGTTAAGCCCCAGTCGGGATCGAGACTTTTCTCCGAAGGCTACACCAAAGGCTGCACCGACATTCTAACATGACCTCACTTTGAATGAGGCGTCTCGATCCTTGACCATGGGCTTAAGGATGATCAAAATAACTCGTACATTAGGGCTCGACGACACGGTGTCACCCTATCCTTAGTACATGGCCCTTGCTAATTGCGGTCATCACTTAACAAACGAGTTGGAGGCTGGTTAGGCCACGCTTGCATTACATCAAGGAGTCACAACTCGGGCATTAATTTGGCCACAATTAGCTTTGAGCACGTATCAAGGATGTGGTAACGTGAACTAGACCAAAAACCAACCATAGTCACGGATTTGTGTGTCACGGACAAGTGTGGTTGACTCGGTTCGGAAGGGAAGGTGGGATGGACCCATGCGCGCATCGAAGGGAACAAGAGCGCCCAACGAGCTGCATCGTGGCATCCACCCCGGGTTTAAAGGGTATTTGGAACGTGCACGGTCAAGTGCGCGTGGTGTGAAGTCATTCTATGCTCCTTTTTGAGTAAAAAGAGAGATTTTCAATTCGTTTTTCGATAGCATGAGCATGGCATAAGCAAGATATGAACAAGCATGGATTGAGCAATTTATACACAACAAATCAAGGAATATAAGCAAACAAAGACCAAAACTTGTACATGTACCAAGTTGTGCACAACAAAGAATTTTGAATCAAACTTTTGCAAAAGAAATATTTTACATTGAAACCCTTTTGTACAAAGCAATTTGTGCACAACAAGAAGACTCAAGAAAAACCCTTACAAAAAGGATTATGCACGATGAGGTTTTGGAAACCATTTTATTGACAAAAGATCATGCATAACCAAATTTTATTACCTTTCAAAACCAAGTTTTGGCCAAAAGAATGAAGGTAATGTGTACAAGTAAGACTGTAAATTTGGAACCTGGACAAGTAGAAGCAGAGAGGCACCCAGAATGTTGCAGCCCTGCACCAAACTGTTAATTGGCAACATTCTGGCCCCTACCCAAAGTAGCCGTACGGCTAAAGCAAGAGGGTGAAGATTTTTCTCAGTTTCTCCAACTTCTGGTCATCAAGCCCCAGTTTATTGTATTTCCAAAACGTATGTACTCAAAACAGTTCAAACAGAAACATCAAACACACACAAATATGCAAGAAGTCAACTAACGGGAACGGGAGTTTGACCCACACAAGAATGTCCCCGAATCTTCTAGAAAGAAGTCCGAAAGCACTCTAATCCCCAGCGGAGTCGCCACTGTAAGGATCCCTCCCCAAAAAAACACGAGCACGTTTCAAGGGCGAAATACCAAACGCGGGAACCGGACCAATTTAACGGAGTCGCCACATTTTGTTAATTTTAAACCCAACAAAATGACAAAGGTTTGAGTTCAAAGGTTCGGAGATCAGGTTACAACTTGGGAAGAGTTTTTACGTCCTCCCAAGTTGCCTCGGACAAAGCCGAGTCTCCCTTGTTAGTTAACAAAAGTGCATGTGTGTGTGTGTGTTTTAACGGAAAATCTTTGTTTTAACTTTTTTTTTATCTTTTCAACTGAAAAAGGGTTTGTTTGACAAGAAAACAGAAGACAGAAGGGAAAAATGGTCAATCTCCCCATACGGCCAAAGTAGCCGTACGGATGGGGAGACCACTCCTGGGATTTTACAGTTTGTTCAAGCAACAGTCCAGTTCCAGGCAGAAACAGAGCATTCTGCTTGAACTGGACCAAAATATTCTGATTCCAGTTTGTTATTCCAACACAAAACAACATTAACAACTAATTCCTATGCCATTTGATCATCAAAGAACCTCCCAAAACAAGAGTTTGGGCATGATCAAAGGCAATCATGGGAGAAAAATGAAAAAGGTGGCCAATATGCCCTTTTGAGCCATAGTGACCATTTGATGAGTAAAGATTGAAACTTTACCATCAAAATGGCTCTTCTAGGCAAGATTAATCCTTTAGGGACAAGAACAAACCATAAAGATTGGATCTTTATTACCCAAACTTGGGAATTTCGGGCTAGATCAAGGTGATGAGGATAAAGATTGAGACTTTATCCTCAACATGATCATCATAGCTTAAAATGAACAAAATGAACAACAAGAGCATCATCCATGACAAGAATGTAAATGAACAATCAACAAGCCATGATCAAACTAGGTTTGAACCTCTTCCACACAAAGTATGGAGGGCACCTTTGATCATCTCATGGCTTGGACTAGGAAATATAAATAATAATAGATATATGTATATTGCTTGAATGGACAAGACTTGTAAGAATGTAAAGATCAACAATAAATGACAAGATTAAAGATAAATAGAGTTATTAGATGAAGAGAAGGGAGGGGGAGAAGGTGGCTTTACCTATCTTGGTTTAGGCCAATCTTCCTTTCTCTCTTTCACTCTTTGTTCACTCTTACTCACACTATTCTGAGGTGAATTCGACATAGTAACCTTAGTTCTAATGTTTCTCCCCCCCTGAAATGATCAGCAAGGGGTTCTATTTATAGGGACTGAGGGTGCCCAAACCAGCCGTACGGCTAGGCCCCTCTAGTACCCAAAGCATCCGTACGGCTCAGCCTGGCGAGCTTCTGGATTTTTCCAATTTTATACCAGAGTAGTCCTGGAATTTATAGCTTATCCTAGGGAGGTCCTGGCCTATTAGCTTATCCCTGAAACGGTGCTAAGGCTACCTCTAAGATAGGTCGGTTTCAGATTGGGGTACTTACACCGATTCAAGATGCCTTCAAAATCTTGGGCAATGTCTAACTATTTACATGTTCCAGTGCTGAATGAAGATCACTTCGAAATCTGGAAGCACTGCATGCTCACTCATTTTTCTTCTATCGACGAGATCCTCCACGACATCGTTCTTGAAAGACCCTACATTCCAATGAAGGCCAATCCAGATGCTGCTACCAACAAAGATAATCCTACAATCAAGAAGGCCAAACAGGAATAGACCGATGAAGAAAAGAAATGGGTTGGTTACGATGGAAGAGCTAGAAACATCATTCTTAGCACTCTAGACCTCTCCACGCACAATAAAATTGTGAGCGGTGGAACTGCAAAGGAACTATAGGATGCTATTGAAGGATATGTGAATGGAGACAAAGTAAGCAAGGAAAACAAAAGATTTATGGTGCAACGAAAATTCAACTGCTTCATGAGAAAGGATGGTGAAACCTTGAGACAAACCTATGATCGCTTCTGTGCTGTTGTAAACTCTTGTAAATCTCTTGGAACCACATTCACTAATAAAGAAGTCAATTCTCAATTCTTAGATACGCTAGGTTCCAGATATGTGCACAAGGCAAGTCATCTGGAAGATTCTGGATTTCTAGATACTTGGCCACTGCGCAGCTTATACGCCAACTTAAAAGTGTATGAGCTAAACTTGATCGAATTGAAGAAACTGAAGGGAAAGGAAAACTTGTTTCCTATGTTGCGTAAAAGGAACCTGCGCCTGCTCAAACCTCAGACAAAGTCTCTACTTCCTCTCTACTTGAAATAGATGATGATGATTTTGCCATGTTCGTAAAGCGATTTCAAAAGTTCAGGAAATTCTCCAAGCCAGGATCCTCAAGTAAAGCTCCAGCTAAATTCTCTCGTGGCAGAGACTCAAAGAAAGATGATGACTTGGTCTGCTAAAACTGCAGAAAGCCCGGTCATTTTGCTTCAAAATGCCCTACTCCAAAATTTGAGTACATGAACAGAAATACTGCGCAGAGATCATCAAAGCAGCGCAGAATGATTACTGAAGAAGACTGCTCAGAAAAGGAACTGAAGACTTGGATAGAGACTGACACTGAAGAAAGTGATGATGACTCTGAGGATGGACTGCTCTGCTTGGTGGCCAATGCTGATGCTGATAGCGATTCAGACAATGATCCCGATACGGACACAAAGGCTGCGCTAAGTACAATTCAGAAGAAAGGTCCCACCATCACAGAACTGGTGGAAATGGGACATCTGAATCCAAGCAGACAGAATGGCAAGTACTTATTTGCCAGAGCAGACCTATCAAAGAAATTTGTAGCTGCACCTCCGCGCAAAGAATCTCTTGAAATTCCTGCTGAAATTGTAATAGAAAAGAATGACTTTGCTGCTGAGCGCGAGTCTATTTTTCAGCAAGCTGAAAAGGTAATCAAGAAATTCAATTCTATAAAAGAAGCAGTAGACTTATCAATTGGAGAAATTTCACAGCTTAAGACGGAGAAAACTCTTTTAAAATATGAGATCACCCTCCTTAAGGAGCAGATTAAGAGCATGACTCCTCTTATTGAAAAGAACCGTTTTCTTACAGATCAAAATGTGCTATTTAAAGTAAGAAACGAAGAATTGGCTGCTCAAGTAGCTGATCTCACAAAGATTACTGATGAGTGGATCAAATCTCGTGTCACTATGGATCAAATTCTAGAATCCCAAAAAGCCAGTGGAGATAAGGAAGGCTTGGGGTTCTCAACTAGTGACAACTTTAAATGCGCCGTCTGCTCTGAAAGAGAAAAGGATTTTACACCACAGCAAACTATTGAAATTCCTAAAGCAAAGCATTCTGCTTCAATGGGTAAATGACAGGAGAAAGTCCAGAGGCAAAATTTCCATTATGTCTACCCAAAGAAGCAAACTGGGAAAGCCAAGGGTAAGGCTAAAGTTGAACCTACACATGACAACTCATATTCTGACTATGGTTGCGCTTCAACTTCGAATGTCAAATCTGCGTAAATGGGCCATGCGCATGAAAGCCATGCGCCTCAACACCAGATGCGTATTCTTAAGAAAAGCGCCCCCAAACCTCAGAAAATGGTGTTTGTCAAAGCAAGTTCGACTGCTCCAGTTCAGAATGCTAAGCCAAAGAAAAGTAAAGAGTTTGTAAAAACCCAATCTATAAGTGGCTTACATCATTGTGTTGTGTGTGATGGTTTAGGTCACAAGGATGCAGAATGCCTTTTGCGATTTACTCATAATGCCAAGGGACGTAAAAATCCTAAGGTCAGACAGGAGTGGGTTGTCAAAAGTTGCTAACTATAGGACCAAAGAATAAAGGGGACCTGCGTTTTTAATGTCTATTTTTCAGGTCTCCTGCTTCACTGCGCACTCTTCACAAGCTAAAGCGCATATATGGTACCTCGACAGTGGATGTTCTAGACACATGATTGGAGATGTCACCGCTCTTGAAGATGTGCATGAAGGAAGAGGTCCCTCTGTAACTTTTGGAGATAACAACAAAGGGCATATAGTTGGATATGGAAGAATCAGAAAAGATAAAGTGTGCATTGAGAAAGTCGCGCTCGTAGAAGGTCTCAAGCACAACCTGCTCTCCATATCACAATTCTGCGATAAAGGTTTGGAATGTCACTTCACTGCAACGCACTGCTATATCAAAGATGGCACATCCGGACTAACTTTGCTCACAGGGACTCGTAAGACTAATGTTTACATTATTGATCTTACCTCTATAAATTCTATCATTAATCTCTATTTTGTAGCAAAGAATGTAAGTGAAAGCAGCTGGCTATGGCATAAGTGCTTAAGTCATTTGAACTTCAAGTATTTGGCTAAGCTAGGACGGGAAAATCTTGTCAAAGGACTTCCCAAAGTAGCTGACCATCATGACAGAAAATGCGCAGCATGCCAGATCGGTAAACAACCTAAGCAGTGTTTCTCCAGCAAGATTGCCTCCTCAACTTCCAAATGTTTACAACTGCTTCACATGGACTTGTTTGGACCGGTCACCACCGCGAACATTGGAGGAAACAAGTATACTTTAGTTGTGGTAGATGACTACTCAAGATATACATGGGTCGAAATGATGATATCCAAAGAAGACTGCTATGATATCTTGATTGCTCTCTTTCGAGAGCTCTAAACTCAAAAGGAAGACGACATCATGAGCGTGAGATCAGAAAATGGAACTGAATTCAAGAATAACGGTGTTGCTCAATACTGCGATGACCATGGAATTGATCACAATTTCTCTGCTGCTGGAGTTCCTCAACAAAATGGCGTTGTGGAAAGAAAAAATCGCACGTTGATTGAGGCTGGAAAGACTATGTTAGCAGAAGCTAAGCTTCCAAAGTATTTATGGGGAGAAGCTGTCAACACTGCTTGCTTTACTTAGAATAGATCCCTCATCAACAAAGCCTACAACAAAACTCCATATGAACTATGGAGAGGAAGAGAGCCCAACATTGCTTTCTTCAAGATCTTTGGCTGGAAATGCTATATCCTTTACAACGGCAAAGATCATAGAGGTAAATTCGACGCCAAAGCAGATGAAGGTATTTTTGTTGGGTATGCCAAACATTCGCTTTTCGTGTTTTTAATAGAACCACTCTAGTAATTGTAGAATCTGTACATGTTACTTTTGATGAGCATTCTCTCCTTGAGCCACATTTGGCTCCAAATGATTCTGATGATTCTGCTGAGAATGTTGAGACAGGTACGCAGCCACAAACTGCACCTGCGCAGAATGATAATGAAAATCAAAATCAGAATCAAGCAAGTCCATCGCATGCGCATACACCCGATACTGTGCCAGAAGTTGCAACTCCTGATGCGCAAACACCTCCACCTGCGTATGATGTCTCTCCACTTCAGCAAATCACTTTTGATGACCTTGATGCTGGAGCAAATGAAGTACCCATTGAAGATCTTCATATTCCTACTACTCAACTCAACTTACCCCCTGAGGTTCGTGAAGTTAGAGATCACCCAACTTCAAACATCATTGGTGATCTCAATGTAGGGGTTCGTACTAGGAGAGCATCAAACTTTGATGATGAGTATCACTCCTTTATCTCTCAAATCGAACCAAAGAAGATTGATGAAGCGCTCCAAGATTCAAGCTGGGTTACTGCTATGCATGAAGAGCTTAACCAATTTGAGCGCTGCAAGGTCTGGACCTTAGTACCCAGACCTCATGACCAAGGAGTTATTGGTACAAAATGGGTATTCAGAAACAAGATGGATGAGAATGGAAGCATCACCAGGAACAAAGCAAGGTTGGTTGCGCAAGGCTATAGGCAAGAGGAAGGAATCGACTATGATGAAACTTTTGCACCTGTAGCAAGACTAGAAGCTATCAGAATTTTCTTAGCTTATGCCTCTCATAAGAAATTCAAGCTTTATCAAATCGATGTGAAGAGCACATTTCTTAATGGTGAACTCCAAGAGACGGTTTACGTTGCTCAACCACCAGGATTTAAAGATAGCAAATTTCCAAATCACGTCTTCAAACTTCAGAAAGCTTTGTATGGACTTAAGAAATCTCCAAGAGCATGGTACGATACTCTATCAAAATTCCTACTAGAGAAAGGCTTCAAGCGCGGTAAAATTGATACAACTCTTTTTATTGCAAATTATAATGATCACTTTTTACTTGTTCAAATTTATGTTGATGATATTATATTTGGTTCAACTAATGAGTTACTTTGTAAGCGCTTTGAGAAGCTCATGAAGAGCAAGTTTGAAATGAGCATGACGGGAGAACTCACATTCTTCCTCGAACTTCAAATCAAGCAATTGAATGATGGCATCTTCATAAATCAAGCCAAGTACACAAGAGACTTATTCAGGAAATTTGGTCTTGAGAATGCTAAAGCATACGACACTCCAATGGCCACGGGCAATAAGCTTGACAAAGACTTAAAAGGTAATAAAGTTGATCAAACTTTATATCGAGGTATGATTGGCTCTCTCCTTTATCTTACTGCTAGTAGGCCAGATATCATGTTTAGTGTTTGTGTCTGTGCGCGCTATCAAGCGGACCCTAGAGAAGCGCACTTAACTGCTGTTAAACGCATTATTCGTTATCTTTCTGGAACTGTTAACCTTGGAATTTGGTACACCAAAGATTCGAATTTCGATTTGCTAGGTTATTCAGATGCAGACTACGCAGCATGCACAATTGACAGAAAGAGCACAAGTGGAACTTGTCATTTCCTTGGAAATCGACTTGTTGGGTGGGCAAGCAAGAAGCACCTATGTCCATCTCCACTACAGAAGCTGAATACATTGTTGCTGGAAGCTACTGCTGCCAAATCCTATGGATGAAGCAACAATTGGTGGACTATGGAATTCATGAAGGAAATTACCCAATTTTCTGCGACAATATGTCCACCATAGCAGTCTCCAACAATCCTGTTATGCATTCAAATACAAAGCACATCGACATCAAATATCATTTTCTCAAGGATCACGTGGAAAAAGGAAACATTCATTTAGAGCACGTGGGAACAGGTAATCAAATTGCTGATATCCTTACAAAGGATCTTGACGCAAAGAGATTATTTGTATTCTTGAGAGGAGAAATGGATATACTTCAACTTAGCTAACTTGTCCATATGATCTGTTAATACTAATAATCTTGTGTTTGCTTGATAAAGTGTTCATCATAGGTCAAGATCCATGCTTCTGCGCAACCCCTGCGCAGTAATTCATTTGCGCATGTCACTAATGTTAAATTTTTTAAAAGAATCTATTGCGCTATTTAAACTCTGCGCATGATTTTAACATGCGCACACTTCGTGGATCGCAGGTAAGTCTTCTATTTATTAGAGAGTACACATAGGTCCCTGACTGAAAAATCAACGATTAGTTCACAAGGGTACTTGTGCAATTAAATTTTTCCCTCGCCTTAATTTTGAATTTTCTTGGGAAATTATGCTTTTGCCCCTGCGCATATCCCATTATCATTAATGCATACGGCCATTGATGATAGCGCCTGTTAGGATTCTTGAGCAACATTTATGAGGGAGTTGATATGACTGTAACCTGTCTAGACCTGCTGACACACGCGCGCATCAGGTCTGCACACGCGCGTTCCCTATTCGGCCACGTCGCTTCGCTATCGTGCGCCTCTGCGTTTTTTACCAAATTCACCATCTTTCACCAAACCGCCTCGCTGACGTCATACGCCTTTTTCCCTTTTTGGTATAAAACCATTTGACTCTTCTTTTTCTCTCTCTCCTGCTCACTCTCCTCTTTCACAAATTCATCATTTTCTCTCCTCTGCAACCTACTCACCAACTCCCAATCATTTCCTCTTCAATTTCTCTCTGACTTTCCTTTTAATCTCTGCAAATCTCTTCTCTTTCTTCCTCATTTCAAAAACCCTAATACCATTTAAATGGCTCCCCGAAAATCAAAAGCTAAGGTAGTTGTTGAGGTCCATGAACCAGTTGAAGAGGTTCCTCCCCCAGAAGTAAGACCGTCGACGACATGGTAACAATTTATGACAAGCACATGGACAAGAAAGTAGCCAAGTACAGAACTCACTATAGGCTACTATCTAAGTACCTAATGAACGTCTCTGAGCTTCCACCTTCGTGCAGAAGCATCCTGAACTCAAAGTTCCGTGAACCAAGACCTATTCCATCTCTCACCTCTACTCACTGCGTAATGAAATTGGTCGCGGTGATTATCGCAAGATCTGGAACAAGGACACCAGCCCAAACAATGAAGATTGGGTTGATAGTGACGATAATGATGATGAAGCCCCTCAACCCAAGGCAAAGAAAACTGCCGCGCAGCCTTCAAAGGCCACTGTGCCTACTGAACCTGAAACGGCTGCTGCACAGGCTAAGCGCAAAGGCAAAGGTATTGCAGATCCTGCGCAAGAAAAAGTGAAAGAAATTCCAAATGTCAGGTCAACTGCTGGCATTAAAATCGGATCTGATTTACCACCCCTGCTCCCAAGCCTTCAAAGAAGCGCAAAGATCCTCCTGTGCCTGCTCCCTCTCCTGTAAAAACCAAGAAAAAGTCTGCATTTACCAGACTTCCTCCTACGGCGGCTATGGTTGAAAGACAGCGAGTCTCGAATGGATGAGACTGCTGCTGATGCTGCGGATGATACCGCACAGGGGGAGCGAGATCTAAAGGCTGCTGAAGGACCTCCTGCTCAAGGTAAAGGATATAGTGATGACTGGATGGATGATGCTTTTCCCAACTCCGGTACACCTGCCAAGGCCCCTGCTGCTTCACCTGCTAAGGATGTTCCTCTTTGAACTCTGGGCAAGAAACAAGTTGTGCGCAGCACTATGAAGGGACAGCCAAAAGCTGCGGATCCACCTTCTCCTGAACCATCAACAAGTGCCTTCCAATGCCTCAATATTCCGGTTTGAAATACTCAACCTGGCACCTCTGTCCTCCATGATGGATTGGACTTGGAAGATGAGGATGAGGAAATTACCAAAACTGCGCAGGTCGATGATGCTGCACAGCGAACCGCTGTTGATCCTCCTGAAGGTGAAAAGGAAGGGGATGTGCGCACAATGTTGGGTTTCATAGTAACATGCGCAGCGGAATTAAGCATTTAAAATTTATGAAACCCAAAGCCCATAGATCCATTCATATGATTAAGTCAAATACAACATAATGAATACTAGAATACTAACCCTTGATGCCTTTGATTTTGCAACCTTGAATTCGATGGAGGCTTGAAATCTTGATCACGAACAAAGCAAGAATCACGAACTATGAAGATGATAAGTTTCACCCTCTAGCGGTATCCACACCACGAACGAATATTAAGAACACTTGATATTGGTTGCTAGACCAAATTATGAAACACGCTTTCACAATTGTAAGAACTATATGGAATTATGAATATTCTTGTTCTTCACTTTTGGGATCTTAGAACAAGAATATAACCTCCCAAAACCCTTTGGAGACACTCATAATCATGTACTTAATGACTGCTGAAGGGATCCTTAAATAGGTCCTAATCCTTAACCCTTAAGGACTTAGGAAACCTAAATCCCGTCACAAAATTAAGCTGCAGAGTTTCTGTCCCGACTGCACTGGCACGGTCGTGCCCTTTAAGGCGCACGGTCGTGCCAATAGGTGCGCATGTTGCCACTAGCCGTCCAATATTGGCACGGTCGTGCTTTGCTTTTGACACAGTCGTGCCAGTCACCCCGCAAGACTTTGCCTTTTTTTCGATTTATGGCATGGTCGTGCCCTTTAAGGCGCACGGCCGTGCCAGTTCAACTTTTAGGCATTTTTCCATAATTCCAATTCAGTCCTTCATGATTCGTTCTATTCGTGTGTGACCCTCTAGGATTACACTAAGTTGGCAATGAGCCCAAACATGAACCCATAAGATATGATTAGGTTCTAGCAAACCGTCATACCTACCCAAATAGTGTAACTAGATACAAGTTTGCATTCCTTTTAGAACATGTCATAATCCCTTTGTCCACGTTGTCTTTGAACACAAGTCATAGTCAACAAGTCAACTTGTTTTGTTCAATACTTTTCTCGATCCCGAATATGTTGATAATCCAAATGACATTGATCCAATCAATCCATTTGAGTTTGGCCAAACATTTCACCAACATCATTCCTTCGAGGGGCCCAAGCTTGACATCTCTCCGAAGAGGGACAAATCCATTCAACTTTATAACTACCGTGTTAAGGCAGCGTTTGAATATGTCAAACATAATCTTCATCAAGTGGAAGACTATAATAACTTCATGTCTAAGGATTCAAATGACATAACTAATATGAGATTTATATATGACATCGTCCATGACATAAATCTCATACCGCGGGTCATGTCCAGTACCTTGTTCCAAACAAGTACCCATAAATCTACCATGATCATCCCATGATCATTTAGCCTTTATACTAGTGCTTAACAAGCTCTAGGGACGGATATTATTATAAGCAAACATGAGCCATAATAATAATAATCCTATTATCTCTTTATTATTATGAATAAAATGATAACTTATACAACGTTTAAGAAACGTGCCTAGGGCACCAACACCAACAATCTCCCACTTTCCCTAGGCCCAATTCCCTAGGTATCCAATACCCATGGACCTAACATGACTATCATGTCTTAGCTTGTGGAAGTCCCATTGTTTAGTGTGTCCGTAACGTTATCATTAGTAGGTACTTTGCATATATGTACGTCTCCCTTATCAACGATTTCTCGAACGATAAGAAAACGCCTAAGTATGTGTTTGGATTCAGGATGTGCCCTTGGTTCCTTTGCTTGATCAATAGCACCACAATTATTACTAATATGGTCTATTGGATTAGCAATACTAGGAACCATCTTAAGTTCACCAATGAAATTCTTAATCCAAACAACTTCCTTTGCAGCATCCTATGCAGCGATATACTTAGTTTTAGTCATAGAATTAGTGACTGTACTCTGCTTGGAACCATTCTAACTTACAGCTTCACCATTAGTTATAAAACTCGATTGCGATTTTTCTATTATCTTTGTCAGTTTGGAAGTATGCATCCGTGTACCCATATACGACGAGATCATCTTCTATCCCTCCATAGATCAAAACAAATCTTTAGTCCTTCTAAAGTGCTTTAAGAATTGTTTCATAGCCATCCAGTGACTCTCACCGGTTGTCGTATTAATATCTACTCGTCATGCTCCAAGCATTAGATATATCCGGCTTAGTGCTTATCATGGTATGATGGATCCAATTGTCTAAGCAAATGGCATCTCATTCATTTTCGCATGCTCATCATTTGTCTTAGGACATTGAGTCTTGCTTAGAGAAACTCCATGTATTATTGGCAACAGTCCTCTCTTAGAATTTTCCTTGCGGAATCTTCTAATGACTTTGTAAATGTGCGTACTTTGGCTTAAACCTATTTAGCTTCCTTGATCTATCTCTATAGATCTTAATGCCAATGACATATGCAGCTTCATCCATATTCTTCATTGCGAAACACTTTCTCAACCAAATCTTTACAGATTAAAGTGTAGGAATGTCGTTTTCAATTAGCAATATGTCATCCACATATAAAATAAGGAATAGCACTATGCTCCCACTAATCGTATTGTGTATACAAGGTTCTTCGTTCTTGATGAAACCAAACTATTTGAATCTTCAAAACGGAGATTCCAACTCCCATAAACTTGCTTCAATCCATCCAATGGATTTCCGCAACTTACATACTTTATTAGAATTTTCTTTGACTATCAAAACCTTTAGGTTGTATCCAATACATCCTTAAGTGAGTTCCCGTTGAGGAACACTTGTTTTGACTTCATTTTGTCAAATTTCATATTCCAAATATGAACATGAGACTATGAAAATTCTAATAAGTTTCTTGCTACCCATGTAAGTTTTTCTCCAAGAAAAGTCATTCATCTCCTTTGGTTTTTACATCTTAGGTTAGAATGATCAAGTTCCAAACTTGATTATTATACATGAATTACCTTT
Organism: Campanula takesimana; assembly: GCA_026119855.1. Lineage (NCBI taxonomy): Eukaryota > Viridiplantae > Streptophyta > Magnoliopsida > Asterales > Campanulaceae > Campanula > Campanula takesimana. Next base: position 347,470 of record JAOWBW010000359.1, on the reverse strand, counting down.
TAGATTTTATGATTCCAAGCCATTAATCTAAATGTGGAGTTGATATTGCATCTTTGATAGGTGGTAAATACTTCATTCTAAATGAACTTTATGTCAATACTTTCTATTTCGAAATATCCAATATTTCTTCTAATAGATTGTATTTTATCATGTGTGCAAGTACTTGTATATCTTGAACGAATTTTCGCAACTCTTTGTGAAAACTTGTTCAATTTCCATCATAGGTTAAATACTAATTTTCTAGGTCTCGAACCATTCGAGATATATTTTACTCCCACTGATTCTTTTAGAGATAAACCATTTATCTTAGAAAAGCATCATCATAATCAACAAACCATTTGTTTCTTATGAGTAAAATTTTATCCTTAAGTTTCCTTAGGATGTCCCATGAAAATATATTTATTAGATTTAAATGTGAGTGTGTCCCAGACAACTCCTTTCCAAAAGGTCTCACCATCTTAAATCTTTATGAAAGACAAACCGAGTTTATTTCACCATTTAACCTCTTTTGATGGAACTTCAAATTAGTGTAGTTATATCGTTTGTAATACATAACCCCAAAATTAATAATGGAAGATCAATTGACTTTATCATCTAATGAACCATATCCAATAAGGTTCTTACACTTCCACGTAGACACATCATTTAGAATGATGTTCTTAGTGAAGTTAATTTGTGAAACCATTTCACAACTTTTTGATGACTGTCAAACTCTTGGTTTAATTGTTCATCATCTTGATCGAATCAGAATCTTTGAACAATTTTACCAAATCCAACCAAAATTCTCTTTTAGCATTGCTACTTAATGCACCATATACATCGAAATGTATTAGGTCAAGTAAGATATTAGCCTTTTACTATTCATAGTAAAAGATGTCTTGGTCCAAGTAAATAAGACTTGCATAAATCATGTGATTCCAAATTATATGACTTAAAACTCTGTCCCATGGAATTTTAGATATGCATTTCTTATTTATTTGATCAAAACAATAATGCATAAAGAATTTGATTATTTATGTCATAACCTCAGTTATTATTTCGTTCTTCAAGATTTAGGATATAAGATTTATCTATATGATAACACAATTAAGTAAATCATAATAAATAAACCACTTTTATTATTCCAAATAAGAAGTAAATATCCTTCATTATCTTATGACAAAATAATAATTTCTGCTTCATAAGTAAAGTCATTTTACAAGTGTTCCACGAACAATGTTGCAACCATTGCATCATTACCATTCATAGATCAAACTTTACTATAAGCAGTCTTTCAATTTACTAATTATTGCGATATCCAATACCCAATAATTAAATTTTGAAAGATTAATTTATAACATAAATATTTCCAAGCGGTAGTCCCACTACCATTTCTTTTATTGATCATCCAGATTTTTGACTACAATCCTAAATGGTCAATCCAATTGCCATTTTACCAAATTGCATCAATTAGAGTTATTATTTTAACCATAATTATTTCCTTTAGGTTTGACAAATATGTCTTACCTTTCCTTTGGCATTTGGCCTCCTTTTCCATCATGAACCATGAGCATTGGAGAATCCATTCTCCACCATCTTCATCTCCACAGTTTTTTTCAGCATATCATGCAACTCGGAGAGATTCTTATTCATTCCAAGCATGTTATAGTTCATCACAAAGTGATTATAACTTTTGGACAATGAATCAAGAATGAGATCCGTGGCTTGCTCCAATCCAATTGGACAACCAAGTTTCTCAAGATGCTTTACGTAGCCTTTATCTTAATCATGTGAGGTTCCACTTATTGTCCTTTACTCCTTTTGCAAGAAGTGAATGCAATAATGGTTTTATACCTCTCTTGCCTAGATTTCTCTTTGAAACATGTAACTCAACTCCACGCCTATCTAATAGGCTTCCAAAGTTCCAAACTTTGTTGAAGTTTTGAGAACATAATCGTGAGCTTGAGATAACTTACATTCCTAGAATCATACTCATGATTCTTGTGATTGTCAATTCCGGCATTGGGTTCTTTAGTAATAGGCCCATCAAGAATGTACAACACATCTTCTTGCCTTAGAGCAATTCTTAGGCTCAGGATCTAATCCATGAAGTTTGTATCATTCTCTTTGAGGCTCATCCTTCTAAAGGATTGATCGCAACGAAGTTAGTTGTCCTTATCTACAACTCATGCAAAATTTCCAAAATTTTTACAAGTACCAATCTCATTAAAGAGATAAATAATGTATTTTCCAAAAATACTCCCACTAAATTATATAACCTTCTTATACAACCAATGTATAATATAATTTAAATGGGCTAATATCCAACTTTAATTTAACTTTTGAGTCCACGGAGGTGGACCGCTCAAAACTAAATTAATTAGGTAGACAATCATGTCAATCATATCCCATATGATTCTTAGATCATTTTCTGAGATTCTTTTAAATTTGGGCTAAGATCCAACTTTAATTTAATCTTGAGTCTGCTTTAGCGGACCGCTCAAAATCAAATTAATTAGGTAGACAATTTCTTGTCAATCATATCCAATATGATTCTTAGTGATCCAATTTCAAAAGCATGTTTAATCTCATTTTGCCTAGGCCCAAAACTGTTTTGATGCCTAATTAAGTCCTGTTGGGTTTCGTAGTAACATGCGCAGCGGAATTAAGCATTTAAAATTTATAAAACCCAAAGCCCATAGATCCATTCATATGATTAAGTCAAATACAACATAATGAATACTAGAATACTAACCCTTGATGCCTTTGATTTTGCAACCTTGAATTCGATGGAGGCTTGAAATCTTGATCATGAACAAAGCAAGAATCACGAACTATGAAGATGATAAGTTTCACCCTCTAGCGGTATCCACACCACGAACGAATATCAAGAACACTTGATCTTGGTTGCTAGACCAAATTATGAAACACGCTTTCACAATTGTAAGAACTATACGGAATTATGAATATTCTTGTTCTTCACTTGTGGGATCTTAGAACAAGAAAATAACCTCGCAAAACCCTTTGGAGGCACTCACAACAACATGTCTAATGGCAAAAAGGATCCTTAAATAGGTCCTAATCCTTAACCCTTAAGGACTTAGGAAACCTAAATCCCGTCACCAAATTAGGCAACAAGGAATTCTGGCCGACTTGGCTGGTACGGTCGTGCCCTACAATCTGGCACGGTCGTGCCATCTAGTCCGCGCGCATTCCCCAGCCGCCCATTTTCGGTACGGTCGTGCCAATCATGTCGACAGGTTTGCCTTGGTTTGGATTTATGGCACGACCGTGCCATTTTAAGGCGCACGACCGTGCCAGAGCCAAACACTGATATTTTTCCATAATTCCCATTTAGTCCTTTACGATTCGTTCTATTTGTGTGTGACCCTCTAGGATTACACTAAGTTGGCAATGAGCTCAAACATGAACCCATAAGATATGATTAGGTTCTAGCAAACCGTCATACCTACCCAAATAGTGTAACTAGATACAAGTTCGCATTCCTTTTAGAACATGTCACAATCCCTTTGTCCACGATGTCATTGAACACAAGTCATGGTCAACAAGTCAACTTGTATTGTTCAATACTTTCTCGATTCCGAATATGTTGATAATCCAAATGATATTGATCCAATCAATCCATTTGAGTTTGGCCAAACATTTCACCAACATCATTCCTTCGAGGGGCCCAAGCTTGACATCTCTCCGAAGAGGGACAAATCCATTTAGCTTATTATTCTTCCCTACGTGAATCCAATCATGCCAATCATACACTTTATAACTACCGTGTTAAGGCAGCGTTTGAATATGTTAAACATAATCTTCATCAAGTGGAAGACTATAATAACTTCATGTCTAAGGATTCAAATGACATAACTAATATGAGATTTATATATGACATCGACCATGACATAAATCTCATACCGCGGGTCATGTCCAGTACCTTGTTCCTAACAAGTACCCATAAATCTAACATGATCATCCCATGATCATTTAGCCTTTATACTAGTGCTTAACAAGCTCTAGGGACGGAGATTATTATAAGCAAACACGAGCCATAATAATAATCTTATTATCTCTTTATTATTATGAATAAAATGATAACTTATACAACGTTTAACAAACGTGCCTAGGGCACCAAAACCAACAATCTCCCACTTGCCCTAGGCCCAATTCCCTAGGTATCCAATACCCATGGACCCAACATGACCATCATGTTGGATTGTGGAAGTTCCTTTGTTAGTGTGTCCGCAACGTTATCATTACTTGGTACTTTGCATATATTTACGTCTCCCTTATCAACGATTTCTCGAACGATAAGAAAACGCCTAAGTATGTGTTTGGATTTAGGATGTGCTCTTGGTTCCTTTGCTTGATCAATAGCACCACTATTATTACTAACAAGGTCAATTGGTTTTAGCAATACTAGGAACCATCTCAAGTTCACCAATGAACTTCTTAATCCAAACAGCTTCCTTTGCAGCATCCAATGCGGCTATATACTTAGATTTAGTCGCAGAATTAGTGACTGTACTCTGCTTGGAACCATTCCAACTTACAGTTTCACCATTAGTTATAAAACTCGATTGCGATTTTTCTATTATCTTTGTCAGTTTGGAAGCATGCATCCGTGTACCCATATACGACGAGATCATCTTCCATCCCTCCATAGATCAAAACAAATCTTTAGTCCTTCTAAAGTACTTTAAGACTCGCTCTCATAGCCATCCAGTGAATCTCACCGGTGTCGGATTGATATCTACTCGTTATGCTCCAAGCATTAGATATATCCGGCTTAGTACTTATCATGGCATCATGGATCCAATTGCCGAAGCAAATGACATCTCATTCATTTTCTCATGCTCATCTTTTGTCTTTAGGACATTGAGTCTTGCTTAGAGGAAATCCATGTAACATTGACAATTGTCCTCTCTTAGAATTTTCCTTGCGGAATCTTCTTATGACTTTGTCAATGTATGTACATTGGCTTTAAACCATTTAGCTTCCTTGATCTATCTCTATAGATCTTAATGCCAATGACTTATGCGGCTTCATCCATATTCTTCATTGCGAAACACTTTCTTAACCAAATCTTTACAGATTAAAGTGTAGGAATGTCGTTTCCAATGAGCAATATGTCATCCACATATTAGATAAGGAATAGCACCATGCTCCCACTAATCTTCTTGTATATACAAGATTCATCTTCGTTCTTGATCAAGCCAAGCTCTATGACTTATCAAAACGGAGATCTCATCTCCAAAAAGCTTGCTTCAATCCATCCAATGAATCTTCGCAACTTTCATACCTTTTGGAATTTTCTTGACTATCAAAACCTTTAGGTTGTATCCAATACATCCTTAAGTGAGTTCCCGTTGAGGAACGCTTGTTTTGACATCATTTTGTCAAATTTCATATTCCAAATATGAACATGTTACTACGAAAATTCTAATAAGTTTCTTGCTACCCATGTAACATTTTTCTCCAAGAAAAGTCATTCATCTCCTTTGGTTTTTACACCTTAGGTTAGAATGATCAAGTTCCAAACTTGATTATTATACATGAATTGCCTTTTAGATTTTATGACTCCAAGCCATTAATCTAAATGTGGAGTTGATATTGCATCTTTGATAGGTGGTAAATACTTCATTCTAAATGAACTTTACCTCAATACTTTCTATCTCAAAATATTCAATATTTCTTCTAATAGATTGTATTTTATCATGTGTGCAAGTACTTGTATATCTTGAACGGATTTTCACAACCCCTTGTGAAAACTTGTTCAACTTCCATCTCAGGTTAAAATATATTTTCTAGGTCTCGAACCATTCGAGATACATTTTACTCCCACTGATTCTTTTAGAGATAAACCACTTATGTAGAAAAGTATCATCATAGTCAACAAACCATTTGTTTCTTATGAGTAAAATTATTATCCTCAAGTTTCCTTAGGATATCCCATGAAAGTATATTTATTAGATTTAAATGTGAGTGTGTCCCAGACAACTCCTTTCAAAAAGGGTCTCACCATCTTAAATTTTTATGAAAGACAAACCAAGTTTTCTTTCACCATTTAACCTCTCTTGATGGAATTCAGATTAGTATAATCATAGCGGTTTTAAATACATAACCCATAAATGAATAATGGAATATCACTTTGACTTTGTCATCCAACGAACCGTATCCAATAAGGTTCTTATACTTCCACGCAGACATATCATTTGATATTCTTAGTGAAGTTAATTTGTGAAACCATTTCACAACTTTAATGATGACTGTCAAATTCTTGGTTTAATTATTCATCATCATGATCCAATCATAATTTTTGAATAGTTTTACCAAGTATAACCAAAATTCTCTTTTAGCATTTCTTCTTAATGCACCATACACATCGAAATGTATTAGGTCAATTAAGACATTAGCCTTTTTACCAATTATAGTAAAAGATGTCTTGATCCAAGTAAATAAGATTTGCATAAATCATGTGATTCCAAATCATATGACTTAAAACTCCGTCCCATGGAATTTTAGATATGCATTTCTCATTTATTTGATCAAAACAATAATGCATAATTTTTTTTAATTATTTATGTTATAGTCTTTATTACTTTGTTCTTCAAGATTTAGGATATAAAATTTATTTATATGATAACACAATGAAGTAAATCATAATAAATAAAGCACCTTTCTTATTCCAAATAAGAAATGAATATCCTTCATTATCTTATAACAAAATAATATTTCCTACTTCATTAGTAAAGCCACTTTACAAGTGTTCTACGAACAATGTTGCAACCATTGCATCATTACTGTTTGTAGATAAAACTTTACTATAAGTAGTCTTTCATCTTACTAATTATTCTGGTATCCAATACCCAATAATTAAATTTAGAAAGAATAATTTATAACATAAATATTCCGAGTGGTAGTCCCACTACCATTCTTTTATTGATCGTCCAGAATTATGACTACAATTTTAGATGGTCAATCCAATTGCCACATTACCAAATTGCATCAATTTAGAGTTATTATTATAACCATAATTATTTCCTTTAGGTTTGACAACTCTTGTCTTACCTTTTGACTACAATTTTAAATGGTCAATCCAATTGCCATTTTTCCAAATTGCATCAATTATAGTTTTAGGTTTTGACAACCCTTGTCTTACCTTTCTTTTGGCATCTGACCCTTTTCCATTATGAACCATGAGCTCTGGAGAACCATTCTCCAATATCTTCATCTTCGCAGTTTCTCAGCATGTTAATGCAACTCGAAGAAATTCTTATTCATTTTAAGCATGTTATAGTCCATCACTAAGTGATCATAACACTTAAACAATGAATCAAGAATGAGATCCATGGCTTGCTCCAATCCAATTGGACAACCAAGTTTCTCAAGATGCTCTACGTAGCCTTTATCTTAAGCATGTGAGGTTCCACTTATTGCCCTTTACTCCTTTTGCATGAAGTGAATGCAATAATGGTTTTATACCTTTCTTGCCTAGATTGCTCTTTGAAACATGTAACTCAACTCCACGCCTATCTAATAGGCTTCCAAAGTTTCAAACTTTGTTGAAGTTTGAAGAACATAATCGTGAGCTTGAGACAACTCACATTCCTAGAATCATACTTATGATTCTTGTGATTGTCTATTCTGGCTTTGGGTTCTTTAGGTATAGGCCCATCAAGAATGTACAACCTATCTTCTTGCCTTAGAACCATTCTTAGGCTCAGGATCCAATCCATGAAGTTTGTACCATTCTTTTGAAGCTTTATCCTTAACAAGGATTAATCGCAACGATTTTAGTTTTCATCTGCAACTTATGAAAAATTTCCAAAATTTTACAAGTACCAATCTCATTAAAGAGATAAATAATGTATTTTCCAAAAATACTCCCACTAAATTATATAACCTTCATATACATCCAGTGTATAATATAATTTAAATGGGCTAAGATCCAACTTTAATTTAATTCTAAGTCCGCTATGGCGGATTACACAAAATCAAATTAATTAGGTAGACAACCCTGTCAATCATATCCCATATGACTATTATATCCTTTCATGAGACTCTTTTAAATTGGGCTAAGATCCAACTTTAATTTAATTCTTGAGTCCACGGAGGCGGACCGCTCAAAATCAAATTAATTAGGTAGACAATTTCTTGTCAATCATATCCAATATGATTCTTAGTGATCCAATTTCAAAAGCATGTTTAATCTCATCTTTTGCCTAAGGCCCAAAACTGTTTTGACGCCCAATTAAGTCTAACCATTTTAAACGCATGGTTGATGTGCCTCGCTAGGGCGTGCCCACATCATCCATCTTGCTCATACATAGATAAAGTTAATGCACCTCGCTAGGGCGAACCCACATTAAAATCACCCATGCACTAACAAGTGTTTTAATCATGGCGTGGCAAAAGGACTTAAAACTTTCTTGAAGGTTCATCACCATATAGCATACAACACATTTATGAGCACACAAGCTAAACATGTTACGCATCAAGTTTAGCCACTAAATTAAACTCCATTAATTTAAGCATAATATTTATGTGTCATTAGTTTCTCTATTATTATGAGGATGAGATTATTTGAACTTTGGTCATCATCTCCAAATCAAGACAACAAGAAGTGCGGCCGAACTAAGCCATTGGCAACCCCAATTCCGCACTAATTCAAGAAACCAAGAAAGTAGTCCATGTAGCCAAAACTAAGCAATAGATGGTCTCGATGAACGTAGGCCAATTGCATTCACAATTCCACATGGATCTCCAATCATTGAATCAAGAACTTTGTTTCTCAATTTTAGCAATTATGAATTCATCATAATTCTAACTTCGTTTTATCTTTGAAACTTTGATTGCGATCAATTTTGGGAAACACAATCTCGATGAACGTAGATTAGCCATCCAAACCTTGAACTAATCTTAGAATCACAAGACTAAAACAAATAGGAGATTTAAACCCAAGATCGACACCCAAAACCCAAACCCTACCCCCGCGCCAAACCCTAGGTCCGGCAGGGTCAAGGCTTGGGAAAATCCAAATTTTTAAAGTTCCAAAATTTATCTCAAAATTGTTTTTCCCGATTCAATTAGGATTTGGTGTTCTTGGTGATCCAATCACCATGATCATCAAAACCTTGAATAAACGATTTATTCTTGAATCCCTAGAATATCAAAACTTTGATCCAATAAAAAATTGATAATCCAAACAATTTTAAATCCTCCATAATTTTAATTGCGATTGAACAGTGCGATTAAAGTTTATAAAACAATAAACCACATAAAACGCATAGACCACATAAACATCATAATCCCAATATTCAAATCATGCTAGGCACATAAACAATTTATATACACACAACATGATCTTAGTATTGAAATAATCAACATGAACGGGGCTCTGATACCACTGTTGGGTTTCGTAGTAACATGCGCAGCGGAATTAAGCATTTAAAATTTATAAAACCCAAAGCCCATAGATCCATTCATATGATTAAGTCAAATACAACATAATGAATACTAGAATACTAACCCTTGATGCCTTTGATTTTGCAACCTTGAATTCGATGGAGGCTTGAAATCTTGATCATGAACAAAGCAAGAATCACGAACTATGAAGATGATAAGTTTCACCCTCTAGCGGTATCCACACCACGAACGAATATCAAGAACACTTGATCTTGGTTGCTAGACCAAATTATGAAACACGCTTTCACAATTGTAAGAACTATACAGAATTATGAATATTCTTGTTCTTCACTTGTGGGATCTTAGAACAAGAAAATAACCTCCCAAAACCCTTTGGAGGCACTCACAACAACATGTCTAATGGCTGTAAAAAGGATCCTTAAATAGGTCCTAATCCTTAACCCTTAAGAACTTAGGAAACCTAAATCCCGTCACCAAATTAGGCAACAAGGAATTCTGGCCGACTTGACTGGCACGGTCGTGCCCTACAATCTGGCACGGTCGTGCCATCTAGTCCGCGCGCATTCCCCAGCTGCCCATTTTCGGCACGGTCGTGCTTGGTAATTTGGCACGGTCGTGCCAATCATGTCGACAGGTTTGCCTTGGTTTGGATTTATGGCACGACCGTGCCATTTTAAGGCGCACGACCGTGCCAGAGCCAAACACTGATATTTTTCCATAATTCCCATTTAGTCCTTTACGATTCGTTCTATTTGTGTGTGACCCTCTAGGATTACACTAAGTTGGCAATGAGCTCAAACATGAACCCATAAAATATGATTAGGTTCTAGCAAACCGTCATACCTACCCAAATAGTGTAACTAGATACAAGTTCGCATTCCTTTTAGAACATGTCACAATCCCTTTGTCCACGATGTCATTGAACACAAGTCATGGTCAACAAGTCAACTTGTATTGTTCAATACTTTCTCGATTCCGAATATGTTGATAATCCAAATGATATTGATCCAATCAATCCATTTGAGTTTGGCCAAACATTTCACCAACATCATTCCTTCGAGGGGCCCAAGCTTGACATCTCTCCGAAGAGGGACAAATCCATTTAGCTTATTATTCTTCCCTACGTGAATCCAATCATGCCAATCATACACTTTATAACTACCGTGTTAAGGCAGCGTTTGAATATGTCAAACATAATCTTCATCAAGTGGAAGACTATAATAACTTCATGTCTAAGGATTCAAATGACATAACTAATATGAGATTTATATATGACATCGACCATGACATAAATCTCATACCGCGGGTCATGTTCAGTACCTTGTTCCAAACAAGTACCCATAAATCTAACATGATCATCCCATGATCATTTAGCCTTTATACTAGTGCTTAACAAGCTCTAGGGACGGATATTATTATAAGCAAACACGAGCCATAATAATAATCTTATTATCTCTTTATTATTATGAATAAAATGATAACTTACACAATGTTTAACAAACGTGCCTAGGGCACCAAAACCAACAAGTCCGACCATTTTAAACGTATAGGAACCATTCAATTTAATGCAACTTGCGGAGGCATGCCCACATTGAATTAATGAACCTCATCTTGATCATACATGAATAAAATTAATGCACCTCGTGGAGGCGAACCCACATCAAAATCATTCATTTATAAAAAAGTGTTTTAATCATGGCATGGCAAAAAGAACTTAAAACTTTCTTGAAGGTTCATCACCATATAGCATACAACACATTTATGAGCACACAAGATAAACATGTTACGCATCAAGTTTAGCCACTAAATTAATAATCATTAATTTAAGCATAACATTTATGTGTCATTAGTTTTTCTATAATTATGAGGATGAGACTCTTTGAACTTTGGTTATCATCTCCAAATCAAGACAACAAGAAGTGTGGCCAAACTAAGCCATAAGGCAACCACAATTCCGCACTAATTCAAGAAACCAAGAAAGTAGTCCATGTGGCCGAAACTAAGCAATAGATGGTCTCGATGAACGTAGGCCAATTGCATCCACAATTCCACATGAATCTCCAACCTTTCAATCAAGAACTTTGTTTCTCAATTTTAGCAATTATGAACTCTTCATAATTCTAACTTCGTTTTATCTTTGAAACTTTGATTGCGATCAAGTTTGGGAAACACAATCTCGATGAACGCAGATTAGCCATCCAAACCTTTATCCAATCTTAGAATCACAAGACTAAAACAAATAGGAAAATTAAACCCTAAAGTCCAACCCAAACCCTAGCACGAGCCCCCTGCGCCAAAACCCTAGCTCGGTCCGGCCGGGTCTCTGCATGGGTCCAGTCAGACCCCATCGAAAATTCCTAATTTTAAAGTTCCAAAATTTATCTCAAAAAATTGTTTTTCCCGATTCAATTAGGATTTGATGTTCTTGGTGATCCAATCACCATGATCATCAAAACATCGAATAAACAATTTATTCTTGAATCCCTAGAATATCAAAACTTTGATCCAATCAAAAATTGATAATCCAAACAATTTTAAATCCAACATAATTTTTATTGCGATTGAATCGTGCGATTAAAGTTTCTAAAACAATAAACCACATAAAATCATATAACACATAAACATCATAATCCAATATTCATATCATGATAGGCACATAAACAATTTATATACACACAACATGATCTAGTATTGAAAAATCAACATGAACGGGGCTCTGATACCACTGTTGGGTTTCGTAGTAACATGCGCAGCAGAATTAATCATTTAAAATTTATGAAACCCAAAGCCCATAGATCCATTCATATGATTAAGTCAAATACAACATAATGAATACTAGAATACTAACCCTTGATGCCTTTGATTTTGCAACCTTGAATTCGATGGAGGCTTGAAATCTTGATCACGAACAAAGCAAGAATCACGAACTATGAAGATGATAAGTTTCACCCTCTAGCGGTATCCACACCACGAACGAATATCAAGAACACTTGATCTTGGTTGCTAGACCAAATTATGAAACACGCTTTCACAATTGTAAGAACTATATGGAATTATGAATATTCTTGTTCTTCACTTTTGGGATCTTAGAACAAGAAAATAACCTCCCAAAACCCTTTGGAGACACTCATAATCATGTGCTTAATGACTGCTGAAAGGATCCTTAAATAGGTCCTAATCCTTAACCCTTAAGGACTTAGGAAACCTAAATCCCATTACAAAATTAAGCTGCAGAGTTTCTGGCCCGACTGCACTGGCACGGTCGTGCCCTTTAAGGCGCACGGTCGTCCCAATAGGTGTGCATGTCGCCACCAGCCGTCCAATATTGGCACGGTCGTGCTTTGCTTTTGGCATGGTCGTGCCAGTTACCCCACAAGACTTTGCCTTTTTTTCGATTTTTGGCACGGTCATGCCCTTTAAGGCGCACGGCCGTGCCAGTTCAACTTTTAGGCATTTTTCCATAATTCTAATTCAGTCCTTAATGATTCGTTCTATTCGTGTGTGACCCTCTAGGATTACACTAAGTTGGCAATGAGCCCAAACATGAACCCATAAGATATGATTAGGTTCTAGCAAACCATCATACCTACCCAAATAGTGTAACTAGATACAAGTTCGCATTCCTTTTAGAACATGTCATAATCCCATTGTCCACGATGTCTTTGAACACAAGTCATGGTCAACAAGTCAACTTCTTTTGTTCAATACTTTTCTCGATCTCGAATATGTTGATAATCCAAATGACATTGATCCAATCAATCCATTTGAGTTTGACCAAACATTTCACCAACATCATTCCTTCGAGGGGCCCAAGATTGACATCTCTCCGAAGAGGGACAAATCCATTTAGCTTATTATTCTTCCCTACGTGAATCCAATCATGCCAATCATACACTTTATAACTACCGTGTTAAGGCAGCGTTTGAATATGTCAAACATAATCTTCATCAAGTGGAAGACTATAATAACTTTATGTCTAAGGATTCAAATGACATAACTAATATGAGATTTATATATGACATCGACCATGACATAAATCTCATACCGCGGGTCATGTCCAGTACCTTGTTCCAAACAAGTACCCATAAATCTACCATGATCATCCCATGATCATTTAGCCTTTATACTAGTGCTTAACAAGCTCTAGGGACGGAGATTATTATAAGCAAACACGAGCCATAATAATAATCTTATTATCTCTTTATTATTATGAATAAAATGATAAATTATACAATGTTTAACAAACGTGCCTAGGGCACCAACACCAACACACAACTGATATAGATAGCAGCAGCACGCACTCATCTATGCATAGGTCTCCTGCTGCTGATCCTATTCATCTCTCTCCCAATCTACCCTCACCTAAACACTTTCCTCCCAAAGAGACTCCTCCTCCTACCTCAGAACAAGCTGCTCCTTCCGTTTTTCCTACTTTTCCTACCGTATCTACCTCCTCTCTCTCTTCCTCTGTAGACCTGCGCCAAATTCTCCAAGCTCTGAATACTATCCAAGTAAATCAGGTAGCTGCGCAGTCCCAAATGGCTCAACTTATTACTGCGCAGACAGCCATTCAGGAGCAACTTGATGCGCAGTGTATAGAGATTGCTGCTATTAAGAGGGAGAATGTATCAAAGGCAAGTACCTCTGCAGGTCCTTACGGCTTTAGATCAAATGGTTCTAGACTCTCTGAAGTCAAAAGCTGGGATGCTTGAAAATGTTTGCACCTATACCGCTATCAATGATGGGTTTATAGGACTGCTTAAGCGTCTGTGCAAGAACTTGGCCGATGGGTTACATGAAGGGTTTGCCGGGTTGGAAGCAATGATGTTGGAGAAATTAGAACAAGGTGGTCCTGCGCATGCCAATACACTTAATATGGAAAGTGTCAGGGAGTGCATAACTCAAGCGATGACTGATTTCGCTGATGGGTTCAACGCTAGGATGGATCAAGCTATATTCGATATTCAAGCCAGCATGAACACTCAGCGCCTCCACACTGACAAAAGACTCGAAGCAACACAGGCCACCGTCATCAACACCATTGAAGCTGCGGAGCAGTCATATTTCAACCAGATGACTAGACATCAAGTGCAATACAGAGCCAACTTCCAAGAGCTGTGAGAGGACAACAGAGATATGCGCAGAGGAATGTCAACCTATGTTGGTGAGGATGTGGCATTGAGAGAGGTTTCAAGAACTGAATAAGTTCAACAGTCTGCAGAATGAGCTGCGCGAAGTCCTGCACCGGATCAACATAGACTAGGTTCTATGTAATTTTTGTTTTTGCGCAAGGTATTCCTTTTTGTGCGCATTTTTTTTTTCTTATTCAAACTTGTAATCTGCAACTCTTTACATTTCAAGTTTTAATGAGAAAAATCGCATCATTAGTTTCCAAAACCTTGTTCCTTTCAAACTCTTCGTTTGTGGAACAATGATTGCATTATTTCACCTCATGCGCATAATCTTAACTGCTCATATTTTCTACGCATGAAGTTTAAACATTCAGTTTAAACGCATACTTAAACTAAAAATCATATTATTTGTATGCGATGAATGATATTTTTGTCTTTCCCTCTTTGTAAGTTAATCTTTTTGATAGACTAGAAATCTATAGCATTGGCTAGTGTGTGCATTGACTTGAGACATGTTTTACCATTTTCATTTTTATGGACATGTTATTATCAAGTAAAATGAATTGCCTTTGTTATAGTAGGTAATGGCATCAATCATTTAGAGGGAGATTGTTGGGTATGCTTATTTCTTAACCCTCCTACTTATGTTAGAATTGATTGATACCATCACCTATTAATGTTTTATGGACTTTAGGACCCTATGTAAGAAGTTTTGTAACTTCAATTTTTAGCTTAGTCCATTTTATTATATAGGCTTAGAATATAGGACTTGGAGCGAAAAGGAATGAAGATCTAAGCAAGACTGTGGCCATTGCGTAAGACTACTCTGCGCAGGACGCCACTGCGCAGGTCTCTCCTGCGCATCATTCTACCTTGCTCAGTTTTTGATGCATTCAGATCACCTAACTTGGAAAACGCTTTGAAGATGTACGCTTATTAAAGTGCTGAGGTGTGCAAAAACGACAAAGCAAGCACACTCAACAGATCCAACGGTGGAGATGCGCTCAAAGAGAAATATTTCAAACGAAGACAGCTGTCAACCTTCTAGAAGAAACTTTTGAATTTGGTCTTCATGCTCAGTCTCCAACGGCTCTATATCACCTGCGCACCAATCATATTGTGCCAGGTCATCAACCTTGATCAGAGCCTCAACGGCTATAAAGGACATCTGCTCATCAATCACATTGTGCCAGCTCATCGTCTTTGCTCAGAGCTCCAACGGCTAGTTTTAAGCTCTCTGCTATAAATAGCCTGCTCATATTCATTTCCAAGTTGCTAGAGTTTGTGCTTACTAATATCCTTGAAGTTCTGAAGATTGCTGCTTATATTCCCAGATTCAAGATCAACCTTCAAACCTTCATACCTTCAAACTCCTGCCCAGATCCTAAAGCCTTGTATCACCCAGAATTCTTCGTGCTCTTCATCTCATAGATTCTTAGAGCCCAGAATTTCTAACACACACTCACCTCTTGAAGCTTTGATCATATCGATCTAACTTCTTGAGATACACCGGTTTAGTCTAGGATTTGTTCTTCATAGAATAGATTTTGATTTGAGTTTTGATTCATTGTAATCTTGTAAAAGCTCCTCACATAAATATAAATCTCATTAGAAAATCCAAGACTAACCATCTTGGTAGAGGACGTAGATCATTCATCGATCGAACCTCTCCAAATAGCTTGTTCTTTATTCTCGCTATTTATTTCTTGCTTAATCATTTCTGAATTACTACTTTGTTTGATCTTATCAGATTGCTATTATTGCTATTGTGTTTGTTGTTTCTTATTGCCTTAGAATCCTTTTTATCCAACACTTTAAGCCGAAACTTAGCGCGTGCGTTTTTATCTCTACACAGCCTTTTCCTGCGCAGTAGCTGCTTAAATTTCCGCTGTGCATTTCACACTCTCTCTGTGCGCTATACCTAGCTTATTTGAGAACTATGCGCATACGCTATTACTTTGCAAAAGGGTTTTAAAAGAATTTTTAAAACGCTATTCACCCCCCTCTAGCATTTTTCATACCCTTGTTTCCCCTTTGGGACCAACATGGAGAAATTACTTTTGTGTGTGATGTGATTTGCAGAAAGCGTGAATGATGTTCATACCTTCACTTACCATGACCGCTTGATTTGGGATGGATTTCTGATGTTGTGACTTTGGTGAAGGATGTCAACGCTTTAGGATGAAGATGAGTTGCTTTCACTTTTGGTGGAGGCATGATCACTCTTGATGATGGGTTGGTCGTGCCAAAGGGCTGCCTATGTATCCCTTGAAGAGAATCAGACCAGCGTAGTTCAAAGATGATGGAGAATGCTGGGGAAGAAGCTAGGAGCAAAGAAAAATGAAGCACATACTTTTTACACAAGTAAGGAGACAAAGAAAAAAGAAAATCTTCTTTTGTCGCTTTTTTTTTTTTAGATTGTGAAGAAAAGAATATGTACACATGTGAGAAAAAGATTTTTTTTAGTTCGTGGGCGAACTATTTTAACCATTGTGTGTTTGTAAAGCCAACCCAAGATCAAGTCATGTTTGGTCGAAGTCTGGATTGCCTCGCTTGAATTCTGTTGTCGCTGTTGTGCCTAACGAAGATTGATGTCTAGCCCTAAGAGATTTGTCGATTATGGGGCTCGAAAAGACTTTCAATGCCGAGATACCAGGGGTTGCTGATTGTAAAAGCCTCTAGAATGCCTTTGATGCCAAACTTTGACTGACTTGCATAGCCCCAAGATAAATCAGTTCTTGGCCCATTCAAATAAATTGCCTTTTGTTGTTGACGTGAGCAAGCACAAGAGAATATTATTTGTGCTAAGCTTCGAGAGATTGCTAAGCCCCAAATGTCATATACTTGTTGTTTGCGAGCTTGAAGATGGTCGGTTGTGAAGATCTGTTGATGTAAAGCCCCAAATTATCTTGGGATCGGCTTGGTATTGAGAGCGGATGCACCGCCGGGTAGAATTCTTGATAGAGATCTCCTTCTTACTCTTACTAGGGAGATGAATGGCCTTATTGTGGTCAGTACCCAAATGGCAGAGGGCGTACATCAAAAGATGTAGTAATATCTTGTGGTGTCGTCGAGGTCGCGGAAGATAAGGTCTTGGTGTGATAAGGTCCCAAATGGGTATGCTTGCTTGAGTCTTCTTGAGTTGAACTAATGACGGATCTTCGGATGCAACTAGTGCTTTGGGCGCAACTTTGTCTAAGCCACACTTTTTGCTTTTGATCTTGGAGAAGGGGGTGCTGAATTGCAGAAATATTGGGATTTATTACCCGCTATAACCCTGTCTGATAGAGTTTAGCATATTGAATCTTTTTCTTTTTCTCTAAGACTTCCTTCATAATCTCGTCATAAGTCCTGACAAGAATTACCAATTTCATTCATAACATCGGAGCCCTTATTTCAAACCAAAAGACCTCTGACGTGAAGTACCATGGGACCCTTGAAGCTTGCTTGATTCCATAAAGCCATAAGACCATTCCCCATATTTCATTGCTCAAGTATCATTTTCTCAAAAGGTTGTTAGTTGCAAAGCCCCAATATTGCCCTTTGTTTGGATTACTCTAACGATATAGTCCAAGAGATTGTAGATTATGAAGCCCCTTTTGACCTTCAGTGCCAAACTAATTGGGGAAGCTTCCAACGTTGCATATGAATTTGCTAGGGCCATTGTTGGGAGGTGAAGTGAATTTCTTTTTGCCGAGGGAGACTTTCAAACTCGAGTGTAGCTTCTAGAGTGCCATCATTGATTGTAAGTGGAGCAAGAAAGGCCTCGTACATGACAAGCCTTTATTTCTTTGAGAAGCCTTTTGACATATCTTTTGAGAGACTTTGAAGATAGTCTCACACATTTTTCTTCAGCGTAGCCCCTAGGGCTCATTGACTATCAAATGAAGCAAAATAAGCTCTCGTCCTTGAGTCACATAGCCCATAGGGCATCATCATTTATTGAGAAAAGAAAGAGGCTCATCCTTGTGTGGGGGAACAAACATAAGAGGACATGGCAAGAGATACTCCATTCTCGGGAAGCCTTTTGACATTCTTTAGGGGCATATGCTTGAAAACTGGTCACACGTTGTTTCCATTTGTGATCCAAACCGATTGGTGCATTGAAGACCAATCGTGCAACCTCTCACCCCTTTTTGACTTTTTGATGACATATCAATCACGAGCTCAATCTTGGACAGGCCTTCTTTCACATGAGCCCAAAAATGCACATTGCAAGAACAATCTCTCTTATGCCAATATCCTAAACCGACCTTTGATTGTGCCATATCTTATCGAGCCTTTTTCAATTCCAAAGTTAACTCGGTGGGGAATTGACTTGCTGAGGAGATTCAATGTAGAACTTGTGTAGTTGTCTTCTTTAGAGGCTGGGGATCTCCATTTCTCTTTCCCTTCTCTCTCTCACTTTCTCATTTTTTTATGACGCACCCTGTTTTTTGCCTAGACCGCCCATTCGGGTTTTCAATCTAACGGGCATCTCTTTTGTGTCTTTATTTTTTTTTTGACTCAGTTAATGAGGAAGTGTGCATGGACTCTAGCAGAGGATGAGAGACATGTGATTTTGCGGTGGAGACCTTTTGTCACTAATGATGAGTGACATTGACTCGACTAGGGAAGTAACCCCTAGTATTGACTTCATGTATTTATATATTTTTTTGAATGACTCACGAAGGCAAGTAATTCATTAAGAGAGAAGAGAAGGAAAGCCCTAATTTGATTGCAAGACTCTGGGAGTATCGCTGAAAGATAGGAAGCCCCTAGACTCGATAAAGAACGCAAAGCAATTCCAATTCTAAGAAAGTTATTCAATCTTGAGGTGATTAATTCATTGGAAAATGAATTGTATAAAGATGTCTTGGTAAGTTCGAGAAGAAGGCCAATCATCATAATGCACTAGGGCTAAACATATCTTCTTTCTTGCATGAGACGGGACCCGAAGGTTGCCTACGTTCCTCCAGTGTAGAGTCTCAGGTCACCGTAGTTCTTGTAGATGCTCCTTTCGTCGAGATGATTTGTTGATGTTGCTTTGTCCTTTGTTGGTGGATGGATAATCTTGATCTTGATGTGAACTTCTTTGAAAGAGGGGGATTTTTTTTTATTTTTTTGTGCTCTAACTTTTGCCTAGGTTGTTTTGAAGAGTCAACCTAGCGAGCTTTTTCCTTTCTTTTTTTTTTTTGTTCCCCCTTGAAAAATTGCTTGATTTTTCTCCATGGTTGTAGTTCCGCCTTGCTTTGTCACTTGATGGCTTGACTTCATCTTCTTGATGTTTAGCCCTAGGCGTTCAAGTGATGGCCTTCGTTCCAAAACTCGCTTAGACGTCTTTTCATCATTTTGTCAAGAATTCAATCGAACAACTTGGAAGAGAGTATGAGGATGAGAACGACTTTTATTTGATAAGACCGACTCAAACTTTGATATTAATGAGAAGGAAGAAAACTCAATGCACACATTAGAGGACTTTTGACTCTTTTTGTAATCCTATTTCTAGGTAGAGAAAGAGAAACAGAGATTGTTGTCGTCGTTGTTGTAGTTCTCCCCATCATCGTAGTCCTCAAAACCGTTGTAAACTTCCATGTCGCTGCTTGAACTTTCTGGGACCCCTTTGGTGTTGGAGCTTGTCTCATAGGATTCCTCGGTTACTTCTTGGAGAATATGGTCGATTATAATCCCTTCATCATACATGTGTGTAAAATCCGGATAAAAGGCCCTACTAAGATGAGCTCGGTAGTCCATATTCAAGCACTTCAAGAAGATTTCCATTTGTTCCTTCATTGAGGGTCTATCCACAATCTCGGCTAACTTGTCATTCCAACAGCGAGAAAAGTCCCTAAATGATTCATTGCCCTCTTGCATGGTGTTCTCCAATTCTTTCTTCGTGGGACAATGCATGTAACTGCGTTCATATTGTGACTTAAAGGCAAGCATGGTGTCATCCCAATTGAGGTGGTTAGAAACTGGGAGACCCATATACCAATCTTTTGCGACCCCATCGAGATTATATGGGAAGCATTGTGCCATTATTTGAGAAGACACTTTCTTTGGTAGCATGGCCCAACCGTAGGTATCAACATGGGCATTGGCACACGAATTCCCTATGAATTTGCCGACATCGGGCATCTTGAATAGACGTCGTTGATCTCAATGTTCATGCAATATGTCGGACTAGTCCTTCTCGAAATTTTGAAGGGCTTCACCATTTTTCCTTTGGGCATTTTGACCAGTGAGGCTATGGTGGCCAATGCATCGGCAAAGTGGTTCTTGTCTCTTGGCAAATAATTGAACGAGACGTCTTGGAATTGTTCAGCCAACTCCTCAAGGTACTGACCATACTGCTGGAGAGTCGGGTCTTAAATTTTCCATTTTCCCGACGTCTGATTGATGATGAGCAGAGAATCACCAAACAATTCCAGATCTGTGACATTTCTTTCTAGGGCCGCTTATAGCCCCGCTATACATGCTTCATATTTGGCAATATTTTTGGTGGTTTCGAATTCAAGACGGATTGCAATCGGTAGTGTAGACGTCCTTTGGATCGACAAGCAACATTCCTATCCCATAACTGTGCTTATTGGTCACCCCATAGAAAAAAAAGTTGCCTCTAATTTTCTTCGGTGGTGGTGAAAATTAAGTCTTCGTCAGGAAATTATAAGTCTTCCCCCTTCACTTCGTCACACGGAAATTCAGCAAGCTGATCACTGAGCACTTTCCCTCTGATGGATTTGAGTGTGACGTAAGTGATGTCATAGCTGGCGAGCATGAAGTACCACTTGGCTATCCTTGTTGACATGAAAGGCTTCTCGAAGATGTAGCGGAGCGGATCCACTTTTGCTAATAGCTTGATCGGAAAATCTTCCATGTAGTGTTTTAGGTTTTGAGTGACCCAAACTAGTGCAGCACATGACTTCTCCAAAGTGGAGTAGTTCTTTTCGCCTCCTTGAAATCGGCGACTGACGAAGTAAATGGCATTCTCTTTTGTGGAGTCACGTTGCTCTTGTGCTAGCATAGCCCCTAGGGCTTCGTCATTCACATAGAGCAAGAGAGGCTTCTCTTTGTGCGGTGGAACCAAAACTGGCGGGCATGTCAAGTAATGCATCACTTGATCGAAGGCTTCTTGGCAAGCATCGGTCCATTCTAGAGCCATATTCTTCTTAAGTAACTTGAAGATTGTCTCGTACATTGAAGTCAGTTGGTGCACAAACCGACTGATGAATTGAAGTCGGCCCATGAAGCCTTTGATTTCTTTCTGTGTCTTCGGAGGAGGCTGTAGATACCCCGGGGGAGCCACGGCTTGGCTAGAGCCCGTGAATTACCCTAGGATGTCTAATTGTGTTTTTGAGGAACGTAAGAAAACCTAATGTTTATGAGCCTAAGTTTGATTTACGAAAACAGAGATTCTTTGGGATGAGGGGTTCGGGGGTTAGGTTACAAAATGGGAAGTACTTAAACACCCATTTCGCCCGAGCAAAGTCGGTCTTGTTTGTTCATAATTCACTTTAAAGATAAATGCGTTCTTCCTATTCGAATGATGATAAAAAGGGGTTTTAAAGTTTAAAATGTAGGGAGATGACTCCTAGGCCAATTCAATGTAATGAAAGGACCATTGGTGTCATGTCCCAAATGGTTTTGGGGTGATTGTATATTTGATTGAAGAAGAAGAAGAAGAAGGAAAAGAGGAAGAGAATTTAAGACATTTACCTATAGTATCCTTCAAAGAGAACCTCTTGAAAAGCCTTGAAGAAGAGGTTGAATACATAGTTGAAGAAGTCCTAAGAAAAAGTCTAGAAAAGAAGTGAGTAAAAGGTCTAAAATTAGTGATGTCCAAGGTCCCCTCCAATGATGGATTGGAGGGGTTTTTATAGTTGAAAGAGGACTGTTTTTGGAGCCAAACAGAGTCTCCAAGAAATCTTTCCCGGGCAAAATCATGTATAATGAGCAAGGGAGAGATTCTTGGGCAGAATCTGTAACTGACACACCCCAGAAGCGCGCGCATCCCACCTAGGCGGCGGAAGGCGCGCGCGTCTGGCCTCAAGGGACGGAGGCGCGCGACTCTGAAAAGCAATTTTTGACAGAATGGACTAGAAAGTTAGAACTATTATTCAGTTTAGTCCCGGGACTTAACGGAGTCCATCTGGAACTTAACCAAAGTAACAGAAACTAACAGAAAACACTTAAAAGAGGGAGAAACACAAAATCAAGTGTGCAATCGGGTGAGCGGTTCAAGGCAGGATGTTTACAGAGCCCCTCAGCGCCGTGGATTACGAAGCAAATGCGCCGACGAAAGACAGACATCCGCCTAGGACATCACCAGGAAAAAGAAAAGACTCGATAAAAGCAGGAATTTGAAATTGCGGGGGATAGAGGTGCGCTCCCTGTGTGAGTGTCTTTGAGAGATAAGGGTGCGCTCCCTCTGCGAGCGGCTTTGCCAATAGCGGGATCCGTTTGCTGAAAGCGGGATCTGTTTGCTGGAAGCGGGACCTGTTTGCTGATAGCGAGATCCGTTTGCTGGAAGCAGGACCTGTTTGCTGAGAGCGAGATCCGTTTGCTGGAAGTGGGACCTGGAGGACCGTTTGCTTGAATGCGGGACCTGGAGGACCGTTTCCTGAAGTGCGGGACCCAGAGGACCGTTTGCTGAAGTGCGGGACCCAAAGGATCGTCTGCTGAAGTGCGGGACCCGGAGGACAGTCTGCTGAAGTGTGGGACCCAGAGGACCATTTGCTTTGAATGGATGTAGATTTTGCTTGATGAGGAAGCGGTGATTATGTGGCTCATCCCGAACCAAGTTGTTATCGTGAGTCGTACTTTGATGTTGACTATTTGACTTTGACTTTTGATGGGGTGCCGGCACAGTTGACTGCGGAATGCTTTGTGCTGGGGATGAATTGTAAAAACTGATTTTTTGAGAAAATAAAAGACACCCTACTTTGAGAGGGACTTTCTATCTTATTTCAGTTTTTAGACATGCCTTAAGGGTGCACCAAACTAATGTGTGCCCAGCTGAGTGTTTGCTGTCGTCGTTTGAGCTTCTCTTGTTATTGGGATTAATCTTTTCTGAAAGTTGAAGGAGTTGGATCGCCTGGGTTCCGTTCTGAACTGACAAAGGCTATTTCTAGAGTATTTTCTACCTGGGACGCGGGCGCTTCCTCTCTTGGATACGGGACGCGCGCGCCTTTTAGACCGGTGTCGGGAGGCGCGCGCCTCTGGGAGGCAAAATTCAGGGCCTGATATTTGCTAACCAAAAGATCCCCCAATAGCTATAATATCAGCTTCGATTCCAACAGCCCTTTTCTGCCATTTTTGAACACCATTTTATTGCCCAATTTTGCTTATAACCTTCTTTCCCATGGCCTCTAACCTTTTTAGTCTTGGTGTCGAGGTTTTCAAGAGTTACGAGAAGGATTTATCGACATTCGTTTATTCTTTCAAGACCCATCCCAAAAATGCTTTCATCAAAGATTTCGGATTTCAAATTCTTTTTACTTTGCGAACATTGAAGCCGGATTGGGATTTGTTGAAGGCTGCTGCAGCCTTCTAGGATTGTGATAGCCATGCATTCAATTTTTTGGCCAATGAAATGGTACCGACTGTCGATGATTTTGGGGCCATTTTGGGTATGCCTTTGGCCGGTCGGATTGCCGTCCCTAAGTATTACCGCGGAGTTGTTGATTCTGGGGTTGACCTTCTGAATCTCCATGTTGGAGAGGTGAAGAAGATGATGCACGGGACCGTTGTTGACATAACTGAGCTTCCGATGTTTTTCAGTTTGCATTCGGAAGAGGTCGCGGTTCAGTCCTTTAAGAGAAATGCCATGGCTGTCTGCCTTTTCAGCGAGGTTTTGTTTGTCACTCCTCTGGGTACTGCGGATGCGCAGTTGGCTGAAATCGTGTTGCAGGCGAAAGGACAGCGATTTAGCATAATTCCGCTCATTGTAGGAGAGACCTTGCATGGTTTGGACGAATTGCACCGTACGGGCGAGATGCGACGAGGAAGCCCCTTGCTTTTGACCATATGGCTTCGGGAGCATTTCAGGCTTTATGCACAGATGGCGACCTTTCTCCTTTTGCTGTTCATAGGCGATGGTTGCTGATTTGAGATTTGACCGAAGAGGGTTGGAGGAGATTTTTTGCTTCTCGTCTTACAGCTGACATTGAGTGGTGCCCTTGGGGTCTTCGCCCTTTTGTGGAGTGGACGTCTGGTTTTTAGTACGTGGTTTTACCCGGGTTGAGAGATTCTTCGTTTTACCAACCAGAACGGGTTCTGAGGTAATTTGGCCGTCAACAGATAGTTCCTTTTCCGAGGAACGGGAGGCTTCGTCCAGTTTCTTATATGGGTTCGGACTTCTCGAATGAGCTTCAGTCGGCTTGGGGAGATGATCGTAACCGTTGGGCTTCCGCTCCATTGCACTGGGGTAGTATTTTTCTTCCCGAGAGTTACTTGGATCACTTGCTTGGTACCGGCTACCGCGGCATTACTTGGGTAGATGTTCTTCGGGCTGAGTTGCTAGGAAAGGACTTTGAGCCTAGCAGTGCTTTGAGGTATAAGGAAGCTGCTGCTGATGTGAACAACATTCTGACCGACCCTTTCGGTACCCCTTTGGATGACTTTTATGCTCGGAGGCGCTCTGTTTCACAGAAGGTATCGTTCCGCATCAGTGTTCCTAGGCCTCCCAAGAAGAGTAGGATTGATGGTCGTTCGGGTGGTCCTTCAAAGGCTAAGAGAAAATTAGATTTTTCTTAGTACCCCAAGAGATTGCAATTAAAATTGACCACTTGTTTTGGATTTTAATGTTTTAATGCTTTTTAATAGCTCAATATTTCCATTGTAATGATAAAAATAATTTAGTGAATTAATAAAAATTGCATCTTGTTAATTTGAAATGATTTAGGCATTTGTTTATATTTTAGACCGCACCCGAAGGTTGCCTACGTTCCTCCAGTGTAGAGGCTCAGGTCTCCGTAGTTCAAACAAACGAAGACCATTTTTTTTTTGTGTGCACCCTGTTTTTTGCCTAGACCGCCCTTTCGGGTTTTCGATCTAGCGGGCTTCTTTTTGCACGTGCTCTAATTTTTGCCTAGGCCGCCCTTGCGGGTTTTCAACCTAGCGAGCTTTTTTTTTATTTTTTTTATTTTTTTTTATGGTCTTCGTTTATTAGACGTAAAATCTCTTCAATTTGTCGAGGTTGACTTCCTTTGGCAGCTGATCTCCGTCTAAATCCACGAGTCGGACTGCACCGCCGCTTAGTATCTTCTTGACTATGTACGGACCGATCCATCGGGGTCCCCATTTTCCAAGGGGGTTTATGGCATTAGGGGGGTGTTGTCTTAGGACCAAATCTCCCACACTGATGGTTCGGGGCTTCACCTTTTTGTTGAAAGCCCTAGCCATTCTTTGTTGATAGGCCCTCGTATGTTCGATTGCCCTTAGCCTTTTCTCGTCGAGTAGGGCTAGCTGTTCATATCGACTTTGCATCCAATCGACTTCATTGACTTGGTTCTCGAGGAGGACCCGTAGGGATGGGACTTCGAGCTCTATTGTTAGTACAGCTTCGGAACCATATACCAGTGCATAAGGAGTTTCTCCAGTCGCTGTCCGTATTGACGTGCGGTAGCCCCATAATGCTAGAGGTAGCTTTTCGGGCCAATCCCTTCCAGTGGAGGCCATTTTGTTCACAATGGTCTCGATTGTCTTATTAGCTGCCACGACCGCGCCGTTTGCTTAAGGGCGGTATGGAGATGAATTGTGTTTAGTAATCTTGTATTCTACCAGGAGCGCATCCATCTCTTTCTCAAAGTGAGAACCGTTGTCTGAGATGATCTCATGAGGAACGCCGTATCGGCACATGATGTGGGTTTTCACGAATTCGGCCACTTTCTTGGTGTTGAGAACTCGGTAAGCCTGTGCTGTAGCGACCTCAAAACCAGTCCCTATTTATTTTATATTTTTGGGGATTTTTATTTGACTTATGTGTGCATTTTATGTGTTGCATCATATTTTATGATTTCACATCTTACTTGATTATTTGTGTTATTTACTTAGTTAGTAATAATAATGGTTAAAGGAGTTAAATTGAAAGTCCAGTGACAAAAGTTCGAAAAGTGGAAAAAAATTGTAATATAACATGTATATCTTTCTCTCCCTCTGCGGATAGTTATTTTCTCAGAACTTCTCGTTCTTTCATTAGGGTTAAAGAGAAAAAGGTAAGTTCAACCCATTTCGATTTAATTCTTTTTATTTACTTTCCCGTTTTAAAAACTAATTATATAAAAATGATCAGGGCGTTGAATAGGTCATTTCTAGCCGAACAAAACTTATTTCAGCGGTACTTTTTCCGGAAATAGGTAAGTTACTAATTCCCCTTTAAATGTTAAAATGGTCATAAATGTTATATCTGATACTTGTAATTGTTATTTTGTGATTTGGGTAATATTTGTTATACTTGTAATTTTAGGACAAAGGGAGTATTTAGTATGTTGGTTTGGTTGGGTTCAAAGTAGTATTAAAGTTGTTTTGAGACTAATTTTGTAGTCTTAGCAAAGTTATAAACGTTAAGGTTATACTTTTGGGACGGTGAAACGAAAGGAGTATAAATCATTTTGGGTTTTGCCTGTCGAATGTGTTGGGCGGCCGCCCAGAAGGGGCGTGTGGCCGCACACTTATCTGGAAGATTTTGTTCTTGGGAAAACATAATGTGTGCGACCGCACACCCTGTTTTGGGCGGCCTCACATTTTCTCCTGAATCTTATAGTTTGGTTGAGGCAATGTATAGAAGGTTAACTTTGGTTTAATCTTTGGGGTATTGTCTAGGACCAATATATGAGTGTCCTAGGATATTATCATGGTTAATGAGAAGGGTGTTCAAGTGTGTGCAAGATTGTATTGTGACCTTGAATCATGTTGTTGTAGACTCTTTGTGAGTGATCTTTATGTGCATCTTTGATGTGTTTGGCTTGGTTCTTTGTTTTAGAATCATTGCCCCGGGTTGTTGTTGTTTAGCAAGTATTCATTACTGTGCTTCTTGTGAAAAGTCCAGCTGGTCTTGTCGTGGAGTCAGGCAATGGGAGAATTATAGTGGTACATGCTATGTTCACTATAAGTTTTTCCATTGGTACCTCGTGTCAGGCGGTGGGAGAATTATAGTGGCACACAAGCCAAGTTCACTATAAGGTGTCCACTGTGCCTTCTCTGTTTCCCCAGTCCAGATTGGCCTTGGATGGGATGAATTGCTCCCTTTGGTGAGTATTTGGGTTATGACTTTGTGTCATATTTCCCTCTCTGGTTACTTTGGTTCTATTGGTTATGGTTTGGTTTTCGGGATCCCGGTTTCAGCTATTTATGCTGCTCAGATGGTTTTCTCAGTTGGTTTTCTCAGATGGTATTCTCAGACAGTTTTGTTATTGGGTAAACCTTGGCTTGGTATCCACCTGAGTGTGGCATTTGTGGTATTTGTGGTATATGAGTTGGTCGTTATTTCCAACCGGTATGGGACGGTTGGCGATAGGGAGCCTCTCATGTTATGTGCTATATGCTATATGATTATTTGTTGATATAGTTTCTTTATGATTATCATATCAGCTTGTAAAGTAGTTGCATTTTAGTAGCTTACTGAGATTTATTCTCACCCTTTATTTGTTTACTGTTTTAGATAAAGGCGGGTCCAGGGGATAGGACACTTGGCACGGGAGGACGTTGGAGTGGTAAGAGTTGGTACTTGTTTTTGTTAAGGTTACATTAAGTAAATGTAAAACCTTTTGGGTAGAGTACCCGTACTTCCTAATGTCACACCTATCTTGGATCATGTTGGTGTATGTACATTTGTTTAAAAGTTTGTAAGCCTTCGGGCTAAGTACTTTCGTTGTGAAAATTTTGTTGTAAAGTTTGTTTAAAGTTAGATGAAGTCTTTGAACTTCAAGTGTGATTTTGTTAAACTTTATAAAAGTACATTTCGAAAAAATTTCTAAAGTGTTTTACAACGTCTTCCACTCGTGTCCCGAGCGTGGGGCCAAGTAGGACCACGGGTCTGGGGCGTGACAGTTGGTATCAGAGCTAGGTTGTAGATGGTCTAGAATGACTAAATGACCTAGGAGGGTAGTAGAGTATAGAGTGAGTAATGTTGAGTGTTCTATGCAGGTATTCATTAAAAATGGTTGAGAATGAAGGAGATCAGGCTGGCTCTTCGGGGCAAGGGGATGCCAGAGAAGAGGCTCGAATTATGTTTCAAGGAATGTTCGAAGCAGCAATGAAAACTTTAAATGATCAGAGGCAAGAGAGGGAACAGGTACCACCAAGATATGGCCTAGAACAGTTTCTAAAAATGAAGCCTATGGAGTATGATGGAGATCCTGATGTATCTAAGACTGAAAGGTAGATTGAATCAATGGAAATTTTTTTTTGATGCTTTGAGATGTTCTGAGGAAGATCAAGTCAGGTTTGCTACCTATAAGCTGAATGGAGCTGCCGAGCATTGGTAGAAAGCTTTGAAAACAAAATGGGATGAGACTCATGTACCTTACACTTGGGAGAATTTTCTGGGAAAGTTTAAAGAACACTTCATTCCTCGAGTAGATCAAGACAGGAAGGAGATGGAATTTCTTAGCTTGGAGCAAGGTTCTATGTCAGTTGCTCAGTACTCAGCTAAATTTTCAGAGTTGTCCAGGTATTGTACTTACTTAGTGGCAACTGAGGAGAGGAAGGCTACGAGGTTTGTGAAAGGTTTGAAAACTGTGATTAGAACTCAGTTAGTATCCCATAAGTTGCAAGATTTTCAAGATGCAGTTGATCGAGCCTACCAGGTGGAGCATGACATTGAGGAACATAAGAGGAAAATGGAGTTGTTAGGCGCTGGGAAGCAAGTTAGGCAACAACAACAACGTGGTGATAATAGAGGAAATCAAGGTGGATCTTCACAATTCAAAGGGTCTTCTCAAAGACAGTCAGGTAATAGAAATCAAAGTAACACTTCAGGGATTCAAACCAGAGGAGTTTATAATTATTGTCAGAAAGAAGGGCATTCAGAAGAAAGATGTTGGAAAAAACAGGGCAAATGTTTGAATTGTGGTCAGTTAGGACATTTTCAGAGGGATTGCCCTAAGTTTAAGATGCAGGCATCGGGAAGTGTGGTTGGGTCTTCTCAGTGCCAGAAAAGGGATTCTTCAGGAAAGCCTAAGGTGCATGGTCGTGTCTTTGCCATTTCTCAGCAACAGGCTTCAGATTCCTCTAATGTGATAGGAGGTATTATTTCTGTATCTAGTTTGAGGGCAAGTACACTTATAGACCCTGGCTCATCGCATTCTTATGTGTCTGTGCATTTTGCTTCTCGATTGCATTTATCTTCTGAATCTCTACCTTGTGTGTTAGAGGTGTCTACTCCTATAGGGGAGTGTTTGGTGCCAATGAGGTGTTGCATTCTTGTGATGTGCATATACGTGAGCATGTTTTACCTGCTGATTTAGTTATCTTACCATTACAAGATTTTGATGTTATCTTGGGTATGGATTGGTTGGGTAAATATTATGCGTCTGTTGATTGTGCTAAAAAAGTGGTCGCATTTTCTATCCCTAATGTTCCTAAATTTACTTTTGAAACTGTTCCTTGGGGTAGAGAGATTCGAATGATTTCTTATGTGAAGGCTAGAAAGTTGTTAAACTGTGGTTGTGCGGGGTATTTGGCTAGTGTTCTTGATACTACTAAAAGGGTTCCTGATATTGAGGATGTGCCTATTGTTAAAGAATTTTCAGATGTATTTTCTTCTGAGTATGCTATGCCTCCTGACCGGGAAATAGAGTTCTGTATTGACTTACTTCCAGGTATAGCTCTATATCTGAGGCACCTTATAGAATGGCCCCAGCTGAATTGAAAGAGTTAAAGGTTCAGTTACAAGAGCTACTTGATCGAGGATTCATTCGTCCAAGTGTATCCCCGTGGGGAGCTCCAGTATTATTTGTCAAAAAGAAAGATGGGTCCTTGAGATTGTGTATTGATTACAGAAAGCTGAATCAGGTAACTATAAAGAACAAATATCCGCTTCCTCATATTGATGATTTATTTGATCAACTTCAAGGGTCGGTTGTCTTTTCAAAACTTGACTTGAGGAGTGGGTACCACCAGTTGAAAATCCATTCTGAAGATATTTCTAAAACTGCTTTTTGTAGTAGATATGGCCATTATGAGTTTCTTGTTATGCCTTTCGGGTTGACTAATGCTCCGGCTGTTTTTATGGATATGATGAATAGGGTCTTTAAACCTTATCTTGATACCTTCGTGGTTGTATTTATTGATGATATTCTTGTTTATTCCAAGTCCCGGGAGGACATGAACAGCATTTTACGAATGGTTTTATCTATTCTTCGTGAGAATGCTAAATTCAGTAAGTGTGCTTTTTGGCTCGATGAAGTATCTTTTCTTGGGCACGTGATTTCTAATAAAGGTATATCAGTTGATCCATCCAAAGTTGAGGCTATTGTGAATTGGAAGAGGCCAGAATCAGTTACAGAAATTCGAAGCTTCTTGGGGTTAGCTGGGTACTACAGAAGGTTCATTGAGGGGTTTTCTAAGATTGCAACTCCCTTGACTCAGTTGACTCGAAAGAATGTTCCTTATGTGTGGGATGAAAAATGTCAAGTTAGCTTTGAAGAGTTGAAGAAGAGATTGACTACAGCTCCTATTCTTGCCCTACCTAATGGTAATGATGCTTTGGTAATATATAGTGATGCTTCTAAAGAAGGCCTCGGGTGTGTATTAATGCAAAATGGAAGGGTGATTGCATATGCTTCGAGGAAGTTGACTCCGAGTGAGCAGAATTATCCTACCCATGACATGGAGCTTGCAGCTCTTGTCTTTGCGTTGCACAAGTGGAAACATTATCTTTATGGAGCAAAGTTTGAGATTTTCACAGATCATCAGAGTTTGAAGTATATTTTCTCCCAGAAAGAGTTGAATAATAGACAACAAAGATGGATGGAGCTATTGAAGGATTTTGATTGCACCATTTCTTATCATCCGGGCAAGGCAAATGTGGTAGCTGATGCTATTAGCCGGAAGTCTTATGTAGCTTCATTGATGGTGCGGGAATGGAAGATGTTGGAGGATACTCGAGATTGGAGTCCTTATGAATCAAAGCATGGAGCTATTTTTGCGAATATTCGAGTATTACCAATTTTAGTTCAACAAATAAAGGAAGCTCAGAAGGATGACCCGGTGTTGGTAAAGATTATGGATAAAATCAAAGATGGTAAATTTGAGGATTTCTCCCTCAGTTCTGAAGGGGTATTGACTTTCAGAGGTCGATTGTGTGTGCCTAATGTTGATGGGATTAAACGCCAAGTTCTTGATGAAGGCCATAAATCAAGGTATACTTTTCATCCCGGGAGTACTAAAATATATCAGAATTTGAAGCAACACTTTTGGTGGAATAATATGAAGAGGGAAATAGCGGATTATGTATCCAAGTGTTTAACATGTCAACAAGTTAAAGCTGAATATCAAAGGCCCGCAGGATTGCTTCAACCATTAGAGATTCCGGAATGGAAGTGGGAACATGTTACTATGGATTTTGTGATAGGGTTACCTCGTACTCGAAGAAGGTTTGATGCAGTTTGGGTGATTGTTGATAGATTGACAAAGTCTTCTCATTTTCTACCTATTGAGATTGGTTATTCTATGGAAAGGCTTGCAACTTTGTACATTAATGAGATCGTGAGGTTACATGGAGTTCCAGTGAGCATTGTGTCTGATCGTGACCCTAGATTCACATCTCGGTTTTGGCAAGCATTTCAGAAGGCTTTGGGTTCAGAATTGAGATTTAGTATAGCTTTTCATCCTCAAACAGATGGTAAGTCAGAAAGAACCATTCAGATTCTTGAGGACATGTTGAGGGCTTGTTCAGTTGATTTTGCAGATTCTTGGGATATTCATTTCCTCTCTTAGAGTTTGCTTATAATAACAGTTTTCAGTCCAGTATTAGGATGGCTCCTTATGAAGTCTTGTATGGGAGGAAATGTCGATCTCCTATTTGTTGGGATGAAGTGGGAGAAGCCAAGATTTGGGGTGTTCAGATGGTTAATGATTCAGTTGAGAAGGTTAAACTTATTCGGGATCGTTTGAGTATTGCCCAGAGTAGACAGAAAAAGCTATTGAAGGCGAGACCTTGAGTTCGAAAAAAGTGACTTTGTGTTTTTGAAGCTTTCCCCTAAGGTTGGTATTCAAAGATATGGAAAGAAAGGCAAGCTTGCTCCGAGGTATATTGGTCCATTTGAGATTCTTGGAAGAGTGGGAGATCGGGCTTATTGTCTTGCACTACCTCCTTCTCTTGATAAGATCCATAATGTGTTTCATATCTCTATGCTTCGGAAGTATGTGTATGATCCTTCTCATGTTTTATCTGAGGTACCCGAGGATATTGAGCCGAGTATGTCTCATGAGGAGCATCCAGTCCAAGTGATTGATTCTAAAGTCCAAGAGTTGAGAAATAAAAGTATTCCTCTTGTTCGAGTTGTGTGGAGGAACCATAATGTGGAAGAATCAACTTGGGAACTTCGGGAGGAGATGGAGAGAAAGTACCCTTGGTTGTTTGAGGGCCTCGGTAAGTAACCCTAAAATTCGGGACGAATTTTCTTTAAGGGGGAGTGATTGTAGCGACCTCAAAACCCGTCCCTATTTATTTTATATTTTTGGGGATTTTTATTTGACTTATGTGTGCATTTTATGTGTTGCATCATATTTTATGATTTCACATCTTACTTGATTATTTGTGTTATTTACTTAGTTTGTAATAATAATGGTTAAAGGAGTTAAATGATTAAGTTGAAACTTTAAGGTCCTGGTTGAAAATATAAGTTAAGGGGCTTAAGTGTTGAATTTGAAAGTCCAGTGACTAAAGTTCGAAAAGTGGAAAAAAATTGTAATATAACATGTATATCTTTCTCTCCCTCTGCGGATAGTTATTTTCTCAGAACTTCTCGTTCTTTCCTTAGGGTTAAAGAGAAAAAGGTAAGTTCAACCCATTTCGATTTAATTCTTTTTATTTACTTACCCTTTTTAAAAACTAATTATATAAAAATGATCAGGGCGTTGAATAGGTCATTTCTAGCCGAACAAAACTTATTTCAGCGGTACTTTTTCCGGAAATAGGTAAGTTACTAATTCCCCTTTAAATGTTAAAATGGTCATAAATGTTATATCTGATACTTGTAATTGTTATTTTGTGATTTGGGTAATATTTGTTATACTTGTAATTTTAGGACAAAGGGAGTATTTAGTATGTTGGTTTGGTTGGGTTCAAAGTAGTATTAAAGTTGTTTTGAGACTAATTTTGTAGTCTTAGTAAAGTTATAAACGTTAAGGTTATACTTTTGGGACGGTGAAACGAAAGGAGTACAAATCATTTTGGGTTTTGCCTGTCGAGTGTGTTGGGCGGCCGCCCAGAAGGGGCGTGCGGCCGCACACTTATCTGGAAGATTTTGTTCTTGGGAAAACATAAGGTGTGCGACCGCACACCCTGTTTTGGGCGGCCTCACATTTTCCCCTGAATCTTATAGTTTGGTTGAGGCAATGTATAGAAGGTTAACTTTGGTTTAATCTTTGGGGTATTGTCTAGGACCATTATATGAGTGTCCTAGGATATTATCATGGTTAATGAGAAGGGTGTTCAAGTGTGTGCAAGATTGTATTGTGGCCTTGAATCATGTTGTTGTAGACTCTTTGTGAGTGATCTTTATATGCATCTTTGATGTGTTTGGCTTGGTTCTTTGTTTTAGAATCATTGCCCCGGGTTGTTGTTGTTTAGCAAGTATTCATTACTGTGCTTCTTGTGAAAAGTCCAGCTGGTCTTGTCGTGGAGTCAGGCAATGGGAGAATTATAGTGGTACATGCTATGTTCACTATAAGTTTTTCCATTGGTACCTCGTGTCAGGCGGTGGGAGAATTATAGTGGCACACAAGCCAAGTTCACTATAAGGTGTCCACTGTGCCTTCTCTGTTTCCCCAGTCCAGATTGGCCTTGGATGGGATGAATTTCTCCCTTTGGTGAGTATTTGGGTTATGACTTTGTGTCATATTTCCCTCTCTGGTTACTTTGGTTCTATTGGTTATGGTTTGGTTTTTGGGATCCCGGTTTCAGCTATTTATGCTGCTCATATGGTTTTCTCAGATGGTATTCTCAGACAGTTTTGTTATTGGGTAAACCTTGGCTTGGTATCCACCTGAGTGTGGCATTTGTGGTATTTGTGGTATATGATTTGGTCGTTATTTCCAACCGGTATGGGACGGTTGGCGATAGGGAGCCTCTCATGTTATGTGCTATATGCTATATGATTATTTGTTGATATAGTTTCTTTATGATTATTATATCAGCATGTAACGTAGTTGCATTTTAGTAGCTTACTGAGATTTATTCTCACCCTTTATTTGTTTACTATTTTAGATAAAGGCGGGTCCAGGGGATAGGACACTTGGCACGGGAGGACGTTGGAGTGGTAAGAGTTGGGACTTGTTTTTGTTAAGGTTACATTATGTAAATGTAAAACCTTTTGGGTAGAGTACCCGTACTTCCTAATGTCACACCTATCTTGGATCATGTTGGTGTATGTACATTTGTTTAAAAGTTTGTAAGCCTTCGGGCTAAGTACTTTCGTTGTGAAAATTTGGTTGTAAAGTTTGTTTAAAGTTAGATGAAGTCTTTGAACTTCAAGTGTGATTTTGTTAAACTTTATAAAAGTACATTTTGAAAAATTTTCAAAAGTGTTTTACAACGTCTTCCACTCGTGTCCCGAACGTGGGGCCAAGTAGGACCACGGGTCTGGGGCGCGACATGTGCTTCGACCCATTTTGTAAAATAGTCCACGGCTACTAGGACGAAAGATTGTCCGTTGCTGCCAGTAGGGTGAACTTTGCCGATGATGTCTATGCCCCAACAAGAGAAAGGCCAAGGCGTGGTCATATTGTAAAGCTGTGAGGGTGGAGCATGCTGTAGATTGGCATGGAATTGGCATTTAGCGCACCTCTTGACTTTCTCGATGCAGTCCCTTTCCATGGTACTCCAATAATAACCCATGCGGAGTATCTACTTGGTCAACATAAACCCGTTCATGTGGGGCCCACATTCACCTTCGTGGATCTCATGCATTATTTCTTGAGCTTCGGTCTCATTTTCACATAGGAGATTGATCCCTTCGTAGTGCCTTTTGTAGACTCGGTCCCCAATCAGTACATATCGGGAGGCTAGTCTTTGCAATGCCATTTGGGACTTCTTATTGCTATTCTCGGGATAACTACCATCCTTGAGGAAATTCATGATATCCGCATACCACGGGGAGTTTGCTTGGACCTCGTTGATCTCGATACTCATGCAGTATCCGGACTGTTTCGTCGGGAAATTTTGAAGGGCTTCACCATTTTACCCTCAGGTATTTCGACCAGTGAAGCGATGGTGGCTAGTGCATCAGCAAAACGGTTTTTGTCCCTTGGTAGGTAGTTGAAGGTGATTTCTTGAAACTGTTCAACCAACTCCTCGAGATGTTGACCATACCGTTGCAGAGTCGAGTCTTGAATCTTCCACTTTCCAGATGTCATGAGCAAGGAATCACCGAATACTTCTAAACTTGTGACATTTCTCTCGAGGGCTGCTTTGAGCCCTGCTATGCATGCTTCGTACTCAGCGATGTTGTTAGTGGCTTCAAATTCAGGTGGATAGCGATTGGAGTATACATGTCCTTAGGATCAACAAGTAACATCCCTATGCCATATCCATGCTTATTGGTTGCGCCATCGAAAAAAAGTTGCCACTTATTTTCTTCTGTTGTAGCACAAATTAAATGCTCGTCGGGGAACTGTACATCTTCCCCATTCACTTCGTCACACGGAAATTCAGCAAGCTGATCACTGAACACTTTCCCCTGATGGATTTGAGTGTGACGTAAGTGATATCGTAGCCGACGAGCATGAAATACCATTTGGCTATTCTCATTGACATGAAAGGCTTCTCGAAGATGTATCGGAGCGGGTCCACTTTTTCTACCAACTTGATTGGGAAGGCCTCCATGTAATGCTTGAGCTTTTGAGTAACCCAAACCAATGCATCACAAGACTTTTCTAGGACAGAGTAGTTCTTTTCAGCTCCTTGAAATCGGCGGCTGACAAAGTAGATAGCATTCTCTTTTGTGGAGTCTCGTTGTTCTTGTGCTAACATAGCCCCTAGAGCTTCATCATTGATGGTGAGATAGAGCAAGAGAGACTTCTCTTTGTGCGGTGGAACCAAAACTAGAGGGCATGTTAAGTAATGATTCACTTGATCGAAGGCTTCTTGGCCAGTATCGGTCCATTCTAGAGCCACATTCTTCTTGAGTAGCTTGAAGATCGGCTCACACATGGAAGTGAGTCGGTGCACAAACCGACTGATGTATTGAAGTCTGCCTATGAAACCTTTGATCTCTTTCTGCGTCTTTGGAGGAGGCATGTCAATGATTGCCTTGATCTTGGAGGGATCGGCTTTAATTCCCCTCTCAGTGACCATGTAACCGAGAACCTTTCCTCTGACGACCCCAAAAAGTGCACTTTGCGGGATTGAGTCTCATGTTCTGTTGTCGAAGTCTTTCAAAGAACTTGTGAAGATCGATCAAATGTTGACCGTTGGTTCCCTTCGAATGGATGATCATGTCGTCTACATAGACCTCGATCTCTTTATGAATCATGTCATGGAATAGATCTGTAACATCCCTCTGGTAGGTAGCCCCAGCGTTCCTTAGTCTGAATGGCATGACTGTGTAGCAGAAAGTGCCCCACGGTGTTGTGAAAGCTGTCTTGTGTTGGTCCTCTTCGGACATGAGAATCTGATTATAACCGGCAAAACCGTCCATAAATGAGAGGACATCATAGTTGGCAGTTGAATCGACGAGCATGTCGATGTTTGGTAGTGGAAAATCATCTTTCGGGGAAGCTCTGTTCAAATCCCGAAAGCCCACACAAACTCAAACCTTGCCGTTTGCCTTTCTGACTGTCACAATGTTGGCTAGCCAAGTCGGATACTCAATGACTTTGATGAAACCCACACTGAGGAGCTTTTCAATTTCTTCTTTGACTTGTAGAGACCATTCTGGCTTGATCTTTCTGAGCTTCTGCTTTACTGGTTTGGAGTCCTCTCTGATCGGAATTTTGTGCTCTGCGACCTTTCTGTCCAAACCCGGCATGTCTTTGTACGACCATGCGAATACATCCATGAATTCTCTGAGCAGTGCAGTCAATCTGTCTTTGTCTTCCCCCTTGAAGAAGCTGCCAATCTTCGTTTCTTTCGGCTCTTCGTCGGTACCCAGATTAACAACATGCAGTTCCTCATCAGCCCCTGGACCATTTTCACCACGACAACGAACCTGTTGAGCTAGTTCATTTAGGTATGTTATGTTTTCGTGGTCTATTTCATCATAATTTGAATCGTTATTAACTTGTTCATTAAGCTCGTTATTAGTTAATTCATCATTTATGATGTTTGCAATCTCGGGGTACTCAGAAATATCAAATTTTTCATTAGCAAAGAAAGGAAACACACGCTCGGCTATTGCCTCCATATCCTCTTGGGTGAGGGCATTAGAAACACTCTCGGACTCGAAAGTAAGTGTGAGCCGCTCTTCCTTTGTTGCTGTACGGGGTATGCAACCCATTTCTCGGATCAAGAAATTCTCGGATACTATGGGCCCCTTCGTTGAATACCAGTTGTCGATTGGCTCGGAGCTTGGCGGGATCTCATTGATGGTTTCCTTTCTGACGGTGGTGTCGTAGATGGCATTGACTTGACAATCGTCCATGATGGCAAATTCTTCAAACATGGAGGCTAGATCGGATAGTTCTTTCCCCACGGTAATCTCTACCTCGGACTCTATAGTCACTTTCTTACCCCACCACTCTCGGGGTGACATTGGAGTAGGCTCCCTTCCTTGTGTCGGTATTTCACAATCAGTGAAGATCTCGAGACCGGGCTTTCTGACGCCCTTGTTGTTAACCCATGGTTCAGGAAAGATCATGTACGGAACATCTTCCCCTTGGCAAACAAAATAACCGTTTAGTGTGTTGCGGTAAGGCCTCAAGTTAGGGATTTCATATTGTCGACCTTCTTTGCGAACTCGGGTCTTTTGACTCTTGAATGCTTGCTCGTACTTTAAGTCATCTTCGGTAGGCTCGTACCCCAAACCAAACTTGTTCTTGACAAAAGGAACTTCTACGGGGTGCAATATCCCTTGTTGATGCTTCCCTAGGCCTAGACCGGGAAAGTGATTCATGTTCCTCATCATGCGGAGGATTTTAGGATTGCCGAGGGTCCATTGTTTGTTTCCCCCTTCTTTGTCGATGGTGTTGATGCCGGAGAGAGTGGCATCTTCTATCCCGTGTTGAACTTGGTGAACGGGTTGTCCCCCATTTCTGTGGATGGTGACATTCTCGGCCATGACGGTGACTATCTCGTCCCCATTTGTGATCTTGACACACTGATGGAGAGTGGAAGGTACCGCATTGGAACTGTGGATCCAAGGTCGGCCCAGAAGTAAGTTGAACGAAGCAGGGACATCAAGTACTTGGAATGGGACGGACATGATCATGCTTCCAAATTCGATATCAACTTCTAACATTCCCATGACTGTACGGGCAGTGCTGTCGTACCCTCTAATGACTTGTGCAGAGGGTTGTAAATCAGAGCTTTTGAGCCCCAGTATGCCCATGACTCGGCTAGGCATTAAGTTGAGTGCAGAACCACCGTCTACTAGAACTCTTGAAATGGGTCTCCCCATTGCCCTTACTTTGAGGTAGATGGCTTCATTGTGTTCGGACCCAAATGGCGGGAGGTCCATGTCGGCAAAATTGATGACATTGCCGAAGTGAATGTGACCTATCATTGCTGTGAGGTCCTCAGGAGTCGTGTCGGGAGAGACTGATGTGTCATCCAAGTTCTTGATGATGAGGTCTCGGTGTTTCTTTGATGATGCAATAAGGTCCCAGATGGATATGCTGGCTTGCGTATTCTTGAGTAGTGTTAACAAAGGATCTTCGGGTACGTCGCGTGCTTGCGATCTTTGAGAAGAGGTGTTGGTTGCTGCGGTATTGGGAGGGATTGTGCTCGTTGTTACTCGGCCACTGCGAGTAAGCACGTTCACGGTCCCGTGTAGCTTCTTCTTCATATTCTCTAAGACTTCCCTCATAATCTCATCATAAGTCACAACATAACAAGAATTATCAAGTTTATTCATATCATCGGAGCCCTCATTCACAATTGGGATCGAATGAGTGGTTCCTTCAAACTCTCTTATCTCTATTACATTGACACCACCCTCATTAGGGATTATGAATTCCTTCTTGTCTATGAGGACTTGGATGGTGTTGCGGATGGAGAAGCAATCCTCGGTGAGGTGACCGGTGCATTGATGGTAGTCACACCATTTGTGGTGGGCATGATTGGGATGGAGCGGTTGTGGTTGCTTGTACCCTTGAAGAGGAGTGATTTGTCCCTTGGCCTTTAGAGCTTCATAGGCCTCAATGATGGTCATGCCATTGAGAGGAGTGTAGACGCGGTCGTTTTAGAACCGCTAGCCTTGTGGTGGAGGGACCTTCTTGTAATTCCCCATGTCGGTAGTAACGACATTGACAGAAGCCTCTTTGTTTGAACTAGAGGCGGCCTTGTATCGGTAAGTAGGAGTGGCCTTCTTAATCTCATTTAGCAAGTCATCCATGCGTACCCCCGCCTCATACATTTGGGAGAAGTCGGAGTAGCAAGCCTCACTTAGGTGGGTGCGGAGATCAATCTTGAGACACTTGAGAAAGATGTCCATTTGCTCTTTTGTGTTTGGCCTCTCAACAATTTCAGAGAGCTTGTCATTCCATCTCCTTGTGAAGTCAATGAAGGACTCGTTGTCTCTTTGAGTGGTGTTCTCGAGCTCTTTCCTTGAGGGCTGGTGAGTGGTGTTGCCTTGATATTGATTTTTGAAGGCAAGCATAGCGGCATCCCAATCAAGACGGACAGTGAGTGGGAGAGTTGGATACCAATCCTTTGCCGCCCCCCCGAGGGTGAGAGGAAAGCATTGAGCCATAACTTTTGGGGAGACCTTCTTCGGAACCATAGCCCAAATCTAAGTCTCGATGTGAGCCATCGGGCATGAGTTGCCCTTAAACTTGCTAATGTCGGGCATCTTGAATTTGTCGGGGAGAGCGGCCATCGTGCTCATGATGATGGATGACTGATAAAGGCTTGTGTTGGAGCTTTTTCCCATGTTGAGACTGTCGAATTTCTGATCAATGTAGGCCATGATGGAATCAACCATTTTGGGGTCGTTGTTGTCGGTGCTTGGTCCCCCACTTTTTTTGTACGGGCACTGACATATGGGCTTTCAAACAAACCCTTGGTCCACTCGGATTCTTCATTGTCATTAACCCCTTTGTTCTTGGAGAGCTTGAGGAGTTTGGCTTTCAATTGGTCAACCTCGTCCTCGTGGGCCGCCCTTTGTTTGTCGACATGAGCTTGCCACAAGGCTTCTTTGGTTTGAGCCTCTTAGTTAAGGGTAGAGACTTGTTGTTGGAGTGTTTGAACCATGGCAGAAAGCTGTTCGAGAGTCATGGCGTTGTTGGTGCTGGAGTCGCCGGCCATTGATGATGTAGAAGCTGTTGGAATGATTGGTTCACGATCAAGCCTGTTGGATGAATCCCTGTAGATGCGGAGAGTACCAATTGGACCTATAATTGGAGAAGTAGCCCTTGTCAGTCTCGGTTCACACTTTCGGTCCATGAAGAGGTTGAGAACACACAGTTGGGCACACGACTCGAACCACATAAGAAAAAGACTCTTTTTTATTTTATTTTATAAGTCGGAGGGAATGGTCCCTTTTGGGGTTTCTAAGAAGATAATGGAATCGTCACACTAGTATATAGACCATCTCGCGGTCCCATATACTCATCGGATTCCATCGCGTTTGTGAATCCTACATGTGTCGGGATTAAACTAAATTAATGTAGTAAAGCATACATGCGGGGACGGATCTTTTATTTTCGTCCAAAATAACCACTTTTGGGGACGGATTTTTATTGCGTCCGTTTCAACAAGTTGGCATGTATGATTTGAAAACATTAGTTTAGGGAAATCTCGGCACATGGAAACCGACTTGGTCACGGAGTGTTAGACCCTAACTAGAATTGTGTGGTTTGTGCTCGGCTAAAGAGAGGCTTAAAGGTCACCCCCGGCATGTAGTCATGAACTACGCCACGGGCTGAGGTTTACCGCTTCGAAAGAGCCAAGGTCGAGTGGAGCTTGAAAATTTGTAGGACGGGCCTCGACGGGTTTGGGGTTGGACTTGTGCGACTCGATAGTGAGCAGTTCATAGGAGTAATGTGCATGTAGTGTGAGGTCTATCATGTGACAGATTTTTTTTTTTTTTTTGAAAAGAAAAGATAAAAAAAACACATAAGCACGTAAATTACAACTCCCGAATCACCCGTGTGACCGGTAAATAAACACAAAATTAAAACAGTCCAACGGTTCAATTCTGTTCTGATGCAGGCAACTGTGCCGACACCCCACTGTCCTGTTCAGTCACTGAAACCTGTTCTTGCCCTGGAAACTGGCCCAGAAGCGCGCGCCTCTGGCTGGTGTTGTGGGAAGCGCGCGCCTGGCGCATTGTATCTGGGAGGCGCCCGCTTCTGGACTAACCTGTCAGATTATCAGAAACTTATGGACTCAGGGGATTGCCCTGGTCCTGATTGTGTGATGGAACCGCTGCAATGTTTGTTAGCACGAAATAATAGGAAGAACACATGGAAGGCGGGCGATTCTGGAATTTGACGTGGGACGCGCGCACTTTGGACCATGAAGGTCCGAGGCGCGCGCTTCCCATATCAATTTCCAGAATGCCCAGAAAAGTGAATTATGAACAGAAACACAAGTTTAACCCTCAAGCAATCCCTAGCGGAGTCGCCACTGTAGATACCCCGGGGGAGCCACGGCTTGGCTAGAGCGCGTGAATTACCATAGGATGTCTAATTGTGTTTTAGAGTCGCCACCCACGTTTTTTAGGAACGTAAGAAAACCTAATGTTTATGAGCCTAAGTTTGATTTACGAAAACAGAGATTCTTTGGGATGAGGGGTTCGGGGGTTAGGTTACGAAATGGGAAGTACTTAAACACCCATTTCGCCCGAGCAAAGTCGGTCTTGTTTGTTCATAATTCACTTTAAAGATAAATGCGTTCTTCCTATTCGAATGATGATAAAAAGGGGTTTTAAAGTTTAAAATGTAGGGAGATGACTCCTAGGCCAATTCAATGTAATGAAAGGACCATTGGTGTCATGTCCCAAATGGTTTTGGGGTGATTGCACATTTGATTGAAGAAGAAGAAGAAGAAGAAGGAAAAGAGGAAGAGAATTTAAGACATTTACCTATAGTATCCTTCAAAGAGAACCTCTTGAAAAGCCTTGAAGAAGAGGTTGAATACTTAGTTGAAGAAGTCCCAAGAAAAAGTCTAGAAAATAAGTGAGTAAAAGGTCTAAAAGTAGTGATGTCCAAGGTCCCCTCCAATGATGGATTGGAGCGGTTTTTATATTTGAAAGAGGACTGTTTTTGGAGCCAAACGGAGTCTCCAAGAAATCTTTCCCGGGCAAAATCATGTATAATGAGCAAGGGAGAGATTCTTAGGCAGATTCTGTAACTGACACACCCCAGAAGCGCGCGCATCCCACCTAGGCGGCGAAAGGCGGCGCGTCTGGCCTCAAGGGGCGGAGGCGCGCGACTCTGAAAAGTAATTTTTGACAGAATGGACTAGAAAGTTAGAACTGTTATTCAGTTTAGTCCCGGGACTTAATGGAGTCCGTCTGGAACTTAACCAAAGTAACAGAAACTAACAGAAAACACTTAAAAGAGGGAGAAACACAAAATCAAGTGTGCATTCGAGGTGAGCGGTCCAAGGCGGGATGTCTACAGAGGCATGTCAATGATGGCCATGATTTTTGAGGGATCAGCTTCAATTCCCCTCTCAGTGACCATGTATCCAAGAACTTTGCCTCATTCGACCCCAAAAGTGGACTTTGCGGGGTTGAGCCTCATCTTGTGTTGTCGGAACCTTTCAATGAACTTGCGGAGATCGATCAGGTGTTGACCGTCGGTCCCTTTTGAGTGAATGATCATGTCGTCCACATAGACCTCTATCTCTTTATGGATCATGTCATGGAACAAGTCTATCACAGCCCTTTGATAAGTAGCCCCTGCGTTCCTTAATCCGAACGGCATAACTGTATAGCAGAAAGTGCCCCACGATGTGGTGAAAGCAGTCTTGTGTTGATCTTCTTCGGCCATGAAAATTTGATTGTATCCGGCGAAACCATCCACAAATGAGGGGACCTCGTATGCAGCTGTTGAATCGACTAACATGTCGATGTTGGGTAATGGGAAGTCTTCTTTTGGGGAAGCTTTGTTCAAATCCCAGAAATCCACACAAACATGGACCTTGCCGTTAGCCTTTCTGACTGTTACAACATTTGCTAGCCAAGTCGGATACTCGATGACTTTGATGAAACCCACACTGAGAAGCTTCTCTATCTCTTCTTTGACTTACAGAGACCATTCGGGCTTGATCTTTCTGAGTTTCTGTTTAATCAGCTTGGCATCATCCCTGATCGGTATTCTGTGCTCGGTAACCTTTCTGTCCAAACTTGGCATGCCTTTGTATGACCATACGAACACATCCACGAACTCTCTGAGCAGTGCAGTAAATCTGTCTTTCTCTTCCACTTGAAGAAGCTTCATTTCTTGGTTTCCTTTGGCTCTTCATCGGTACCCAGATTAACAGCATGCAATTCTTCATCAGCCCCTGGACCATTTTCACCACGACCATGGACCTGTTGATCTAGTCATTTAGGTATGTTTCATTTTTGTGGTCTATTTCATCATAGTTTGAATCGTTATTAACCAGTTCATTATATTCATTATTAGTTAATTCATCATTTATTATGTTTGCAATCTCGGGTACTCAGAAAGATCAAATTTTTCATTAGCAAAGAAAGGGAACACACGCTCGTCTATTTCCTTCATATCCTCTTGGGTAAGGGTATCGGAAGCACTCTCGGACTCGAAGGTGAATGTCAATAAGTCTTCTTTCGTTGCCTTGCGGGGAATACAACCCATTTTCTCGATCAAAAATCCTCGACACTATGGGCCCCTTTGTTGAATACCAGTTGTTGATCGGCTCGGAGCTCGGCTTGATCTCGCTGATACGCTCGCTTCCCATGTCGGTGTTGTCGGAGATGACATTGACTTGGAATTCATCCATTATGGCAAGTTCCTTGAACATGGAGGCTAGATCAGTCAATTCTTCCCCCACAATGATCTCTGTCTCGGTCTCGATAGTC
Organism: Campanula takesimana; assembly: GCA_026119855.1. Lineage (NCBI taxonomy): Eukaryota > Viridiplantae > Streptophyta > Magnoliopsida > Asterales > Campanulaceae > Campanula > Campanula takesimana. The sequence goes on along the minus strand of JAOWBW010000359.1, from coordinate 302,568 downwards.
ACTTTCTTTCCCCACCATTCTCAGGGTGTCATCGGAGTTGGTTCTTCTTCATGTTTCTGGATTTCACAATTGGAAAAAACCTCGAGACCGGGCTTTCTGCTGCCCTTTCTCTTGACCCACGGCTCAGGAAAGATTATGTATGGGACATCTTCCCCTTGGCAGGCAAAGTAACCATTCAATGTCTTGCGATAAGGCCTCAAGCTGGGGATTTCATAGTGACGGCCTTCTTTGCGAGCTCGGGTTTTCTCATTTTTTACATCTTGCTCGTATCTCATGTCATCCTCGGAAGGCTCATATCCCACCCAAATTTGTTTGTGATAAAAGGGACTTCTACGGGCTTCTTTCTTCCTTGCTGGTACTTCCCTAGGCCTAAACTGGGGAAGTAGTTCATTTTTCTCATTATGCGGGGGACCTTGTGATTGCCGAGGAACCATGTCCCATTTCCCCCTTCTTTGTCAATGGCATTGATTGAGACGTCGGAGAGAGTAGAGTCTTCTAATCCATGCTAAACTTGGTGGACGGGTTGTACCCCATTTTTGTGGACAGTGACATTTACAGCCATGATGGTCACTATTTCATCTCCATTTCAGAACATGACACATTGATGGAGAGTGGAAGGGACGGCATTGGAGCTATGTATCCATGGTCGGCCCAAGAGCAAATTGAATGATGACGGGACATCGAGCACTTGAAATGGGACAGCATAACCATGCTCCCAAATTCAATGTCCACTTCTATCATGCCCATGACTGTGTGAGCAGTGCTGTCGTAAGCTCGGATTACGTGACTAGAGGGCTGTAAATCTGAATTTTTAAGCCCTAGTATGCCCATGATTCGGCTAGGCATTAAGTTGAGTGCGGAACCATTGTCAACCAAAACACTTGAAATAGGTCTCCCTTTTGCCCTTACTTTGAGATAGATGGCCTCATTGTGATCGGAACCCAAAGGTGAAAGGTCCATGTCGGCGAATGTGATGACATTGCCAAAGTGTATGTGGCCTATCATAGCAGTAAGGTCTTCAGGAGTTGTGTCAGGAGAGACTGATGTGTCGTCAAGATTGCTGATGACGAGGTCTCGGTGCTTCTTTAAAGATGCGATGAGGTCCCAAATGGATATGTTTGCTTGAGTCTTCTTGAGTTGACTAATAAATGATCTTCGGGGGTGTCTGTAAGTACCCCAATCTGAAGTGAAACCAACTTAGAGGAATTCTTAGCACCATTCAGGGATAAACTGATAGGCTAGGACCTCACTAAGATAAACCAAAAACTTTAGGACTGTTCAGGAATTAAACTTAGAAAAATCCAAAAGCTCACCAGGCTAAGCCATACAGATAGTTTGGGTACTAGAAGGCCCCAGCAGTACGGCTGGTTTGGGTGCCTTCAGTCCCTATAAATTAAGGCCCTTGCTGATCATTTTAAGAGGAGGAGAAAACAGTTTTGTATGCAGAATCTTTACTGAAATCGAGCAGAAACACAAACATTGTTAGAATTGGGTGAAAGAGAGGATGATAGGCTAGAATCAAACATTGGTGTAAGGATCCCGCCCCGCGCGGAAACGTGATGGGTATAGGGCGAAACGCCAAACACGGGAACCGACCAATTTAACGGAGTCGCCACATTTTGTTAATTTAAACCCAACAAAATGACAAAGGTTTGAGTTCAAAGGTTCGGAAGTCAGGTTACAACTTGGGAAGAGTTTTTACGTCCTCCCGAGTTGCCTCGGACAAAGCCGAGTCTCCCTTGTTAGTTAACAAAAGTGCATGTGTGTGTGTGTGTGTGTTTAACGGATAATCTTTGTTTTAACTTTTTATTTATCTTTTCAACTGAAAAAGGGTTTGTTTGACAAGAAAACAGAAGACAAAAGGGAAAAATGGTCAGTCTCCCCATACGGCCAAAGTAGCCGTACAGATGGGGAGACCACTCCTGGGATTTTACAGTTTATTCAAGCAACAGTCCAGTTCCAGGCAGAAACAGAGCATTCTGCTTGAACTGGACTAAACTGTTCTGATTCCAGTTTGTTATTCCAACACAAAACAACATTAACAACTCGTTCCTATGCCATTTGATCATCAAAGAACCTCCCAAAACAAGAGTTTGAGCATGATCAAAGGCAATCATGGGAGAAACATGAATAAGGTGGCCAATATGCCCTTTTGAGCCATAGTGACCATTTGATGAGTAAGATTGAAACTTTACCATCAAAATGGCTCTTCTAGGCAAGATTAATCCTTAGGGACAAGAACAAACCATAAATATTGAATCTTTATTACCCAAACTTGGGAATTTTGGGCTAGATCAAGGTGATGAGGATAAAGATTGAGACTTTATCCTCAACATGATCATCATAGCTTAAAATGAGCAAAATGAACAACAAGAGCATCATCCATGACAAGAATGTAAATGAACAATCAACAAGCATGATCAAACTAGGTTTGAACCTCTTCCACACAAAGTATGGAGGGCACCTTTGATCATCTCATGGCTTGGACTAGGAAATATAAATAATAATGGATATATATATATATATATATTGCTTGAATGGACAAGACTTGCAAGAATGTAAAGATCAACAATAAATGACAAGATCAAAGATAAATAGAGTTCTTAGATGAAGAGAAGGGAGGGGGAGGAGGTGGCTTTACCTATCTTGGTTTAGGCCAATCTTCCTTTCTCTCTTTCACTCTTTATTCACTCTTACTCACACTATTCTGAGGTGAATTCGACAGAATAACCTTAGTTCTAATGTTTCCCCCCCCCCCCTGAAATGATAGCCAAGGGGTTCTATTTATAGGGACTGAGGGTGCCCAAACCAGCCGTACGGCTAGGCCCCTCTAGTACCCAAAGCATCCGTACGGCTCACCCTGGCGAGCTTCTGGATTTTTCCATTTTTATACCAGAGTAGTCCTGGAATTTATAGCTTATCCTAGGGAGGTCCTGGCCTATTAGCTTATCCCTGAAATGGTGCTAAGGCTACCTCTAAGATAGGTCGGTTTCAGATTGGGGTACTTACAATTGGTGAGGCCTCCTTCTCCCCCATCTCCTCTTCACTTTTCTTTATTTACTTGTTCATGTTCTTATTTACTTAATGTCTTTATATTTATTGTGATACTACTTATTGGAACCAAGCCTTGAAATGATTCATGGTGCCCTCATGACTTGAGTATGATTAAGGGTTACAAACCAAAGATGATCAGGGCTTGTTATGATTAATGCAATTTACTTTATGTCATTTACTTTCATGTCATTTATATTTATGTCATTTAATTTAATGTATTTACTTTTGGGTTGTTGATCCATTACACAATTGGAGCGAGCCCTTGCATATTTATGATATTTATGTTAATGTTATGATGATTAAGTTTGGGTGTTAAAGTCCTAATCTTTACCATCCAAACTTTGATTTAAGCCTTAATAATGTCCCTTTGGATGATAAAGACTCAATCTTTATCCATCAAAGGTTGATTTTTTGTGTCTCAAGGCTTTGTCTTGGATGAATCATCCATTTGGGGGGGGGGGTTAAAGTCTCCATCTTTAACCATTCAAATGGTTGTTTTGGCTCAAGATCCATGTTCATCAACTTTATTCTCATTTCCCCAATCATTGCCTTGATCATGCCCAAAACCACCTGTTTTTGGTGTCTAATTAATGATCAATGGCATAGGGATGTTGTTATGCATGTTTTTGTACCACCAAATAATCTGGAAAAGTCTCATTCTGTCCAGTTTCAGCAAGATGCTCTGTTCTTGCCTGAAACTAGACTGCTTTCTGATAAATCTGTAAATTCCCAGGACAACCATCACCAGCCGTACGGATGGTTTGTCCAGGGAATTTTTTTTCCAATTTTAACCCCTTTCTGTTACGATCTTTGCAAATAAACCCTTTTTTGTTAAACCTTTTAACTATTCTCTGTTAAAGTCAGTTTCTCCCCTTTTAAAATTACACACACACACACACACACACACACACACACTTGCACGTTTTTGGTCAACAAACTTAGGGACACTCGGTTTTCCGAGGCGGATTCGGTGAACCGTCAAACGTTCTTCCCAAGACGTAACCTGACCTCCGAACTCTTTTTCTCTAACCTTTTTCATTAAAATTGGGTTTAAAATTAATTTAACGTGGCGACTCCATTTTTCTTGAACATAAAGTGCCTTGTTTGGCTTCTTGAGGGGAACTCGTTCCGTTTTTCCCGTGGGTACCTTACAGTGGTGACTCTGCTGGGGAATAAGTTGTTTCCAAATTCTTTTTAGAAATTTTGGGGGCACCTTTGTGTGGGTCAAACTCCCGTCCCCGTTTGTTGACTTTGTGCATATTTTGTGTGTATTTTATATTTCTGTTTTGATTTCTGAAATGAAACTGTTCTAGAAACACAATAACTGGGCTTGAAGAATCACAAAATTGCGAAAAAATAATGGACCTCCTGGTCTAGCCGTACGGCTAGTTTTGCTGGGCCCACAGAATGTTTCAAATTCAACAATTTCTCGCAGGCAGAAACATTCTGATGGTCGCCTTTGCTTCTGCTTATCCAGGTTCTAAATTTCCAGCCTCTACTTGTGCACATATGCCTTTGTTTTCTTGAACCGCAACTTGTTTTCCAATGCTTGGTCATGCAGAAATTTTGGACGTAAAATTTTGGGTTTTTCATGGCCTCGTTGTGCATGTCCCCTTTTATGAAGCGCTTGATTTTCCAAATCCTTTTTGTTGTGCACAATCTTTTGTACAAATTGATTTTCAAGGGCCTTGCTCCTCTTGCAAAAAAATTGGTTTTCAAGACCTTTGATTGTGCACAACCTTTTCCATGTACAAAATTTGATTTTCAAGATTCTTACTTGTTCATATGCTTGTTTACTACTTGTGCAAATTACTTGTCCATTACTTGTCCAAATCTTGTGCCTTACTTGTTCATACTTTTGCTCATGATATTAACACGCATTGAAAATTCCTATTTTGACTCAAAAGGGAACATAGAAGACTTCACACTACGCGCACTTGACCTTGTGCACGTCTCAATAACCCTTAAATCCCGGGATGGATGCCACGATGCAGCTTGATTGGTGCTCTTGTGCCCTTCTCACGCGCACAGGTCCATTCCACCTCCCCATCCGAGCCGAGTCAACCACACATGTCCGTGACACACAAGTACCGTGACCATGGTTGGTTTTTTGGTCTAGTTCACGTCATCTTTCCTTAAAATGTGCCCAAGGCTAATTATAGTCAAATTAATACCCAAGTTCATGACTCCTTACGAAAGCAAGTGTGGCCAAGGTCATTGTTGACCCGGTCTTTGACTTATGCGTTAATTTTGACTATAATTAACCAAAGTCATGTATTAAGGATAGGGTGATACCGTATCGTTAAGTCCTAGTGCTTGGCCCATCCTAATCATCCTTAAGCCCAAGGTTAAGGTCTGAGGTCCCTCATTAAAACGAGGTCATCCCAAAATTTTGTTAAAGCGTTAAGTCAATCTTGACCTTGACGGGGCTTAATCATGATAAGGATGGCACACGCATTGGAACCTCACAACGCACTAGACCTTAGGAATGTTCTTTGGTCGTTGGAAGACACGTGCCCTATAGGACCTCGCCCGGGATAGTCCGTCCATGGGAGGGTACAATACAGGTGAAAAACGAGGGCTTATAGACGTAGTATTGGCCTCCACTAATCCAGGATTTAGAGTAGTGGCGAAAAAGAAGGGAAATTTTTCCAACCATTTAGGAATAAGTGGTGTTTTAAGTAAACTCGAACAATAAATAATACATGACTTTCAATTGTGTGCTAACGTTTGTTCATGTGAAGAAGACATTCAATAATGAAAGAAAATAAAATGCCTTTTTAATAAAATTGGTAAATTAACCAAAAACGCATAGCTTGGGTCTTTCCCATAAAAACTTGTTCTGGTGTCAAATTGATTTTCCCCTTGAGTCAAATCTCCTTGTGTCAAAGTCTCCTTCTTGCTCAAAGCGTAACTTTTCCAAAAATCCCTCCAAAGTGTCCT
>JAOWBW010000359.1:245187-296471 GCA_026119855.1 Campanula takesimana | reverse complement strand
AAGCTTTTGGGCAGTGGTACCTGAGCAATGCAATTTGGGAGTAGTCTTATGGTCCTTGAAAGGGATTAAGCTTCAAAGGTCTCTCAACGCTTCAAGTCAAAAGGCCTCTTGGTTTTAAAATGAGGGCTCCGATGATATGAATGAATTTGATGATTCTTGTTAGAACTCACAGCGAGATTCTGAAGGAAGTCTTAGAGAAAAGGAAAATGATTCAATATGCTAGACTCACCCAGCTGAGTTATAGCGGGCAATGCCAATATGTTAACTCTATAAGCAGAGTTACGGCCAATCCCAATGTTTCTGCAAGTACTGTACCCCCTTCTCCAAGATCAAAAGCACAGGCTTGCATCCGAAGATCGCCTTAGGTTCAACTCAAGAAGACTCAAGCAAACATACCGTTCAAGACTTTATCACACCAAGACCTTTCATCTGCAACAACATCACCATTTCCCACGAGACGTCTCCCGAAGACCGTACTACATTTTCAACATGGACCTTCCGCCATTTGGGTATCAACCACAAAAAGGGCCATCCATCTCCAAGCAAGAGAAAGAAGGAGATCGCCTTCAAGAGTTCTTTCCCATAGCGCCATCACTCCCAACATAATGCTAAGCCGATTCTAAGAAAATTTGAGGCTTCACACCGAAAGTCTCCACATCCCGCCATCTACAAACTGGATAAGCCCATGACATTTGGGGCTTAGCAATCTCTCAAAGCTTGGTATCAAAGATCTTCTATTAGGCTTGCCCACGTCGACAACAAAAGACAGTTTATTTGAATGGGCTAAGAGTTGATTCATCTTAGGGCTTCATAAGCCACTCAAAGTTCAGCATTCGAGGGGCTTTACAATCAGCAACCCCTTGGCATCTCGGCATCAATAGTCCCTTTTGAAGCCCCATAATCGAAAAATCTCTTGGGGCTAGACATCAATTTCGTTGGACACCACGACAACAATGATATAATTCAACAGTCAATCCGGACTTCGATTGAACACGACTTGATCTTGGGTTGGCTTTACAAACACACAATGGTCAAAATGGTTCACCCACGAACTAAAAAAAAAAAAATCTTTTTGTCACATGTGTGCATATTCTTTCCCTTTTAATCTAAATAAAAAAAAAACTTTTCTTTTCTCCTTCTATGTGCAAAAGTATGTGCTTTACTTTGCTTTGCTCCTAGCTTCTCCTCCAGCATTCTCCATCATCCTTGAACTACGCTGGTCTGATTCTTTTCAAGGGATACGTAGGCAGCCTTCTGGCACGACCAACCCACCATCCAGAATACCATCTCGCCGACACTCCTTCAAAGGCAAGAACAATTCATCACCATCAACATCATCATTCTCCATCCAAAGCATGGACATTCTTCATCAAAAGCATCAACATCCTTCAGCAATCCATCCCAATCAAGCGGCAATGGTAAGTGAAGGTATGAACATCATTCATCTCAAGGAATCTCGCTTTCAAAAATCACTTCACACCAGAATCACTTTACTTCTCTCTCATACAAACTGCTTTCAAATCACATCACACCACAAGCACAATTTCCCTCATAACTGCCATTTCACATCCCATACATGTCACAAGCACATATACCTGCAAAGCACACACTTAACAGGTACCACCATAAGGTCAACAACATCTAAAACTCAAGGCTCTTCATCCCCAGCAGAAAGTGATCCGCCGTCAACTACGCCTGCATCCCACAGAGTCAAACAATTACAGTTCAATGACAACAACTCGGTCCATGGTGAGCTGCAAAATCACCACCTTTCCATCAAGCAACACAACAATATCACATATAGGCAGACGGAGCCTCGGATCCCGCCCGCATCAGCAAACGGATCCCGCTCCAGCAAATGGATCCTGCACCAGCAAACGAATCCCGCACCAGCAAACGGATCCCGCTTCAGCAAAACGGATCCCGCCATACCCTTTCTATATCAACCGCTTCAGCAAAACGGATCCCGCCATACCCTTTCTATATCAATAAAGCCGCTCACACAGGGAGCGCACCCCTATCCTCTGCAAATTTCAAATTCATGTTTTATTGAGTCTTTGTTTTCTCTTGTCGATGTCCTCGGCGGTTGTCTTTCTTTCGTCGACGCGTTTTGCTTCGCAATCCCACATCACCGAGGGGCTCTGTAGACACCCCGATTTGGACCTCTCATGTCCCGATTGCATACACATTCTTTGTCTTCCTCTTTTCTGTTAAGTTTTGTTACTTTTCGTTAACTTTCGTTACTTTTCGTTAAGTTCCTGACTTACTCCGTTAGTCTTGGATTTGACTAAGTGAAAAGTCAACCTTGAGTCTTTGTTTCATTGATTTTCGTTGACTTTCGTGATATTCATTAATTTTTGGACTGATTCCGTTAGTTTTGGGGCTTAACTGCATAACGAGGTTAACATTTGGGCTAAAATATGATTTTTTTTTTTTAAGCTGGGATGCGCACGCCTTTGCCCTCCTTTGTGGGAGGCTTTATCCTCCCATAGGGGGGGGGGGGGGGAAGCGCGCGCTTCCCGCTTCCAGAATCTCAGATTTGGCCAAATTTCCCTCATTTTCTGATTTGTAACCCCAAAGCCATTATGGCTTGGCTTGATCCGGGGAAGGGCCATCTTTGTGACCACAAAGACCTTACCTAACACCTATAAAAACCCCTCCAATCCATCATTGGAGGAGGAATTTTCCTTTTCACTCTCTTTACAAAGAGATGAAGAATTCTTGAATCAAAAACATTTAAAACACATAAAATCCATTTTCAAAGAGTGGTCACTATAGACAATTTGATTCTTCCCCGTTCAAGAGGTACAATGTTCATTCTCTTAAAACTTTTAATATTATCTTTATTTTCTCTCCTTGTTAAAATCTTTTTATTACACTCTTCATCTTTAATGTGTATGCAATCTCCATAAAAGGGATACAACCAAAATGCCACTTTACTATTGAAGTTTGGCCAAGGTTACATCCCAACATTCCAAATTCCACTTTAATTTTCATTTCATTTCTTCATGTAATTGTTTGGCATAATTGTTACATGTATTCTTTTAGCATAAATTAATAAAATAAAAACAATTCTCTTTTATTTCCTTTTAATTTTCCCCTTTCTTTCCATTGTAATTGTTAGCACTTCTTACATTAATAATTGAAAGACTTTTCTTTTTAGTATTAGAACACCAAAAGTAGCAAGACCGCGTAAGCGGGGCGTAGTGGGTGTTTAAGTACTTCCCACTCCGTCACCTAACCCCCGAACCCCTCATCTCAAGAATCTTTGGTTTTGTAATCAATAAAAAAGGCTATTTTCTTAGGTTTTCTCGCGTTCCTCTAAAACGTGGGTGGCGACTCTTAAAATCAAGTAGACATCCTAGGTAATTCACCGCTCTAGCCAAGCCGTGGTTTCCGGGGTATCTACACCACTCAACCTGATCATCAGTCAAATACGCCAGCTGATCTCGGTATCCACACAAGTTGTGGATGGTAAGATGCGTAAATGACAAGGGACCTTGCCACTTACATATGAGCAATTTGACATACAAAGTAGTGAGTAATAATCAAAATTAAGTACATAACATATTATGTGCAGTTAAAATGAATTAATTTTAGAATGCTTGCAACCATATGGCAATAATGCATCCTCAAGAATGGCATCTCCACGCGTCCTTGCTGTGTCGTACACACAACAACCTTTCTCAAGCCCAAAGCTAAAAAAAAAACATAAAGAAAAAATTTAGTGTCACGTACACAACATTTTCTCCACTATTATAATATAAGCAAATATAATTGACATACCTGCACAATTGTTAAGAATCCAGCACAACTCTTCGAATCGGGCTTTGTCGCTACACACAACTCCCGATATAAAAAGGCTAACAATGCACTACCCCAACTATAATTCCCGATCGTGTTAACGTCCATAAGCAGTGGGAGGTACATCAATTTCACCAATATATTACTTGTATCCGGCATCAAATGTGCCCTAAGCATATCATCAAATGTAAGCCCGGGTATACTGGTTAACCAAATGGGGTGGGGCATTTGCGGGAAGCTCCTCCCACTCAGTCAACTGCTCTATAATACACCTAATAGGCAATCTACCACCTTTCAAGTCTGATTCAAGTGGTTGAATCCCAAGTAACTCGTGGCATAATTGACACCATTCAGATTTTAGCCAATTGGTTTGGGAAGTAATCACAGGTAGCCCGTCTATAGGAAGGCCACATAACATACCAACATCCTGAAGGGTGATGGTCATCTCCCCAACTGGCAAATGAAATGTGTGCGTCTCTGGACGCCATCGCTCAACCAAAGCCTCCAGCAAATGCCAGTCATATTTGAAATGACCTAGTTTATATACACCGTAAAATCCTACCTCTAAATGTTTCTCCTGTATCCTAACATCCAATTTTTTGGGAAGATCCGGACCGCGCCTAAATCTAATACTCTCAACATCTTGTTGAGCCCAAATATAATTTGATCGGTGTTTATCTTGCCATTTTAATACGGAGGGGTCTAACGGCCTCGGGATCAACAAATGCTTGGTTTTCATGATATTGGTCCATCTGAAACAAACAACAAAACTATTAAACTAAAATTTAGTAAAAAAAGAGGCTGTGGTCCGTTAAATATTTAACTGAAAAAGGGCAATTTTCTGATAGTTTAGCTAAGTTTTTGATAAAAAGTGGTTTTTTTTGAAAAAAAAACACAACTGTTAATTATTAAACTATAATTCAGAAAAAAAGAGGGGCTGTCCGTTAAATATTTAACTGAAAGACGGCAATTTTCTGACGGTTTAGCTAAGTTTTTGACAGAAAGTGGCTTTTTATTTGAAAAAATACACAACCATTAATTATTAAACTATAATTCAGAAAAAAGAGGGGTTGTCTGTTAAATATTTATCTGAAAAAGGGCAATTTTCTGACAGTTTAGTTAAGTTTTGACAGAAAGTGGCATTTTTTTTAAAAACAAACACAACCGTAAATTATTGAACTAAAATTCAGTAAAATAGAGGGGCTGTCCGTTAAATATTTAACTGAAAGACGCAAAATCTGTTAAATTTCTGACAGTTCAGTTAAGTTTCTGACAGAAAGTGGGCATTTCTGTTAACTTTCTGACAAAATTCGTATAATGTCAAGTTTCAGTAAAAAAAAGGGCTGGTCCGTTAAATATTTAACTATTTTCTGACGGTTTAGTTAAGTTTTTGACATAAAGTGGCATTTATTTAAAAAAAGACACAACCGTTAATTATTAAACTATAATTCAGTTAAAAATAGGGGCTGTCCGTTAAATATTAACTGAAAGACGCAAAATCTGTTAAATTTCTGACAGTTCAGTTAAGTTTCTGACAGAAACTGGGCATTTTTGTTAACTTTCTGACGAAATTTGTATAATCAAATCATGTTTCATCAAATTTTAACAAATAACCTATTGTTAAATTAATACAACATCACAAAAAATTAAAATGTATTATCAAATTAAAAGAAACTCAACAAATTAACATATTCTATTTCATCAAAATTGTAACAAACACATAAATATACATGAACTCATATTCTAATTTCAACAAATTGTAACAAACACAAATTAACATATTCTAATTTCATCAAATTTCTGAATAATACTAACCTTTTGATTTCAAAAACGTAACTGCGAGTAACGTTTTTTGGATATTTTCTCTGATTCGCTCTTCTCAACAAGATCTTTGATTTTTTGACAGAAAGTGACAACTGAGAGATAGAGATGTAGAGATAGGCAGAGATAGGGATGCAGAGAGAGAGATAGAGATAGAGGAAGAGAGAAGGGTGGGATGAAGGTTTTATGGAGGGGGGTGTCGGTCAGTGGGGTGGGTGGGGGGGGGTGTGTGCCGGTCAAAAAGCCTTTATTGAAATCGGTATTGGCAATACCGATTTCTGGCCAGTTTTGTCCCCACTCGTCACGCCTGTTCCCTTCCCCCTTAATCCCCTCTTAATCTCCCAACCTTATTAACCCTAAATTGATCCAAGCTAGAGTCGGCATTGGTAATTCCGACTTCAATGGCAAAAACGGCATTGCCAATGCCGACTTCCAAGAAGTGGTCATTTTGGTACATAAATTTCCATAGTGTCATTTGAGTAGATACTAATTCCAACGGAATTATTTAAAAAAAATCACACATCCAACTCATTTATTTTTTTGTTTGGTTCATTATCACTAACTCTGTTACTTTTTCTCCGTTAAAATTTGCCATGTTCCATTTCATGTGACATTTTTCAAGGGTATTTTCGGTAGATCAATTCATGTTGAAACAATAAGGGTAAAATAAGAGAAAATTAAAATTTAAAAATATCAAGGGACCAATATGTAAAATCTTGTGAAGGACAAATGTTGAAAATATTCCTGCCTTAACCAAACCCACGAGAAATCCAGTACCCTTCTTCGACTCCGGCAACGGTGACGGCGCCGGGCCATCTAATACACCCCACAATCGTCTCCCTTCATACCCGCCTTCAATCTTGTAGACACCCCAACCTTGTATCCAGTCAACATATGATTTATTTCAAATTAATGAATAGATAAAAATTTGGTTCTACTCTACTGCAAATCTTCTTAAGTGATAATTTGAAAACATGATTTCTAAGGCTCCGTTTGTTTCGCGTAAAATAACTTCCGGAAAATATTTTCCCAATTTTTCGGGTTTGTACGCACCGGAAAATGAGGAAAATATTTTCCGGAAAATGGTTTTCCCTCTTTTCTAAGTAAAATGACTTACGGATTTTTACTAATTAAATCATTTTCCGGAAAATGTTAACTCTGTCACTCACACCCAACTCTCCATAAAACCCCCTACCCACTACACCTCTAACACCACCCTCTTCATCCATCCTATCCACCACCCCCAACTACCCCAGCACCCACCCCACCCCCACCCTACCCCCCACACCCACCCACCCAAAAAAAAAAAAAATTTCACTCATATTTTTTAAAAAAATGAATATCTCCACACCCCCAACTACCCCAGAACCCACCCCACCCTACCCCACCCACCCACCCACCCACCCCACTAAAAAAAAAAAAAAAAACTTCTTTTCACTCATATTAAAAAAAATTGAACATCTCCACCACCCCCAACTACCCCGGCACTCACGCCACCCCCACCCTACCTCACCACCCCACCCCACTCACCCACCCCACCAAAAAAAAAAAAAAAACTTCTTTTCACTCATATTAAAAAAAAAAAATAATAAACATCTCCACCACCCCCCAACTACCCCAGCACCCCACCCCACCCAACCCCACCACCACCCACCCCACCCAACCCCACCACCACCCTACCCCCACCACCCCACCCCACCCCACCCACGCACCCCCCCCCCCCCCACAAAAAAAAAAAAAAAAAATCAAAAATGTCAATCATATTAAAATTATTTTTGAACACCTCCCCGCTCCCCACTACCCCATCCCTACCCCCACCACCCCACCCCCACCCCTACCCCCACCCCACCCACCCCTCACCCTACCCACCCCCACCAATTTTTTTTTTTTTACTTTTATTAAACTTATATTCTAACAACTCCCACATTCGCGCTCCCTACCCCCACTACACCCCCCCCCCAAATAAAATAAAATAAAAAATTACTCATAACCCCCACGCCACCCAACCCACTCCCCCACAACCACCCATCCCACCTCAACCCAAAATCTCCACCCACATTCAATTTTTTTCTCATAATAATCTTTTCCTCATATTAAATTATTATTATTTTCATATGAAAATATTTTCCGGAAAACATTTTCTTTAGAATTACCAAACAACCAAAAACATGTTTATGTCATTTTCGGAAAACATTTCCATTTTCCGGAAAAAACATTTTACGGGAAATTATTTTCCGGAATTTGTTTTACGCGAAACAAACGGAGCTATATTTCAACTTTTTTTTTTTTTTTTTTTTTTTTTTTTTTTTTTACAGTGGGAGAGCTCCAGTGAAAGGAAATAGAAGTACACAATTAATTTAATGTCAATGATATCTAGGGAGCGAAATCGGTGAGGGATTTTACGGAATGGTTGGCTAGCAGAGGAAGGGGAATTTGGGGAAGATGATGGGTCCTCCTCGATCGAATCTGGGGAAGATAATAAGTCCTCCACATAACCCCTTATATCCTTTGGAAAAGAATCAAAAGTAGAAATTTCCTTCTTTGTTTGATTTAGCTTAAGAGACCTTCCCACAATTTCATTTCGTTGACTGTTGAAGTTGAGGGAGGGAGGGAGGGGAGGAGAATGGGAGGGATGAAAAGGGAAGACATGAATGGGCAAAAAACTATATACACAGCCCGGTAAATACACAGCCCATTTAATTCCATCGCTGCCCTTGCACGTCTCGTGTATACTTACACGAGATGAGAGCTTACATCTCGTGTACATATACACGAGATACATCTCGTGTAAGTACACACGAGATGATCGAACGTCCTCCCAGCCGAATCATCACGAGACCATCTACGGGCTCTCGTCTGCCCCTGCTGCCACTGGGGGTCAGTAACTCGCCGAAAACCCGGAAAGTACTCGTATATCCAGGCCTGAGATGTATGTAAAAAAGTATTAAATACTACTCAAATGCAACATTTAATAACAGAGGGGGGGGGGAGTAGACAGTAAAAAGATAGTGAATAGAGTAAGATGTACCTCAAGGAGAGCCGCACAACCGCCCATCTGCTTGCATCCGGATCTGGACGCCCTTCCCCAACTCTCGGTACATATATGCCAAAGCGGCTGATCCCCAGGAAAGAGTGGGGAGGCTGGCTAGATCCATGCACAGGGGCAGGTAGGCTGCGGGCACCTTATCCCCGCTCTTGTCCACGAACATCGTGCAACCCAATAGGTGCAGGATATACGCGGACGCACGATGGGCATCTGTCATGCCGCCTCTACGCTGAGTAAATAGACGCCTGACATCCCTCAATAAATAACCAGTGCCGCTCAACTGGAGGTGTCTAGAGATGCCAGATACGTCAGGCGCTGGATCCGTATAGCGAACAACTCCACCATCAATCCTGATACCTGTAAATTGAAGATGCAATAACACATTTTAGTATAAGAGATGAATGTAGACAGTTCATATAATATATGGTTACTCGGGCCATGCACAGTATATATGGTTACATGCACAGTTATATAATTGTGAATGGAGTATCGAAGCGATGTTATAAAAACATACCCAGGATATGAAAACTGTCATGTAAAGTAATCGTCATCTCCCCACACGGCATGTGGAACGAGTTAGTCTCAGGAGACCACCGTTCCAAAAATGCCGTTAGGAGGGCATGGTTAGGCCTATGAATGTCGGAATCATGCAGATGCTGGAGGCCAGATGCATCTACGAGGGCTAGCTATCAGGCTCTATCAGCAACGGCTGCTCATCACGCTTGAACCTGTTCATTCGAAACAAAAAATATTATCAGTACTCAAGAAAAGCAGCATAGGATGATAATTAATGGAATATTTAGAGTGTGTGGTATAAATAACTTCAATATTTAAAACATTTCACATTAATGCTAAGCTTACTGTGCAAGATGCGTGAGTCTCGTATGGAAAGTCACCAATCCCTCAGTAGTAGAGTCACCCCAAATCTGTCTGGCTCGGTGGTCACCGAACCCGTACATCAGTGAAAATCCTCTGGCCCACCACCGGGGTCCCTCTGAAGCTGCCATGATGGTGGCGCATCCTGACCCCGCCTCCTCCCGTGTCTCAGAGGTCTAGGTGGCTCTACTACATCATCATCCTCATCATCCTCCTCCTCCTGCACCCCCACCTCCACCTCCTCCTCCTACTCCTCATCATCCTGCCCCCCTCCTGCCCCTCCCCATCCTCCTCCCCATCATCACTATCACTCTCCTCCTCCCCATCATCACTATCCTCCTCCTCCTCCTCACTATCTCCATCGACCGCCGCCTCCTCCTCCTGAACATCATCAGCTGCTGCCGCCGCCTCCTCCCTCTCCTCCTGCTCATCATCAGCTGTGGCATCCTCGTCATTCCGAGCCTTGCTCCAGTTTTCTCCTCTCTCCAAACGCTCTTCAGCCTTCCTCTTTCTAGCTGAAACGGTCATAGGATCACGTGCCTACAAAAAACACAAATAAGAGACAATACATTAGCGACAGTTACAGTAGATTAAATAAATGAACACAATGCTGACTGATAATTCACAATGCTGATATTCAGAAGGATCACATCTCGTGTAACACCACTCGAGATGCATCTCGAGTGGTGTTTACACGAGACACACCAAAGCCATAAAACCCAAACATCCCAGATTAATAACAGAAAAAAAAAATCCCAAAGAGTGTGTTGTGTACATTTTGTTCGCAATTTGAATAATTTTGTAGTTGAATCCAATTTCAATTTTACATTTTCAAATTATGTTTAATTGGGAATATAGAAATGTAAAATTAGGTTAAAAATTGCTACCTTTTTCACAGGCGCTATAGACGAGCTAGTCCCGGCGGCGATGTGGGCGGCGGCGGTCCCGGCGGCGGTCTTGGGTATTTTAACTTTCACCATTTCAATTTCGAAAGTTTTTTTTTTTTTTACTGAGAGAGAGAGAGGTGAGAGAGAAGAACAGAGCGAGAGAAAGAACGACGGTGGGGACGACGGTGACAGAGACGGTGAGAGAGAGACGTTAGAGAGAGAGACTGTTCGTTTCTTTCTTCCTCGTTGTTTCAAACTGAGAGAGAGAGAGGGGGGTTAGGGAGAGAACGTGAGGGAGAGTGAAATTGAAAAAAAAAAAAAGATATATATATGGGTACTTTGGTAATTTAATGGGGCTGTGGAAATAAGGGGCTGTGTATATAAACATATCCGAATGGGATGGAGTACCCAAAAAGCCCTATAAAAAAAACTCACGCGAATGGCACATGACTTATTTATCGTTTTACTTGTATAAAAGTATATCCACATGTATTCAAATAATAAGTTACAATGAGTTCAATTTATCATGATATATATAAAAGTATTACATTATCTATAGAAATCTGTTACAATTTCATCTACTTAAGTGTTACATTTACTTGTACAAATAATTATATTCATGTATATAAGTTGTTATTTTTTCAAAATGTTACTTTCTTTCAAAAATTAAAATCAAAATACCAAAAAAAATAAAAAAAAATATGGGAAAAAACACTATTACATTTCAGTATAACGATAATTACATTTAGTTATTGTTAGTATTACAATATTTATAGTTAGTATTACAGTTGAAAGATGAGTAAAATGAACTATTTTTTTTTTTTTTGTAAAACTGGTGTTACGTTTATAAACAATGTTACTATAAGTAAAACAATTGTTACATTTAGTTATATCCCGCGTGTTCCGTAAACAATCCGTGACCAAACCTCGGAAAATCCGCACACAATCATCAAGAAACCGTAGTGTGCGTCGTTAAATTTGCAAGTACTAAAATAATTGGAACTTTGAGAAGTAACAGACAAACCGACCTCATTCTACATTCCAGTTTCATCTGTCCCCTAAAACACACAGATCTCTTTCTTCACCGACAGAGATCGGACTTCCGACTCCGTCCGATCTCGGCTACCCAGCAATTCCGGTAAGTAATGATACTACTTTACTGTTACCTCCGATTTATAGCTATTCATTTGAATTTTGCATTTGCATTACCATTTGCGTAGATTGAGTTATAAATTGTGTTTTTTTAGGGTTTAGTTTCTGCGTAATTGCGATAAATTGTGTTTGAATTAAGTGTTGTGCACGTTTGTAGTCGAAATTGAACTTGAATTGCTTGTACAGTTGATTAGTGTAGGTGAAATGGTTTAATTTTGGTTTAATTTGGTGTTTAAGCTTGATTGGGAGTTGACTAAATGTAGTATTAGCTAGTAGGACGACATTTTTTGTTTAATTCGGGAAACTTTGGGAATTCAAAATATATAGAATTGAATTTGGGCATTGGAAGTTTTGGAAGTTGGTGAAGTGTTTTTGATACATTTGAATTTGAGTTTGGATTAGTCTGTTGTGAATTATGATCCGTCATGTTTCAGAACGAGGGTATTGAAGGCCGACTGGATTTTTGTTTCTAAAGTAGTTAATCCTTTCTCGGTGAAACTAAAGTAAAATACTTCATCCGTTCCATGTAAATAGTCCATGTTTGATAGTTTGACTTATTAATTTTTTTTTACCGCTCTGTATTTCTTATAGTTATATTTTTTTATTCCAAAATATGCAAGAAAATAATCATATTTTGAATATGAAAAATTATTCTATTTTGATTTTTTTTATATATTTATAGCTTAATTTTTGAAAGTGGGCTCTTAATACGGCATGTTAAAAAAAAAAAAGGAATTTTGGACTATTAACGTGGAATTGAAGGAGTATATAATACATTTAGTTTTTTGTAATTGTCAAACTATACTCAATTTTGACAAGTTATGTGAAATCAAAATATTTGCATTGGAAGTTTTGGTAATCAGTGAAGTCAATTTGAATGGATTTGATTATGGATCAGTCTGGTATTTGTAGGATGGTCCACTCAAAGTGTCAATTTTAGGAATAAAGGTTGCACTTCTCATGAATTCAAACTTTAGCACTCTTATTTGTCATTAGACTTGAACAAGTTGAAAAAACAGATGGTTTTTTGATTATTGTGAGTTGCAGGCTAGTACAGTATATGTCTAGTATTTGACCCCATGGATCCTTTCCTTCGCCAATAAATAAATGAGAGAGAGGAGGGGGGGGGGCAGAGAGATAAGAGAGAGAGAGAGAGATAGATAGATAGACAGAGAGATAGATAGACAGAGAGAGAGAGAGAGAGAGAGAGAGAGAGAGCGAGCGAGCGAGCTCATAAGGTTCCTAAATTCAACTTTGCAATGTTTCCTGGTAGACTTCTTATAACAATCGTTTTTGTTGCTCGCATTACAGATAGCTGCTATTCTATCTCCGAAACAGAGAAAGCTGCGCGACTACTAAAGTAGCTGGCATGGAAACACAGAGCAGCAATTCCCACTTGGATTTAGCCTATGATCAGTGGGTAACACTCCCTGTATCTGGACCACGACCATCCGCCCGCTACAAGGTTTGTTTAATGTAGTTTCTAATATTATGTCTCAGTAATGATCTTCTGCTCGTGCAGATTTCTCTGCATCTTCTTGTTTTTGGGATCGATATCAAGTTGAACTCTCTTTAAAAGCTATTGCATACTCAATTTTTTTGGTTCTATATTCTGGTCATCTGCTAATATTCTCTCCTGGCATTTATAGCATGCTGCAGCTGTTGTTGATGAAAAACTATTCATCACTGGTGGCAGTCGTCATGGGCGGTACTTATCTGATGTCCAGGTATCGATTGTTCATGCCACTAAATTTCTGCTTCTAAGGTCCATCCTGTTATATTTTCGGGCTTTGTGATTTATAGTTAATTTTGCAGGCTTTCGATCTAAGGAATTTCAGCTGGTCAACTATCAAACTGAACATGGAAGCAAGTGCTGACAGTAATAAAGACAATGGAGTACAGGATGCTTTTCCTGCAATATCTGGTCACAGCATGGTGAGCTATTGTTGCAGAATGTCTTCAACGTTACTTGCTAACAGCACCATGTTCAAATTGTCGAATGGTTCTATAAATAAATCCTTTTTTGGCAGATTAGGTGGCAAAACAGATTACTCCTATTTGCGGTCACTCGAAGAATAATCACGACAGAGTGACAGGTTGATTGCCTCTATAGCTGTTTATAGACAAGATCCTTTCTGATATTGTTTGAATCTTATTTGTTGTTTGACATTTTGCAGTGCGCTTCATCGATCTTGAATCACACCTTGCTGGTTTTATCGAGACATTTGGAAACGTTCCGGTAACTGTTAATTGCGTCTATTGACTTCTTGTTCTGGATTTTTACTGCTTTTATCGCTAAAACTAAAAGAAAGAAAAAGTAATGAAGAATTTGTGGGTTAAACAAGGAAACATGCATTTTGAAATGTATATTCTCATGTTTGTAATACACTAGTAGTCTCCCATTGGGAGACAGAGTGAAGGAAACTTACTTGAACTAATTTGGACACAGAGAACATTGACCACCAAGTGCACCCTTAAGAAGTGGGATAGTATCAGTTACAACAAAATATACCAAATAGAACATGGACTTGCATGTAGACCACCCTAAGTTGTTGACACAGGCTTAGTTGATTTGAGTTAAATTTATTGCTTCCTTCCTATCAAAAAATTATCAAACTATTGCTTCTTAATTATTTTACTGAATAGAAGCCCAGTTACTCTTCTTCACTCAAGTGCTTATCTATGTGGAGTTCCCCGTGCTTAGACCGATCCAATGTTGTTGTTGGATCTCTTGCAGGTAGCTCGTGGGGGACAGTCCGTATCATTGGTTGGTTCTAAGATTATAATGTTTGGTGGAGAGGATAGGCGTAGGAAACTACTGAATGATGTTCATGTTCTTGATCTGGAGACGATGACTTGGAATCTCATGGAGACCACGTAAGCCTCTATATTTCTATACAGACTCACGATTACATTGCAGAAGAGTTTTGAATTAATTTCCTGTGCTTTGATAGGCAGACACCTCCAGCTCCCAGATTCGATCACACGGCTGCAGTACTTGCGGATCGCTACCTTTTAATCTTCGGAGGCTGTTCTCATTCAATATTTTTCAGCGATCTTCATGTCCTGGATTTTGAGACAGTATGTATTTATTTGCTTATGTTCTCTATATTTCATATAAGAGTTTAGGGATACAAACAGCGTTTGTTTGTCCTGTATTAAAGTAACACAGATATTCAATTCTTGGTGACTAAGTCCTTCTGACCAATTTAAGGAAGCAGTTCAAACATGACTGGCGGCAAGAGGACTCGTTTTATTTGTTTCAGTTTGTCTTTGATTAGACAATAACATGCCTTTCCATCTTTGCCTTTCTAAGAGAGGCAGTTTCTTGGTCCCCTTTTTCAACGACAACGGCAGCAAAGCCTTAGTCCCGGAATGATTTGGGGCCGGCTAATATGAATCGTCATATGAACTCAACTCGTCAATGAGAGATGAGTAAACAATTATTTTTTTGGAAAGATTATAAAACACAATAGTTAAAAAATAAATTAATGGGAAATAATAATAAAGTATACAATAAATTTTGAAATTAGTTTCTTGTTAGCCACCTCTTTTTCATTAAGTTAAAAACCTTGATAGTTTCAAAGCCATGACTTAGCCAGCATTCTTTAATCATATGCAAGCTGGTCTGGAAAAGTTCTCCTCACGTCACTTGTGAGGCTTAGGCTTTGCAATGCATTGAGAGATTGGCTCACTGAATCAAGATGATTATCAAGATCAACTGGGTTGAAAGTTGCAGCCATATATATGTGTTGTTATTCGACACCTAAATTAAATTCACATTATTGTCTCTCTGATGGTGATATAGGGCAAACTCCGTTTTCATCCATTGTACTTTACATGATGTTTCACTTTTACCATTATACTTTTTTTTCTTCCAAAAATACCATTGTAGTTTGGAAAATGTATCATTTTGACCCCAAATCCGTGGCTAAATCCGCAACTAATCCGTGCCTCAATCCGCGATTTTGGGGTTAAAATGATATGTTTCCCAAAATACAATGGTATTTTTGAAAGAAAAAAAGTACAATGGTTAAAGTGAAACACACTTGAAAGTACAATGGATGAAAACGGAGTTTGACCGGTGATATATAGAGCAGACTCAATGGTATTATCATGCCTTAGGATTAAACTCATGAACGTCAAGCTCATAATTTGATTTGATGCAATGTGTCTTGATTCCAAAGGCTAGTTCAGTCTATGTTTGCCACTTTCCGGTAGTGAACTCATTCCAGTTGAAATGCTCTTTTTCACATGTTTTTCTTGCTATCTTTTTATCTTTATATTTGAGCACGATGTTTCACTTCTTATGGATTCTTTCTTCTGGTTACCTGATCGTTATTGAAGCTGTTTGAAATGTTTGTTCACTGTTTGCTACAATGGTCGAGACTGTTAAACTGCTTGAAGTTGGGTATAATCTGCTAGGTTATGAAATAATAACCAACAGTAATCAGGCAGCTTAGAGCTGGTTATGGTCTTCTCCGACCTGTCTTTGAATTTGATCCTAAACATTTCTAAATAGTCTACCCCCACTTTACCTCCAGTGGGGATTCGGTCTTTACCACCAGCACCAGCCTGGTGTAATGATCCTTTCCGCTCTTGAGTTTTACAGCCAGTCATATTTTTTTGGGGAATCATTACAAAATTAGCCCATGAAGAAACTATAGAGGAAATTCGTTTTAATGTTATTAAGGAACTCTTTGTTTCTTAAGCTGTTAGAGAATGGCCCAACAAGTATCTTAAGCCGACCAGAAATAGATGAGAAATTTATGTCTTTCTTCAAACATGAGAAGATCACCATAGTAGTCTGCAAGTTAATTAGCCGATGTCGGTTTTGCTGTGGCCAATTTTCTTGTGTGATATATGCTAACTGATCACTGCCAAAATTATGCTTCACAAAACTTTGATACTTGCACATTGTTACTGTCAAATTTCAATGCAAGGAAAAATTGAAGGAAACGGAGATGAAGAAATGAGTGGATTTGCTGCAGCTATAGTTACGTAATCTAGTATTCGACGGATGTACAAATGTATCCCCCGTCCCAATATGAGTGTCTATTGTTGACTTTGAGGGACATTATACAAAGTTGTCTTTTAAGCAGTTTTAGTGGCTAAACATGAGTACCCTTACTTCCACATTATAGACTTATATTATTGCAAATATATTTTGAGACATGATATTTGTTAAAGGTAAATGAAGTAACTCCCTTAAAATGGACACTTATTTAGGACAATTATTTTTTTGTAAAACTGACACTCATTTTGTGGTGGACGGTGTAATATAATCCATGGGGTAGGTGTATGATTTAACTTTCATATTCCTAAAGATAAGTTGTTTAGCCAATTTCATCACCTCAACGTGAACAAACCTTGAAAACCAACAAACTCAACAAGGGAACATCAGTTGGCATTGAAGGGAGGGGGGGGGGGGGGGGCGTCAAAATAGCATTTTTCATGACTTTCAAGAATTTGGAAGTCATCGTTTTGAATATTACTAGCTATACTGTAGAGTGTGGAGTGCCTTTATATCCATTGCTTTTGTAATTTATGTTTAGCATGACAGAGTTCATCATATGTTGCAGATGGAATGGTCACAACCGCAAATTCAAGGTGATTTGGTGTCTCCTAGGGCTGGACATACTGGTGTCTCCATTGATGAAAACTGGTATATAGTCGGCGGAGGAGATAATAAAAGTGGTATGAAAAAAAATCTGCCGTAAATTCCCATTTTGTCATAAGAATTACCAACTGAAAGTTTAACCAGTAGCATTGATGAAAACTGGTATATAGTCGGCGGAGGAGATAATAAAAGTGGTATGAAAAAAATTCTGCCGTAAATTCCCATTTTGTCATAAGAATTACCAACTGAAAGTTTAACCAGTAGCATTTTATATGAATAGAAAATAGTATACAGTTAATGACCTCACTTTTCTTGGCAGGTGCCACAGAAACTCTTGTATTGGACATGTCAAAGTTTGTCTTGTCAGTGTTGACAAGTGTAAAAGCAAGAGATCCACTAGCCAGTGAGGTAAGTAGTAATGACTGTATTTAAGTTTTATCTTTTTTTTTTCTTTGATGGCAGAAAACCTCCAAACCCAGCTAAATATCACTTCAAGTACATCAGGAGATGTTTGATATGTAAAGAAAAAATTGGGGGTAAAGCAAATCGGTGTTAAGGGTCGATTACGACTTATGATAAAATCCACATATTGTTATAATAATGTTATTACTGACTATTATTGTGTATATGTCTCTCGTATAGCTAGTAGATACATTGATCCTAGATTATCTATGTATATAATTTAACTTTCTCATCTGAATCAGGGACTCAGTGTATCGTCTGCTTCGGTAGATGGCAAGAAGATTTTGGTCGCTTTTGGTGGCTACAATGGGAAATACAATAATGAGGTATCTTACATATCAATCTATACTCTTAACTCTCCAAAATCTTGGGGTTTTTTTTTCTTAACCGCTCATCTAGGGTAGGGGTGGAAAAGTTGAGTGGGACTCATTGATGATTCATCTTGTGTTGCGACAAAGAATAGTGTTTCTGATTTCTGCCTTTGTATTTCTGGTGCCGCCAGATTTTTGCTTGGAGGAAAAATGCTAGTGCTCTTTCTTTCTTATACTTGGTGGCAAAGCCACGTCAGTGAGAAGGGGATCACTCGACCCCTTTCAATTTCGGATATGTCAATTTTTCCACCTCAAAGTTTTTAAAAAAATGTCTTTTACTACTAAAAATGATGAATTTACTCATTTTGACCCTTAATTTTGGGTAAATTTTGCACTAAATTATTTGACTCGCTTGTATGCTAAATTCAAATACCTCAACTGTAATATATATCCAAAAAAAAATCTTGACCCCCTCTCCGATTTTTTTTGGCGTCGACTGTTGTAACCGACAGAGAAAATAACATATACCCCCTCCGTCTAATTTCAAATTGCAAAATTAAGGTTGTGCACATGAATTAAGGAAAAAGTGAAAAAAATGATGTGTTGTGAGTGTAGATAGTTGGGTAGGAGAGAGAAAGTGGGGTATGGAATAGTATGTTGGTTAGTTGATGTGAGTATGACAAGTTGGTCCCACTAATAAATATTATTAAAATCTTTCTATTTTTGGATTTTGCAATTTTTAATGGGAACCTAAAATAGAAAATTTTGCAATTTGAAATGGGATGGAGGGAGTAATAATGAACACAGATTTACGTGGTTCACGATCGCGAGATAGCTACATCCATGGGTAGAGGGAGAACAATATTATTGATATGAGATCTAAAGATTACAAATCTCAATTATGTGCACGAATTCTAGATCACTAGAACAATCAAACATAATGCACCGTAATAGAGTGAAACAAATGAGTATTTGAACTACTAAACAACTCTAGGGAATAGGGAGTATTATACTTCCTAATTCTGAGCCTGCAGGGTTTTCCAAACCTTGAAAGGTAAAATAGCCCGTCACTTTGCGGAGACTCTTGGCACGGCCGTGCAAAATCATACGCACCTTCTGATGCTCCAAAAAATCTTCGCACGGTTCGAGCACTCTATCGGAACGGCCGTGCCAAGTTGTTTTCACTTTACAGATCGTCAACATCGTTTTGCATGGTCGTCCATAGAGAGTGACACGGCCGTGCAAACCCATCCGGCAAAGATTTATCCTTGTCTTGTGCTTGAACCAAACGTCTTCGATTCAAAGCCACAAACCCAACAAGTGGCTTATACTCCCACTAATATGGCTGTTGGGTTGGAGGAATTTACTCATTTTTCCTTTTATCCTCGCCTCCACTTCTCGTTACCAAAAGGACCTGGCTCCACCATTAGCAGTTCTTCTCTCCTTTAAAACCCTGTGCC
Source organism: Campanula takesimana (assembly GCA_026119855.1). NCBI lineage: Eukaryota > Viridiplantae > Streptophyta > Magnoliopsida > Asterales > Campanulaceae > Campanula > Campanula takesimana. Next base: position 277,032 of record JAOWBW010000359.1, on the reverse strand, counting down.
TTCTTGTTCTGTGTAATTTTGGACCCAGATATTTTAGATACTGCTAACTGGCTACACATTTTTCCTTTGCTAGTGATACCTTATTACTCACCTTTTAGTACAAGGTTCAAATACTTCCAGAGTCTAGACCTAAACTTTAACACCTTGCTTACAATAGGAAGTTCTTACTGAAGATTGGCTTTAAATTGGTTTGCGTCGCTCATTAAATTATACAGTGACTTTTGTCTGTTTATTTCTCCTGCATCTATAGACTGTTGCTTATTTTCCTCGTACTTAATATTGGATCCCATGGTTGAGTTCCTACTTGGAGTTATTTACTTGTAAATCTTCTTTATATGAAATCATAGGTGTTTGCTATGAGACCTAAACCAAAAGACTCCAAAATCCAAAGGTCTTACAATCACCAGCAGCTGCAGCTGCAGCAGCATCTGTGTTTGCTGCATATGCCCTTGCCAAATCTGAAAAATTGGAATTTGAAGATAGAATATTAAGACTGATCTATTGACTGAAGTAAACACACTTAAAGAAGGAAAGAAGATATTGGAATCAGCACTAGCCGAAGTCAGAGCAGAAAATTCGGCTCTGAAGTCAAAACTTGATGAAACTAATAGCACTCATGCTGAGTTAGCCAAGGTATGTTTAATTCTGACAAATCTTTAATCGAAGTCATTGCTTATATACGTTTAAATATGGATATTCCTTACCTGTTGCAGGAAATGCAGTCAGTTGAAGGTCACTGGTTTCTGAGAGATCGAGATGTGCTAATCTTGAGGTTTTCCTTTTTATGCTTTATTCCTTCCCAATAAAACTATATTGTCGTTTCAAAAAAAAAAAAAAAAAAAAAAAAAAAAAAACTCCCTCCGGACCCCCAAATTGAATGTCCATGTTTGAGTTTTAAAGTTGACATTTAGGTTTTTTTTTTTTTTTTTTTTTTTTTTTAAGAATATATACTCCCTCCGTCCCACCTCACTTGGCACCTAAGAGGTGGGCACAAGAACTAAGGAAAAGTAATTTATGTGTGGTAGAAAATGAAGAGAGAGAATGAGTGGGGTAAGTAGTAGTGTTGGTTGAATAAATTGAGTGGTGGAAAATGAAGAGAGAGAATGAGTGGTGGGGTAGAGTGAATATAAAATTATAAAAAGTAAACTATTTTGGCGAGTGTCAAGTGAGCTGGGACGGACCAAAATGGAAACAAGTGTCAAGTGAGGTGGGACGGAAGGAGTATACCCTTAATGATCTCACCATTTAACATTGTACAATACTCCCTCCGTCCATAACAATGTGGACAAAATGGGTTTTGCACGGAATTAAGGGATGAATAGTAGTGGGTAGTTGTTGTGAGTGTATAGGAGAGAGAAAGTGGGGTAGGGAATAGTAGGTTGATTGGTGTTGTGAGTATAAAAGTAAAGCAGGAGAGAGAATGAGTGGGATAAACAGTAAATATTTTTTTGCCATTTTAGGAAAGTGTAACTTATCAATGGACACCCAAAATGGCAATTTGTCCCCATAGTTATGAGACGGAGGGAGTATAATATTTTACAAGAGTAATACTGAAACATTATGGTCACCAAGGAGCTTTATGTAACTTCACCATAAAAAGGGTAAATATAAAGTCACAAAAAAGTCCACAAAATGTGGCTTACAAAATGATGTATCAAAATTCTATTGGTGTTTCTTATTAGAGTGTGTCGGGTCCACAATCGATGCAACCAATAAAATATCGCCACATCACTTTGTATCCATCATTTTGTAAACTTCTTTTGTGCCCCTAGCATTGCCCCCATAAAAAAAGCTCATTTATTTTGGGACATTTGTTTTGGCCAAAATGGACATTCAGTTTGGGGCGGAGGGAGTATATTATTTGAACTTGTATCCTAGCGGTCAAATGGGTTAAATGTCTGGATCCATCAGTTCTGCTGTTTTAGTTAGTTTGTTCCGGAAGTGGGTAATGTAGTTTTCTCATCATAATTGTTTGATGGCTTCCTTTGGCAATGGCGAAGCCAAATAGAGCCAATGCGGTTCATTCGACCTCCTTATTTTGGAATTGTGTCATTTTTACCGCCTTTAAGTTTAAGAAAATGACAATTATACTACTGAAAACCGTAATGTTTACACTTTTGACCCCCTTTAATTTAGACAAAAATACAACTATATCATAAGTTTGACCCTCTTCCTTTTAACTGTCTTCAGGCACAGATTGCAGAAATACAAAAGATGTTAGTGTCGATGCCCTCCATAGAGGAAGAGGTTCAAGCACTCCGGAATCAGAAATCTGCATTCGAGCGTGATATCGAGCTTCCTGCAACTGTCCAGAGACAAGGTTCTCGGGGTGTTTTTGGATGGATAGCTGGCTAGGGTGAGACAGAAATTAAAAAGAAAATTGCAGTTAATAGGAATTCCAACATGTGCGTAAATTAAGTAGAGGGTGTATGAAATCTAGTATTACCTCCGTCCCAAAATGAATGTCCAAAAATTGTGCAAATTTACTCTTGAGCAAGAGCAAATTCGAAGAAAAAAAATCGGACATCACTTTGAGATTCATTTTGAGATGGAGGGAGTAGTATTTATATACTCCCTCCGTCCCAAAATGATCTTCACGTTTGACTATTCAACTTTTTAAGGGTGTGAACACTTGCTTCACTAGCCATGTTGTGTATATGCACATTTAAGCCTAAATTGTTAAAATGGGAAGAACTTTTTGGGACAATGAAAAATGGCAAATGCGAAGATCATTTTGGGACGGAGGGAGTATTGGAGTTGTTATGTTGGATGAAGGATAAAATCCTACATTGTTGAGGTGTAGCTTTTGCTTGTGATGATTAGCCTGGATAAGGTAGCCATTTTCCGCTGCTAATCTTTTCGCGCATTTTTCTTCAGTTTGTATCTATATTTATATTTGCAGCAAGGTTTTTTTTTTATAGGTGTTCTATATAGGAGGTAGAACATGAAAGATCATTAATTTTAGGGTTAATTACAAATTAGGGCCTAAAGTCTTATATGGGGTCCCAATCGGGGCCTGACTTTTATTTTTTAGCGATTTAGGGCCTATATTGATATTTTTTTGCCCAAATTAGGGCTTTTTGACGATTTCTATCCAAAAACACCGTTAAGTGAACATGTGCGCTACATGTGACTTTGAGTGAGGGTACTTTTGTCATTTCAGATGAAAATCATCAAAAAGTCAGTCCCCAATTTGGGACTTACTTTAATAATACTTTAGGCCCTAATTTGTAATTAACCCCTTTTTTTTTTTTCCAAAACTCAAAAAATTCTAAATTATTTGTTGTGTCTAATTACCCCCTTCCTCATGCGTTCTAAAAATGATCATTACACATTCACCTTAAATTTGGTTGATTCATGTTTCTTTTCAACTGGTTTTACCGGAATGGAAATACACATTGATTGGCTCTAGTCGTGATATTTGTTGGCCTGGCCATTAGTAGGAAGTACATAATACAACAAGTTTTAGTACGCTGTAAAGTTTGATCAAGATTTTATGTTTTCTTAAGGAAACATGCTGTATAATTTCTCTTGATACTAAGAAACGAAAATGATCGATAGGCTTTTTATTTAGGGTAAGTGTAATTTAGTTACTTAAGTTTTACATCATGTTTCAATTAAGTTTTTCTTCGTCACAAACCAGTTCCTAAGTTTGCAATGGTGTTAAAATGGATGAATTGTTAAAAAAAACTATCGAAAGTAGTGTCATGTGTTACGCAGATGACTTAAAAAGGTACATTTATCTTTTTGCAAGTACGAAATTTGCACATGAAATAGTATACAAGTATCATTTTGCTAGACATTTAGTTTAGTGGGTAAAAGTAATACTTTACAAGTATCAAGAACAATTTCAAATATTTCATTAGAATAATTAAAAGTAGCCTTAATTATTACTCAAAGTTCCTTCGTAAAACTCATAAAAATAAGGGGACTATCATTCTGGGACAAAGAGAGTATGATTGGTGGAGGTGTTGTTAGTAGTGCCAAGTGGTGTCGATAACAATAGTGGTGGCACGAGGGGTTCTTTTTTTTAAAAAAAAAAAAAAAAAATAAAAAATTTCTTAATCACTTGAGCTTAATTCTAGCCAGCAAGAGTATCGAACGCAATATTTCTATGACGGATAGACTTAAATAAGATAATGCACGCAAAAGTTTGCTTTTCATAGGTGGTATTTTCTTTAAATCTGTAAGCGCGGTGCGGGTTCCTATACGAACTTGATGGGTATTGCTCGCTCACTTTTTTTTTTTTCCTCCTTCCAAGTAAACAATAAAAATGAAAACTGGCTTGATTCGTTTTAAGATTTAATGAAATATATAGTATAAATTATGTTAAAAAATGACAGTTATGACACTGATGATGTAACCCAAAACATGATAGTTCAAATTTGAGAATTATTATTTATAATATTATATGATCATTTTGAGGATGACTTAATGATTTTTTTTTGAGGTTTGAGATGTACAAAAATGGGTCCGAATTTAGAGGCGTTACAAAACTGTTGCAACCAAAAGTCTACTTTTTTTTGTCATTACTACGAATAAATGAATTTAAAGCAATAATTTAGGTTGATTTAATTATTTTAATGAAATCTAAAACTTGTTATTATTGATGATGTATTAGTTATAAGTATTAAATTTTCATTAATATAATTCAATTAATCTATAATTATTGGTAAAAGTTCATTCGGAATAATGGCGAAAAAGTGAGAAGATCGGACCCTTCGTTATAAAGTTATAAAGGTTATAAAATGTTTATCAAGTCTCTCTCATATATCGCCTATTAAATCCTATGAATCAATTTATAAAAAGGAATATATATTCAAATCTTGACTCAAGTTTGACATCAAAAAGCAATTTTCTACCGCATCAATGTCAGGGGCATTGATCAGAAAGTTTTAAGAAAGTATCATAATGTTTGAGGAGTTTTTCATAACATGTTATATTATTTAAGTAGTATTATCTACTGCATTACATAATATTGTATAATTAAATATAATAATGCATAAATTGTTGGAACAATTATGATCCCTGAATGCCATACTCACTTTTAGAATAAGTTTGAGGAAGAAGATGAAGGCGGAAGCGAGAATACCTGTTGAATCCATATTGATGTCTTTCGGGAGAATTTAGATGAAGAAGAAGATGTAGGAAGATGATCTTCTAAATTATGAGTGTCTTCTTATTCTCTCAAGTACTTCCAACAAATGAAGAGAATTTAGGAGAGAAAGTAAGAAAATGTAGTAGTTTTAGGCTTGATGGAAAGGCCTTTAAATAGTAAACATGGTGACACTTCATTTAGGGACCACACCATTTCAAGCTTAATGATGTTATATTACCCTTTTGCCCAATACAATTAGATAATAATACATCCAGGAATTCTACACATTTTATTATCAACTACACTTTATAATAACATTATAGGTATGATTTCATGTATGTGATTACTAAGTGACTTGTAATGCAAGCCATATTTTAACAATCTCCCACTTGGGTTGCAAAACAAGTATTTCCTTTAAAATCATAAATATAACACAAATGACAACCCTTATGTGCGCACTTTGTTGTCATCTATAACAATCTCGTCCATTAGTCATCCAAGTATAAGGACTAAAGGGGCAGTCGTTGTAATTGATTCGCAACTAAACCCACAATAATCACGTATACAAATCCAATTAAATGACATAGATCAAAAATGTAGATGTGTAGCATGGAATCATAATGAATATATACATATTCTTCCAACTAGTCCAACTTAACTAAATGAGATCAAAATTTTAAAATAAGAGAACAATTAATGAAAGGACAACACAAACTCCCACTATACTAAATGTTATCAAGATTGTTACACCCATGTGAAACACTGAAGATGATAACGCTTTCATAAACGGATCCGCTAATATGGAGTTTGTTTCTATACGTTGTATTTCTTTGTTCATTTTCCTTTACAACAAGAAACTTAATGTCTATATCCTTCAGACTTTGATGAACTCTTGTTGTTATGAGACTGTCGTCCGATTGTCACCATAAAACTTAAGCGGTCTTTCGACACTTGTTGACAATTGGCAGTCCCTTAATAAACTTATGCAGCCATATAATTTAACTAATGTCGGAATACCTAATGATCTTAAGATGATCCGACTTAAAATATAGGCAAGTAGTTCTTTAGTGTTTTGCAAATATTTTTATCATTCTTTTGGCTGCTACCTAATGTTCTCTCCCGGATTGCTTTGGTATTGACCAAGCATCCCAACAATAAATATAAGACTTACGCATACATTAAGCTTCTTTACTGATGATGTATAAGAGATATTTTTAATATACTTGGATTCAAAATTACTTTCAGGACACTGTTTGAGACTAAACTTGTCTCTTTAAAAAAAAAAAAAAAAAAAAAAAAAAAAAAAAAACCAGGGGTGAGTGGTTTACAGTTTTGCATGCTAAATTTTTTGTAATACCTTTTCCATATATGCCTTTTGTGGTAATCCTAAAACACCTCATGAGCGATCATGGTGAATTTGGATTCTTAATACAAAGATGCCTTACCAAGATCTTTCATTTCAAATAAGAATTTTTTTAGTTTTTCCTTAAGAAGGTTCATATTATTACAAGCAAGCAAAATATCATTCACATATAAGACCAAAATTATAAATTTACTCCCACTGAACTTATGGTATACACAATTTTAACCAAGATTCGTTTAAAAAAAAACAAATGAAAGAATAGCTTGATTAAATTTTAAGTACCATTAACGAGAAGATAGCTTAAGCCCATAAATGGATTTCTTAAGTTTACAAACTAATTGATTAGTTTGATCCAAATCAGTTACCATTAATGTCTCCATTAAGGAAAACTGTCTTTATATCCATTTAATGAAGCTCAAGATCAAAAGATGCTACTAGTGCCATAATGATCCTAAAAGTATTTTAGAAGATACCAAAAAAATGTTTCTTTATAATCAATGCCTTTCTTTTGAGTAAATCCCTTAGCAACAAACAAGCCTTATATCTTTATACATTACTTTGTGAATCATTTTTGGTCTTTAAAGACCAATTTGCACCCAATAGGTTTCACATCTTTAGGTAATGGAACAAGATCCTAAACGTCGTTGTCTTTTATAGATTTTAACTCTTTATTTATGGCATTAATCCACTTATAAGAATTTAGGACTATTAATGGCTTTATAGAAGATGAGAGGCTCATCTCCCACTAAACCTAAGTGTCCTTCATTCTCGGCAAGATACACCTTATAATTATCCGGAATAATACTTCTTCTTACTCTATTGGATCTCCTTAAGAGCATCGGTTCTTCCTTTTTTTTAGGTTGTTGAATTTAATCCTTATGATCAATATTTATAGGGAAGTCATTATTTGAATTGTATGTTCCCCTTGAATTTCAGGTATAAACCTTGATTTCCAATGAGAACTATGGGAAGAGGTAAAAATGGATCCTCTTCCTCTCCAAATTCAAAACATATTCCTAATTTCCCCTCTAAATTCAACATCCTCAAAGAACCTAGCATTTCCCGTTTCAAAAGGTTCTAGTTTTCGGGTTGTAAAATTTATATCCCCTAGATCTCTCGGCATACCCCACAAAATAGCTACTAAGAGTCTTATGTCCAATTTGCTCTTATTAGGCTTATAAGGCCTAGCTTCTGTTGGACAACCCCATACATGAAGATGATTTAAGGACGGTTTCTAAATTGTCCATAATTCATAAGGGTTTTAATTAGTAACTTTAGAGGAAGCTCTATTGAGAATTTAAGTTGCGGTTTTAATGTATCATAATGAGTGAGGTAATAAAGTACAAGAGATCATACTTCTTTACCATATTCTTAAGGATTTTATTATGTCTCTCAACTACACTATACATGCAAGCCGTACCCGGCATAGTGTAGTGAGGGACAATCCCACACTCTTCAAAATAGCGAACAAAAGGACCCGGATGTTGTTCCCCAAAATCGTTATTCCGATCATAGTATTCACTACCATGATCGGACCTAACATTCTTAATAGTCTTCCTAAGTTTACTTTCAATTTTGACCTTATAAGACTTGAAAACGTCCATAATTAAGACTTTTCATGAAGTAAATAAATGTACCCATAAATGAGAGTAGTCGTCCATGAACGTAATAAATATTATTGACCATTCCACGAAGGGGTAGGGAATGGCCCACAATATTCCGTATTTATTAGTTCTAGGACACTTAATGCTCTCGGGGATACTTTCTTTTAGTGTTTGTAAATTTTCATTTTAAGGCATTTAATGCAAAAAGTATTTTCTCGAAATATCAAGTTTGTTTAAAAGATTCCTTTTGACATAAGCTTGTCAATTCTCCTCTTGGAGATATGACCTAAATGTTTATGTCATAAGGTATAAGAATTTTCACTTGATAACTTTTTGCTTTCTATTTTGGTTTCATTATTATGGAACTCATTTATTGTTTGAATAGTGTCAAGTAAGCATAGATTACTTGACAAAATACTAGTACCAACAACCTTGGAATTGAATAAAGATCACACTTATTATTACCAAATGAACAAAATTATCCTTCCTTGTTCAATATTGTGATATATATTAAATTCCGTCTAAATGACAGTACAATGAATGTATTATTAATACAAATAATACTTAATACTTTAACAATAACCTAAAAGTCCCTATGCCTAAAACTTCAACCGGATTTCCAGCTCTCATATGGATGAATCTCTTCATCTTCACTGGGTCTTCGGTAATTCAGGCAACCCTACATAGACACACTTATGTGAGTTTTTGCATCAAAATACAACTACCATGTATATGTAGGAATTGAAACCAAATTAGCCTTAAGTACAAACATGATCAAATGACATACCTTTCTTAGCACGCCAAGCGTGATACTTAGGGCAGTCGAACTTTATGTGAGTGAGGTCCTTGCAAAAGAAGCATTTCTTTTCTTTATGATCATTAGATGATCTCTTAGGCTTCTTATTTCTTGCAACCGCAATTTCTTTCCCTCTTCTCTTTACCCCATGAGAAGAAGTAGATGCCAAACGTTCCTCAAGAATATCAAGGAATGTTTTAGCATCAACATCCTTGGAGACACTGTTCAAAATGGTCTCTGGGATAACTATATTCATGATCATTAGGCTCACGCAGTTGGAGCGTTTCCACTTCTCAGTATTTAAGCAATCTTCTTGAGTGCTTATATCAGAAAGAGGAAGAGGAAATGGTGTTGGGGTGCAACCCAAAGTCCCACATCGGCAATTGAGGAAACAATTGCATGGTATATAAGAGCATCCACCCACTTCATTAGTATGAGTCCTTTTGGGGGATGCCCAAAAACAAATCCGTGCGGGCTAGGCCCAAAGCGGACAATATCATACTAATGTGGAGAGTGGTGGTGGTGGTCGCGGTCCCAACAACTGGTATCTAGAGCTCCGGTTTAACGATTAGGGTTTATCAAGCAATCAAGAATGGGCAAGGATAAACAAGCGGTGAAGAAATTCGATGGGTCTGACTATGTTTTTTGGAGGATGCAAATAGAGGATCTCTTGTATAATAAGGATCTCTATATGCCTCTAAAAGGAGTCAAGCCGGAAAGCGAAAAATAGGAAGACTGGGATCTCATGGATCGGAAAGCCATAGGGGTGGTTCGATCTACTTTGTCGAAGTGGATCACGAAGACTACCAAGAAGGCGAAAACCACCAAGGAGCTATTGGATTATCTTACTGAGAGATTTGAAACTCCATCTACTGCAAATAAGGTTGATTTGATATGCAAGATGGGTAATCTCAAGATGCAAGAGGGAGGATCCATAGCTAAACACATCGATGAGCTTATGGATGTTATAGACTCATTGGCTGCGTTGGAGATTAATTTCGGTGATGAGGTTCATGCTTGTCAATTTCTAGCATCCTTACCAGGAAGTTGGAGCGGAACGGTGACGGCTTTAAATGCTTCACCGGGTAAGAACAAATTGAAGTATGATGATGTTAAGGACTTTCTCTTGGGCGAGGAAAATCGCATAAAGAAGTTGAGGACACCGTCTACTTCAGAATCGGTCTTGGGTACAACTAGTAGGGGAAGGCCGGGTTCTAGCAATAAAGGGAGAACATGGTCAAGGGAAAGTGTAATCGGGGGTGGGGATCAGTCTGTGGAGAACAAAGAAAGACCAAGGGTTGCAAGAGGATTGGTAGAGTGCTATCATTGTAAGGAGTTATGACACTACAAGAGGGATTGTCCCATGCGAGGGGATAAATCGGCGAATGTGATAATCGAAAGTGACGATGTACTGATTCTGAGCGATAGTAGTGCGCTAGAATCATGGGTGCTGGATTCGGGGGCATCATTCCACTCATGCGGGCATGCAGGGGCGATGGAAAATTACACTTTCGGTGATTTCGGAAAGGTCTATCTGGCAGATGGCGAGCCTTTGGAAATCAAGGGGAAGGGGGATGTCAGAATAGGAGCATCGGACGGGAAGGTCTTACATCTACACGGGGTCAGACACATTTTGAGTTTGAAAAAGAACCTGATATCAGTTGGGCAGCTGGGTGAAGAAGGTTACATGGTAACTTTTAGCTGCAGGAACTAGGTTATTACCAAGGAGGATTGTGAGATCGCTCGGGGTAATAGGGAAGGAAGACTGTATTTGATGAACAATACCAAGGATAGTATCGCGGTGGCGTCAGCCAAGGGTGATACAGATGTGTGGCACTATCGATTGGGTCATATGGTTGAGAAGAGGGTATCCCCGGTAACTTCTCGGGGTGGTGTGTCATATTACATGACCTTCATTGATGATTCGACAAGGAAGGTCCGGGATTACTTCTTAAATGGGAAAGATGAAGCTTTCAGGATATTTAAGAAGTGGAAGGCCTTGGTGGAGAATCAGATTGGACTCAAGGATAAATGCTTGAGGTCTGTTAATGGTGGGGAGTATGAGCTCAGGGAGTTTAAGGGATACTGTGATGCGAGAGAGATTCGCATGGATATTCCAGACTCGGGTGGGAGCGGCACGGTTCATGATGACCAAGGTAAAGGGGTCACTGAAGATGAACCGAATACTCCAGGACCGGATATTCCGCTGCGCAGATCTAACAGAGAGTGTAGATCGGATGACAAGGCTCCAGGTTTCTCAAGCAAGGTGAAGTTGAAGCTGGGTATAGATTCAACGGGGCTTGGAAAATAGGGGAGGAGGATGGCACTACCATGATCGAGGTGAGCACTAGGAAGGCACCAAGGATGAGTTGAAGAATGGATACGGGGCTTATATGCGGTTGATCTCTAGGTGGGAGATTGTTGGAATAGAGGACCAACCGGGAACTAGCGAACGGAGCAAAGAAGAAAATCACGTCGGAGGGGCTGATGGTTTGGGCGACCTCCCAGGATCATTGTGGGCGACCGCCCACTTTATCAGAAGGATCATCAGTGAGGAACTTGGTTTGGGCGACCGCCCAGAGGCATTGTGGGCGACTACCCAAGTGTCGGGGCAGGTCTGGGCTGAGTCGTTTTTTTGGGCCAGATTTCAGGTTTCTTTGTCCGTCTAGGGTTAGGTTTTATTCTAGGATGCCTATATAAGCAATGTTCCTCCCCCATACTCATTGTAACTCCATATTTACATATTATAGTGCAAGATCCTGGCTTGGTAGTGCCCCCAGACGTAGTCAAACATATTGACAAACTGGGTAAACAATTTCTTGTGTTCTTTTGTCTTTTGCTTTGCTTTATATTTCTTGTGCTTGTTTGTTGTGCGGTGATTCTTGCGATTTGCTTGGGTGTTGGGTTGGGAAGGGCTTATATACCTTGCAATTGTTTCCTCAATTGCCGATGTGGGACTTTGGGTTGCACCCCAACAATCATCCCCTCAAACCAAGGACCACACCACTATGGCCCGCAGTGTTTCCTTTGGCCCATATCGGCGAAAGCTTGTACCAACCGCCCGCGAAACACCATCGCCCTCGATTGCAAGACTCGATTCGCTTGGGTGGCAACCCAAAGTCCCACATCGGCAATTGAGGAAACAATTGCAAGGTATATAAGAGCACCCACCCACTTCATTAGTATGAGGCCTTTTAGGGGATGCCTAAAAACAAATCCGTACGGGCTAGGCTCAAAGCGGACAATATCATACTAATGTGGAGAGTGGTGGTGGTGGTCGCGGTCCCTACAAGTGGTATCAGAGTCATGGTTCGGATGGGCCCGACCGGGTGGACCGTGTGTGTGCTTTATAGGGTGGGGTTCCCTTGTGTGACATAGCGAATCGAGTCTTGCAATCGAGGGCGATGGTGTTTTGCGGGCGGTTGGTACAAGCTTTCGCCGATATGGGCCAGAGGAAACACTGCGGGCCATAGTGGTGTGGTCTTTGGTTTGAGGGGAGGATTGTTGGGGTGCAACCCAAAGTCCCACATCGGCAATTGAGGAAACAATTTCAAGGTATATAAGAGCACCCACCCACTTCATTAGTATGAGGCCTTTTGGGGGATGCCCAAAAACAAATCCGTGCGGGCTAGGCCCAAAGCGGACAATATCATACTAATGTGGAGAGTGGTGGTGGTGGTCGCGGTCCCAACTAATGGTTCCATTAATGCGTGATCTATGTCCATATAGCCTAAGATCATTATTAATTTATTTTTCCAAGTTTTAAAATTAGTCCCATTAAGTATCGACACGGTACTCAAAGCAGTAATTATGAATGAAGCAATAAGCAAATCTGTTGGGAATCGAGAACAAGAATGAATACAAAACAAGAATAAGAAACAACGCAATAAATAAATGATTAATTATATCAATGAAATTCATCAACAAGGTAATTAACATGACATCAAAACTAATCGTTAGATTGCGAATTGACTCATAAATAATTGCCTTAGATGACAAGTAATTTGAACAATATTTGATTAAATGCTTAATGTTCATTTTATTTGTCATCACATGAATGCTCAAGTTTAGTCAAATGTCAAGATCTTCTTTGGAAAATTCAAGTCATTCACATATTAACTTAAACATTCAACACTTTAACAATTTTGTGTTTAAATAACGTTAATCACTTAGGTGATAATATTATTTAAACAATGAATAAAATTGTTTAAGCATATAATTAATCAAGACATTAAGATTTGAAAAATTAATGTTTTGTTCAAAGGGGAAAAACAAAATTTGTGCAGAAATTTGAAAAATCCATAAACTGTGAACAGTGTTTGCACGGCCGAGCATATAAAAGTGCACGGCCAAGCATCAATTTACAGAAACATTTGGCCTTTCGACAATTAGTGCACGGCCGCGCCAAAAGAAGGACTCGACCGTGCAGATTATGGAGGTCCGCCCGGGCTAGATGAAGTACCCGGCAGGATTTAAGCTGGAGGTCCGACCGGATTAACGGCAACACTCACCCAGATCTTCCTGGGTCCGACCGGACCATTCTAATGACCCGCCCGGACTAAGACATGGGGTGCGACCGGACCATATGTTGGTCCCAAAGGGGCAACAATGGTATGAAAAATGCTAGAGGGGGGGGGGGGTGAATAGCGTTTTAAAATTCTTTTCAAACCCTTTTGGAAATCAATGGCTTATGCGCACAGTTCTCAAATAAGCTAAGTATAGCGCGCAGTGAGAGTGTGAAATGCACAGCGGAAGTTTAAGCAGCTACTGCGCAGAAAAAGGCTGCGTAGAGATAAAAACGCACGCGCTAAGTTTTGGCTTAAAGTGTTGGATAAAAGGGTTCTAAGGCAATAAGCAATAACAAACACAGCAGCAATAATAGCAATCTGATAAGATCAAACAAAGCAGTAATTCAGAAATGATTAAGCAGGAAATAAATAGCGAGTATAAAGAACAATCTATTTGGAGAGGTTCGATCGATGAAAGATCTACGTCCTCTACCAAGATGGTTAATCTTGGATTTTCTAATGGAGAGATTTATATTGATGTGAGGAGATTTTACAAGATTACAATTAATCAAAACTCAAATCAAAATCTATTCTATGAAGAACAAATCCTAGACTAAACCGGTGTATCTCAAGAAGTAGGATCTAAATGATCGAAGATTCAAGAGGGGTGTGTGTGACAGAAATTCTGGGCTCTATGAATCTAGGAGAAGAAGAGCACGAAGAATTCTGGTGATACAAGGCTTTAGGATCTGGGCAGGAGTTTAAAGGTATGAAGGTTTAAAGGTTGATCTTGAATCTGGGAATATAAGCAGCAATCTTCAGAACTTCAAAGATATTAGTAAGCACAAACTCTAGCAACTTGGAAATGAAGATGAGCAGGCTATTTATAGCAGAGATCTTAAAACTAGCCGTTGGAGCTCTGAGCAAAGACGATGAGCTGGCACAATATGATTGGTGAGCAGATGTCCTTTATAGCCGTTGGGGCTCTGATCAAGGTTGATGACCTGGCATAATATGATTGGTGCGCAGGTGATATAGAGCCGTTGGAGACAGAGCATGAAGACCAGTTTCAAAAGCTTCTTCTAGAAGGTTGACAGCTGTCTTTGTTTGAAATATTTCTCTTGAGCGCATCTCCACCGTTGGATCTGCTGAGAGTGCTTGCTTCGTCGTTTCTACACACCTCAGCACTTTAATAAGCGTACATCTTCAAAGCGTTTTCCAAGTTAGGTGATCTGAATGCATCGAAAACTAAGCAAGATAGAATGCTGCGCAGGAGAGACCTGCGCAGTGGTGTACTGCGCAGAGTAGTCCTGCGCAGAGACCAGACTTGCTTAGATCTTCATTCCTTTTCGCTCCGAGTCCTATATTCTAAGCCTATCGGATAAAATGGACTAAGCTAAAAATTGAAGTTATAAAACTTCTTACATAGGGTCCTAAAGTCCATAAAATATTAATAGGTGATGGTATCAATCAATTCTAACATAGGTAGGAGGGTTAATAAATATGCATACTCAACAATCTCCCCCTAAATGATTGATGCCATTACCTACTATAACAAAGGCAATTCATTGTACTTGATAATAACATGTTCATAAAGATGAAAATGGTACTCATGCCTCAAGTCAATGCACACACTAGCCAATGCTATAGATTTCTAGTCTATCCAAAAGATTAACTTACAAAGAGGGAAAGACAGAAATATCATTCAGCGCATACAAATAATATGAGTTTTAGTTTAAGTATGCGTTTTAAACTGAATGTTTAAACTTCATGCGTAGAAAATATGAGCAGTTAAGATTATGCGCATAAGGTGAAATAATGCAATCATTGTTCCACAAACGAAGACTTTGAAATGAACAAGGTTTTGGAAACTAATGATGCGATTTTTCTCATTAAAACTTGAAATGTAAAGAGTTGCAGATTACAAGTTTGAATAAGAAAAACAAAATGCGCACAAAAAGGAATACCTTGTGCAAAAACAAAATTACATAGAACCTAGTCTATGTTGATCCGGTGCAGGGCTTCGCGCAACTTATTCTGCAGACTGTTGAACTTATTCATAAGTTCAATCTTCAGTTCTTGAAACCTTTCTCTGAATGCCACAGCCTCACCAACATAGGTAGACATTCCTCTGCGCATATCTCTGTTATCCTCTCGCAGCTCTTGGAAGTTGGCTCTGTACTGCACTTGATGTCCAGTCATCTGGTTGAAATATGACTGCTTCGCAGCTTCAATGGTGTTGATAACAGTTGCCTGCATTGCTTCGAGTCTTTGGCCAGTGTGGAGGTGCTGAGTGTTCACGCTGGCTTGAATATCGAACATATCTTGATCCATCCTAGCGTTGAACCCATCAGCGAAATCAGTCATTGCTTGAGTTATGCACTCCCTGACACTTTCCATATTAAGCGCATTGGCATGCGCAGGACCACCTTGTTCCAATTTCTCCAACATCATTGCTTCCAACCCGGCAAACCCTTCATGCAACCCATCGGCCAAGCTCTTGTGCAGACACTTAAGCAGTCCTATAAACTCATCGTTGATAGCGGTATAGGTGCAAACATTTTCAAGCATCCCAGCTATTGACTTCAGAGAGTCCAGAACCATTTGATCTAAAGCATCAGGGACGCGTTGCGCAGAGGGGCCGGAAGGACCTGCGGAGGTACTTGCCTTTGATACATTCTCCCCTTTAATGGCAGCAATCTCTATACGCTGCGCATCAAGTTGCTCTTGAATGGCTGACTGCGCAGTAATAAGTTGAGCCATCTGGGACTGTGCAGCTACTTGATTTACTTGAATAGTATTCAGAGCTTGGAGAATTTGGCGCAGGTCTGCAGAGGAAGAGAGAGAGGAGGTAGATACGGTGGGAAAAGCAGGAAAAACGGAAGGAGAAGCTTGTTCTGAGGTAGGAGGAGGAGTCTCTTTAGGAGGAGAGTGTTTAGGTGAGGGTAGTTTGGGAGAGAGATGAATAGGATCAGCAGCAGGACACCTATGCGTAGATGAGTGCGTGCTACTGCTATCTGTATCAGTTGTGCGTACATCCCCTTTCTTTTCACCTTCAGGAGGATCAACAGCAGTTGGCTGCGCAGCATCATCGGCCTGCGCAGACTTGGTAATTTTCTCACCCTCATCTTCCAAGTCCAATCCATCATGTAGGACAGAGGTGCCAGGTTGAGTATTTCCAACCGGAATATTGAGGCGTTGGAAGGCACTTGTTGATGGTTCAGGAGAAGGTGGATCCGCAGCTTTTGGCTGTCCCTTCATAGTGTTGCGCACAACTTGTTTCTTGCGCGGAGTTCGAAGAGGAACATCCTTAGTAGGTGCAGCAGCAGGGACCTTAGCAGGTGTACCGGAGTCGGGAAAAACTTCATCCATCCAGTCATCACTATCTCCTTTACCCGGAGCAGGAGGCCCTTCAGCAGCCTTCGGATCTTGCTCCCCCTGCGCGGTATCATCCACAGCATCAGCATCAGCAGTAGTCTCATCCATTCGAGACTCGCTGTCTTCTTCAACCATAGCCGCCGCAGGAGGAAGTCTGGTAAATGCAGATTTTTTCTTGGTTTTTGCAGGAGAAGGAGCAGGCACAGGAGGATCTTTGCGCTTCTTTGAAGGCTTGGGAGCAGGAGGTGGTAAGTCAGATCCTATTTTAATGCCAGCAGTTGATCTGACATTAGGAATTTCCTTCACCTTTTCGGGCGCAGGATCTGCTATACCTTTGCCTTTGCGTTTTGCCTGCGCAGCCGCCGTTTCATGTTCAGCAGGCGCAGTGGCCTTTGAAGGCTGCGCGGCAGATTTATTTGCCTTGGGTTGAGGGCTTCATCATCATCATCATTATCACTATCAACCCAATCTTCCTTGTTTGGGCTGGTGTCCTTGTTCCAGATCTTGCGATAGTCACCGAGACCAATTTCACTGCGTAGAGAGTAGAGGTGAGAGATGGTATAGGTCTTGGTGCACGAAACTTTAAGTTTAGGACGTTTCTGCACGAAGGTGCGCAGCTCAGAGACATTCATTAGATACTTAGATAATAGCCTACAGTGAGTTCTGTACTTGGCTACTTTCTTATCCATGCGCTTGTCATAACTTTCCTACGCATCCCATAGCTCATCAAAAAGAACAGAGGACCAGTCTAGAGCGTCGCCATTATAAACCGCAGCGCAATAAGCCCACTGTTTGGAAATGAACTTGCCTTTATTTCCATTTTTTGCAGTTTACCGAGTCCCCAATAATGATGCACGGGTGATACATCACCTTACCAAATTCCTTGCGATCATGAACGCTCCACTTCTTTACAAGAGTGGGTTCCCCAACCAGTTTCTGCGCAAGCTTGTTCTGTTTAGCTTCAGGATAGACTTCTGGCGCATCATCAACATTAAACCCACAAAGCTTCTTAAGTGACGCAGGAACAATGCGCACTGAATAATTCTGAACAACTGAGCGGATAACATCAATCTTTGCTCGGGTTTACTTGTGCGTCATGGTGACTCTCTCTGCGTTTTCAAAGAACTCATCTACAAGAGAGGGGACATAGAAGTCCTGATCTAGTGTAAAGAGAGGTAAGATGCCGGAGGAATCCATAAAATGAACAATCCTGCGTCCGACAACGTCTTTGTGTAGCGCAGTAAGATCTAATTCCCAGCCTTGTAGGAAATAAAAAGAGTTCTGCGCAAAACAAGAAATAGTTTAGACAAAAATCATGCATGGAGCGAAGCGCATGCGCAGATACACGTATGCGCAGCATCTCCATACAAGGGACGAAAGTTACAGTAATACGCAAAAACAAGTAACTATGCGCAAAAGCACAAACACTAAGAAATTCTTATGCGACCCAAATCATAAGAGAAAAATAAGAACTTGATGAACACGGAATAATAGACATGAACACGAAGAACACCAAAATCATCAAAAAACAAGGATTGACCAAAATGGACAAAAAGTATATCGAAATAACCGCATTTCAGAGATGAAAACGACTTAAGAAAACAATATTTCCAAAAAAATGACATTAAGCCCAGAAATCGAGAATAACTGTTCGACTGTCTAGGTGGTTTTCGAACGAAAATTTTTGCAGAAAACACATGAAAACAGTATTGATCGTGAAATAAAGTAGATATAAATGTAGATCAGAGAGAGAAGAACCCAAAACAACAAACAATTTTGAAAATGATTAAGCAATGAGAGAAAAATCAAAAAAAAGAAGTTTTAAGAACTCGAGACTCAACAATGGCGGATTGACAGAAAATGAGTTCAAGGGTTAGAAATTGTTACCATGTCGTCGACGGTCTTAGCTTCTGGTGGAGGAACCTCTTCAACTGGTTCATGGACCTCAACAACTACCTTAGATTTTGATTTTCGGGGAGCCATTTAAATGGTACTAGGGTTTTTGAAATGAGGAAGAAAGAGAAGAGATTGGAAGAGATTGAAAGGAAATTCAAAGAGAAAGAAAGAGGAAATGATTGGGAGTTGGAGAGTAGGTTGCAGAGGAGAGAAAGTGATGAATTTGTGAAAGATGAGAGTGAGCAGGGGAGAGAGAAAAAGAAGAGTCAAAAGGTTTTATACCAAAAACAGAAAAGGTGTATAACGTCAGCGAGGCGGTTTGGTGAAAGACGGCGAATTTGGTGAAAAACGCAGAGGCGCACGATAGCGAAGCGACGTGGCCGTATAGGGAACGCACGTGCGCAGACCTGACGCGCGCGTGTCAGCAGGTCTAGGCAGGTCACATTCATATCAACTCCCTCATAAATGTTGCACAGGGATTCTAACATGCGATATCATCAATGGCCGTATGCATTAATGATAATGGGACATGCGCAGGGGCAAAAGCGTAATTTCCCAAGAAAATTCAAAAAATTAAGGCGAGGGAAAAAATTTAATTGAACAAGTACCATTGTGAACTAAGCTTTGACTTTTCAGTCAGGGACCTATGTGCAATTTCTAATGAATAGTGTACTTACCTGCGATCCACGATGATTGCGCATGGATAGTCATGCGCAGCGCATAGATAGCGCAGAGATTCTATAAATCTCAGAACTGTTGCTTCATGCGCAGTAATTGGTTGCGCAGATATATTGTGCACGTTTTGCGCAGGCGCATGAACCTTTTACCTAATTTACACACTTATCAAGCAAACTTATTAGTAACACAAAATCATATGGACGAGTTTAGCTAAGTTCAAGCATACCCATTTCTCCTCTCAAGAATACAAATCTCTTGGCGTTAAGAGCCTTTGTAAGTATATCAGCAATTTGATTATCTGTTCCCACGTGCTCTAAATGAATATTTCCTTTTTCCACGTGGTCCTTGAAAAAGTGATATTTGATGTCGATGTGCTTTGTATTTGAATGCATGACAGGATTGTTGGAGACTGCTATGGTGGACATATTGTCGCAGAAAATTGGGCAATTTCCTTCATGAATTCCATAGTCCACCAATTGTTGCTTCATCCATAGGATTTGGCAGCAGCAGCTTCTAGCAGCAATGTATTCAGCTTCTGTAGTGGAGATGGACACATCATCTTGCTTCTTGCTTGCCCACGCAACAAGTCGATTTCCAAGGAAACGACAAGTTCCACTTGTGCTCTTTCTGTCAATTGTGCATGCTGCGTAGTCTGCATCTGAATAACCTAGCAAATCAAAATTCGAATCTTTGGTGTACCAAAGTCCAAGGTTAGCAGTTCTAGAAAGATAACGAATAATGCGTTTAACAGCAGTTAAGTGTGCTTCTCTAGGGTCCGCTTGATAGCGCGCACAGACACAAACACTAAACATGATATCTGGCCTACTAGCAGTAAGATAAAGGAGAGAGCCAATCATACCTCGATATAAAGTTTGATCAACTTTCTTACCTTTTAAGTCTTTGTCAAGCTTATTGCCCGTGGCCATTGGAGTGTCGTATGCTTTAGCATTTTCAAGTCCAAATTTCTTGATTAAGTCTCTTGTGTACTTGGCTTGATTTATGAAGATGCCATCATTCAATTGCTTGATTTGAAGTCCGAGGAAGAATGCGAGTTCTCCCATCATGCTCATTTCAAACTTGCTTTTCATGAGCTTCTCAAAGCGCTTATAAAGTAACTCATTAGTAGAACCAAATATAATATCATCGACATAAATTTGAATAAGTAAAGAGTGATCATTATACTTAGCTATAAAAAGAGTTGTATCGATTTTACCGCGCTTGAAGCCTTTCTCTAGTAAGAATTTTGATAGAGTATCGTACCATGCTCTTGGAGCTTGCTTAAGTCCATACAAAACTTTCTGAAGCTTGAAGACGTGATTTGGAAATCTGCTATCTTCAAATCCAGGAGGTTGAGCTACGTAGACCGTCTCTTGGAGTTCTCTGTTGAGAAATGCGCTCTTCACATCCATTTGATAAAGCTTGAATTTCTTGTGAGAGGCATAAGCTAAGAAAATTCTGATAGCTTCTAGTCTTGCTATAGGCGCAAATGTTTCATCATAGTCGATTCCTTCCTCTTGCCTATAGCCTTGCGCAACCAACCTTGCTTTGTTCCTGGTGATGCTTCCATTCTCATCCATCTTGTTTCTGAATACCCATTTTGTACCAATAACTCCTTGGTCATGAGGTCTGGGTACTAAGGTCCAAACCTTGCAGCGCTCAAATTGGTTAAGCTCTTCTTACATAGCAGTAACCCAGCTTGAATCTTGGAGCGCTTCATCAATATTCTTTGGTTAGATTTGAGAGATAACGGAGTGATATTCATCATCAAAGTTTGATGCTCTCCTAGTACGAACCCCTACATTGAGATCACCAATGATGTTTGAAGTTGGGTGATCTCTAACTTCACGAACCTCGGGAGGTAAGTTAGGTTGAGTAGCAGGAATACGAAGATCTTCAATGGGTACTTCATTAGCTCCAGCATCAAGATCATCAAAGGTGATTTTCTGAAGCGGAGAAACATCATGCGCAGGAGGGGGTATCTGCGCATCAGGAGTCGTTACTTCTGGCGCAGCATCCGGAGTTGGCGCATGGGATGGACTTGCTTGATTCTGATTGTGATCAGCTTGATTATCATTCTGCGCATGTGAAGTTTGTGGCTGCGTACCTGTCTCAACATTCTCAGCAGAATCATCAGAATCATTTGGAGCCAAATGTGGCTCAAGGAGAGAATGTTCATCAAAAGTAACATGTACAGATTCAATAATTACTAGAGTAGTTCTATTAAAAACACAAAAAGCTTTAGAATGTTTGGCATACCCAACAAAAATACCTTCATCTGCTTTGGCATCGAATTTACCTCTATGATCTTTGCCGTTATAGAGCATATAGCATTTGCAGCCAAAAATCTTGAAGAAAGCGATGTTGGGCGCTCTTCCTCTCCATAGTTCATATAGAGTTTTGTTGTAGGCTTTGTTGATGAGGGATCTGTTCTGAGTAAAGCACGCAGTGTTGACAGCTTCTCCCCAGAAATACTTTGGAAGCTTAGCTTCCGCTAACATAGTCTTTCCAGCCTCAATCAACGTGCGATTCTTTCTTTTCACAACGCCATTTTGTTGAGGAACTCCAGCAGCAGAGAAATTGTGATCAATTCCATGGTCATCGCAGTATTGAGCAACACCGTTATTCTTGAATTCAGTTCCATTGTCTGATCTCACGCTCACGATGTCGTCTTCCTTTTGAGTTTGGAGCTTTCGAAAGAGAGCAGTCAAGATATCATAGCAGTCTTCTTTGGATATCATCATTTCGACCCATGTATATCTTGAGTAGTCATCCACCTCCACTAAAGTATATTTGTTTCCTCCAATGCTCGCGGTGGTGACCGGTCCAAACAAGTCCATGTGAAGCAGTTGTAAACATTTAAAAGTTGAGGAGGCAATCTTGCTGGAGAAAGACTGCTTAGGTTGTTTACCGAGATGGCATACTGCGCAATTTCTGTCATGATGGTCAGCTACTTTGGGAAGTCCTTTGACAAGATTTTCCCTTCCTAGATTAGCCAAATACTTGAAGTTCAAATGACTTAAGCGCTTATGCCATAGCCAGCTGCTTTCACTTACATTCTTTGCTACAAAACAGAGATTAGTGATAGATTTATAGTGGTAAGATCAATAATGTAAACATTAGTCTTACGAGTCCCTGTGAGCAAAGTTAGTCCGGATATTCCATCTTTGATATAGCAGTGCGTTGCAGTGAAGTGACATTCCAAACCTTTATCGCAGAATTGTGATATGGAGAGCAGGTTGTGCTTGAGACCTTCTACGAGCGCAACTTTCTCAATGCACACTTTATCTTTTCTGATTCTTCTATATCCAATTATGTGCCCTTTGTTGTTATCTCCAAAAGTTACAGAGGGACCTCTTCCTTCATGCACATCTTCAAGAGCGGTGATATCTCCAGTCATGTGTCTAGAACATCCACTGTCGAGGTACCATATATGCGCTTTAGCTTGTGAAGAGTGCGCAGTGAAGCAGGAGACCTGAAAAGTAGACATTAAAAACGCAGGTCCCCTTTATTCTTGGGTCCTAGAGTTAGCAACTTTTGACAACCCACTCCTGTCTGACCTTAGGATTTTTACGTCCCTTGGCATTAGGAGTAAATCGCAAAAGGCATTCTGCAGCCTTGTGACCTAACCCATCACACACAACACAATGATGTAAGCCACTTATAGATTGGGTTTTTACAAACTCTTTATTTTTCTTTGGCTTAGCATTCTGAACTGGAGCAGTTGAACTAGCTTTGACAAATATCATTTTCTAATGTTTGGGTGCGCTTTTCTTAAGAATGCGCATCTGGCGTTGGGGCGCATGGCTTTCATGCGCATGACCCTTTTGCGCAGATTTGACATTCGAAGTTGAAGCGCAACCATAGTCAAAATATGAGAAATCATGCGCAGATTCAACTTTAGCCTTACCCTTGGCTTTACCAGTTTGCTTCTTTGGGTAGACATAATGGAAATTTTGTCTCTGGACTTTCTCCTGTCCTTTACCCATTGAAGCAGAATGCTTTGCTTTAGGAATTTCAATAGTTTGCTGTGGTGTAAAATCCTTTTCTCTTTCAGAGCAAACGGCGCATTTAAAGTTGTCACTAGTTGAGAACCCCAAGCCTTCCTTATCTCCACTGGCTTTTTGGGATTCTAGAATTTGATCCATAGTGACACGAGATTTGGTCCACTCATCAGTGATCTTTGTGAGATCAGCTACTTGAGCAGCGAACTCTTCGTTTCTTACTTTAAATAACGCATTTTGATCTGTCAAGAAACGGTTCTTTTTCAGTAAGAGGAGTCATGCTCTTAATCTGCTCCTTAAGGAGGGCGTTTTCAGATTTAAAAAGAGTTTTCTCCGTCTTAAGCTGTGAAATTTCTCCAATTGATAAGTCCACTGCTTCTTTCATAGAATTAAATCTTTTGATTACCTTTTCAGCTTGTTGAAATACAGACTCGCGTTCAGCAGCAGAGTCATTTTCTTTTACAATTTCAGCAGGAATTTCAAGAGATTCTTTACGCGGAGGCGCAGCTACAAATTTCTTTGATAGGTCTGCTCTGGCAAATAAGTACTTGCCATTCTGTCTGCTTGGAGTCAGATGTCCCATTTCCACCAGTTCTGTGATGGTGGGACCTTTCTTCTGAATTGTACTTGGCGCAGCCTTTGTGTCCGTATCGGGATCATTGTCTGAATCGCTATCAGCATCAGCATTGGCCACCAAGTAGAGCAGTCCATCCTCAGAGTCATCATCACTGTCTTCAGTGTCAGTCTCTATCCAAGTCTTCAGTTCCTTTTCTGCGCAGTCTTCTTCAGCAATCATTCCGCGCTGCTTTGATGATCTCTGCGCAGTATTTCTCTTCATGTACTCAAATTTTGGAGTAGGCCATTTTGAAGCAAAATGACCGGGATTTCTGCAGTTGTAGCAGACCAACTCTTCATCTTTCTTTGAGTCTCTTCCACGAGAGAATTTAGCTGGAGCTTTACTTGAGGATCCTGGCTTGGAGAATTTCCTGAACTTTTGAAATCGTTTTACGAACATGGCGAAATCATCATCATCCATTTCAAGTAGAGAGGAAGTAGAGACTTTGTCTGAGGTTTGAGCAGGCGCAGGTTCCTTTTGCGCAACATAGGAAACAAGTTTTCCTTTGCCTTCAGTTTCGTCAATTCGATCAAGTTTTACCTCATACACTTTTAAGTTTGCGTATAAGCTGCGCAGTGGCCAAGTATCTAGAAATCCAGAATCTTCCAGATGACTTGCCTTGTGCACATATCTGGAACCTAGCGCATCTAAGAATTGAGAATTGACTTCTTTATTAGTGAATATGGTTCCAAGAGATTTACAAGAGTTTACAACAGCACAGAAGCGATCATAGGTTTGTCTCAAGGTTTCACCATCCTTTCTCATGAAGCAGTTGAATTTTCTTTGCACCACAAATCTTTTGTTTTCCTTGCTTACTTTGTCTCCATTCACATATCCTTCAATAGCATCCCATAGTTCCTTTGCAGTTCCACTGCTCACAATTTGATTGTGCGTGGAGAGGTCTAGAGTGATAAGAATGATGTTTCTAGCTCTTCCATCGTAGCCAACCCATTTCTTTTCTTCATCGGTCTATTCCCCTTTGACCTTCTTGATTGTAGGATTATCCTTGTTGGTAGCAGCATCTGGATTGGCCTTCATTGGAATGTATGGTCCTTCAAGAACGATGTCGTGGAGGATCTCGTCGATAGAAGAAAAATGAGTGAGCATGCAGTGCTTCCAGATTTCGAAGTGATCTTCATTCAGCACTGGAACATGTGAATAGTTAGCCATTGGCCAAGATTTTGAAGCCATCTTGAATCGGCACCCAAGCTGTTAAGCTTGAAAAACAGATACAAGTTTTATGAAGGTGTTTGCTCTGATACCACTTGTTGGTCCCAAAGGGGCAACAAGGGTATGAAAAATGCTAGAAGGGGGGGGTGAATAGAATTTTAAAATTCTTTTCAAACCCTTTTGCAAATCAATGGCTTATGCGGACAGTTCTCAAATAAGCTAAGTATAGCGCGCAGTGAGAGTGTGAAATGCACAGCGGAAGTTTAAGCAGCTACTGCGCAGAAAAAGGCTGCGCAGAGATAAAAACGCACGCGCTAAGTTTTGGCTTAAAGTGTTGGATAAAAATGGTTCTAAGGCAATAAGCAATAACAAACACAGCAGCAATAATAGCAATCTGATAAGATCAAACAAAGCAGTAATTCAGAAATGATTAAACAGGAAATAAATAGTGAGAATAAAGAACAAGCTATTTGGAGAGGTTCGATCGATGAAAGATCTACGTCCTCTACCAAGATGGTTAATCTTGGATTTTCTAATGGAGAGATTTATATTGATGTGAGGAGCTTTTACAAGATTACAATGAATCAAAACTCAAATCAAAATCTATTCTATGAAGAACAAATCCTAGACTAAACCGGTGTATCTCAAAAAGTAGGATCTAAATGATAGAAGCTTTAAGAGGTGTGTGTGTGACAGAAATTCTGGGCTCTATGAATCTATGAGATGAAGAGCACGAAGAATTCTGGTGATACAAGGCTTTAGGATCTGGGCAGGAGTTTAAAGGTATGAAGGTTTGAAGGTTGATCTTGAATCTGTGAATATAAGCAGCAATCTTCAGAACTTCAAAGATATTAGTAAGCATAAACTCTAGCAACTTGAAAATGAAGATGAGCTAGCTATTTATAGCAGAGAGCTTAAAACTAGCCGTTGGAGCTCTGAGCAAAGACGATGAGCTGGCACAATATGATTGGTGAGCAGATGTCCTTTATAGCCGTTGGGGCTCTGATCAAGGTTGATGACCTGGCATAATATGATTGGTGCGCAGGTGATATAGAGCCGGTAGAGACAGAGCATGAAGACCAATTTCAAAAGCTTTTTCTAGAAAGTTGACAGCTGTCTTTGTTTGAAATATTTCTCTTGAGTGCATCTCTACCGTTGGATCTGCTGAGAGTGCTTGCTTCGTCGTTTCTGCACACCTCAGCACTTTAATAAGCGTAGATCTTCAAAGCGTTTTCCAAGTTAGGTGATCTGAATGCATCGAAAACTGAGCAAGATAGAATGCTGCGCATGCCTCTCCTGCGCAGTGGCGTACTGCGCAGAGTAGTCCTGCGCAGAGACCACAGACTTGCTTAGATCTTCATTCATTTTCGCTCCGAGTCTCATATTCTAAGCCTATCGAATAAAATGGACTAAGCTAAAAATTGAAGTTATAAAACTTCTTACATAGGGTCCTAAAGTCCATAAAATATTAATAGGTGATGGTATCAATCAATTCTAACATAGGTAGGAGGGTTAATAAATAAGCATACCCAACACCATACAACATACCCGACCGGATCACGCCTTTTCAAATACCACCGTTTCAAAACCCTAGGGGGTCCGACCGGACCAAACCCAATACCCGGCCGGACCACCTACTCCAGTAGCACCGTTTCAGTCAACTTTTCTGCACTTTTTACAAATTTTGTCCCAAAATCAATGAACAACAAGTAGATCCACATGGTATGTTCTTTACAACATAAAACCATGTTATTTAGGGATAATCTTGTTTTAAAAAATAATGGAATCAAGTGAGTGGATCCACATGGTATGCACTAGACATAAAACCATGTTATGAAGGGCTAGTCAAACTTGAACCATTGTGTTCATCAAACAAAACTTTTCAAACCCTTTCTTTAAAACTTATATGATGAATATCAGCACTATATGAATGAATTAGTGCTTCTAAATAACATCAAAACTTGATGATTCAACAGGGAAAAATGAATCAAAATTAAAGCGTTTTAAGGCTTTCTAAGAACTCAAACCCAAACCAAAATTGAGCGGGCTCTGAAACCAATCGTTGAAACAATTATGATCCCTGAATGCCATACCCACTTTTAGAATAAGTTTGAGGAAGAAGATGAAGGCGGAAGCGAGAATACCTGTTGAATCCATATTGATGTCTTTCGGGAGAATTTAGATGAAGAAGATGTAAGAAGATGATCTTCTAAATGATGAGTGTCTTCTTATTCTCTCAAGTACTTCCAACAAATGAAGAGAATTTATGAGAGAAAGTAAGAAAATGTAGTAGTTTTAGGCTTGATGGATGGAAAGGCCTTTAAATAGCAAACATGGTGACACCTCATTTAGGGACCACACCCTTTCAAGCTTAATGATGTTATATTACCCTTTTGCCCATCACAATTAGATAATCATACATCCAAGAATTCTACACATTTTATTATCAACTACACTTTATAATAACATTATAGGTATAATTTCATGTATGGAATTACTAAGTGACTTGTAATGCAAGCCATGTTCTAACATAAATAAATATAATACTGCATGTATGGTGGCAGTGGGTAGAAGGCGGCGACAATGACAACGATTGGCGGTCAGAGGTCCTACGATCAGCAACCGGTCCGCGACCTGCGACCTACGATTGGCCACGGTGGTGGCAAGCGGCAGTATTGATGACGTATCATGATTTTTAACTACTGCATATTGCATGCAGTATAATATATTACTGCATAAAAACTTCCGGGCATGGATGCATTCCTTCTTTTTTTCCCGGTATTCACTAAATTTAATTAGGAACTTGATGGAAAGTGATTTGTCGAAAAAAAAATTATTAATATATAAATAAAATTATGCGGTCCTATCCCCATGTCTAAATCGTCCGATTAAATGTCGCCAATGATTTTTGTGCAATTTTTTGTGAGCATGGTGATAGTATTTTTATTAGCATAAATACGTAGTAGTATTTTTTTTTTAATTTTTTTATTTGAGATCCAGCTTTAAAAATGGAGTCACATTTCACCTTGTGCGAGTATTTAAATCATACAGATTTGAATTTGGCGGGGAAAAGAAAGGCTTATGTACCTAGGGTTTATGTTTATAGAAGGCTTCTTGCCCTTTTGTCCGAATCAGGTTATGGCAATCCGACGCCCCATATTTTCGCTTGATAGTAGACGACGGCGATGGCTCGCTGCTGAGCCGTCACACCTCATTACGAGAAAGGGATGATTGTGAATCCGGCGGGTGCGCGGTGCTGTCCGGCGAAATTCACGCTCCTCTATTTCTAGTTTACTCCGGTGAGTTTTTCCTCTGTGCAGCCATGTAAACCTAATTGTCATACTTTGCTAATTTTGCCTTACTCATTTGGATTTGGCTGTGAATGCATATAGTATTGATTGGTCAGAATCTTGAATCTATTAAGCGTTTAGTCCGATTCAAGTTGTTTTACTCGATTTTCTTGTTGATATTCGAAACTTTAACTAGTCTAACATTGTTAATGAGGCCGCGGGATTTGATTAGTGGCTTTAGATCGCATTGAAATACCAATTCTATTGTTGAATTTATTTCTATCTGGATACGAACCTAGGCAGAAAAATAGGTTAAGAAGTGAAATTGTAATCCGATTAAGCATAAGTTTTATCTCCTCTGTATGTCTTTCGTGAGGAAATGTACCTTATCTCCTGACGTATTCTTTTTCCTACACATTTAAGCTTATAATTCGCCAAAAGTGGTTTGTTTTGGTTGCTTTGATTCTGAAAACTAGTTCATTCTCTCGATAAATATATGCTGACATATATTATGCAGAATGATCAAATTTCAATTGATAATATGCCGCTGTCAAGGATATTGCACTATGTTCTTCCCATTTGACCTTCAAATTACTTGCATTCAGAAAATATAATCAACAATTTCTTCTATTAAAAGGATAAAATCAATTATCAAGCTATCCTTTTAGCATCCTCATAATAGATTAAATCAACCAACAACACAGCTACTTATAACTGAGTTTCATCTTGTGTAGAACAGCATTAATGCCTGGGTGGCAAATTCACTTTATTACTATTTACACATCATAGCGCGAAACTCGTTTTCTTCACTCTAATCTTCTCACTCTTTATCACACATAAATATGTATATATATATATATATATATATATTCCACATTTGTAAGAAAATAAGATAGTGGCTTTTACAGTCTTGATTGTATATTTTTTCGACTTTGAGACACTAAATCCTTCCGCAAAATTTTGCCTGCAGCAGACCTTGGGATTGCACTGATGAAGCCAACTCTTCTGACCTTCTTGTATGGAGCTACCTGAAATTACAGAAGTCCATGGTTAGAAAATACTCTCTCTGTCCCAAAATGATAGTCCCATGCCCCTTTTTTTGCTTGTCCCAGAAAGTTAGTCTCATTTTTAAAATTTAGGCTTCAAAATCACTGAAATTCCAAGACTTACAATAAAGGGCAGCCCGGTGCACAAGGTTTACAATGTAACCTTAAAATGTTTGAAAAATCAAACGGGACTATCATTATGGGACGGAGTGACTATTAGAGCTAGTGAAGGAGGACATGCAAGCTATGGAGGTTCTAAGACTAACCTGGCTTGCAACAAACTGGATAACTTGGTCTTCAGTTAGTTCAGTACCAGCTGCTTTCACCACATATGCCATAGGTATTTGTCCCGCCTCTTCATCTTCAAGTCTGCAAGATCATGAGATCGTCACATTTGAAAAAATATTTAACTTTCATGAAAATATGTCCAGGAACGGGAGAGGTTTTATTCACGAATGCATGCTTGCACAGAGGGAGAGAAAGAGGAAGGGTGATGTGGACATACGGTATAACTGCAGCATCAAGTATGTTGGGATGACTCAGAAGTAAGGCTTCTAACTCTGCCGGAGCCACCTGCATTTGCATTCATTTTGTTTCATTACATGATTCGCACGTAAACTTTCATACCCCCTCCGTCCCAAAACACAATGTCCAAATTTTGTTAAAAATTTGCTCTTGATCAAAAGCAAATTTCAACAATATCTGGACATTCATTTTGGGACGGAGGGACTATTCTGAATTCCTTTAAATTCTCGCATACCTGGAATCCATTGTGCTTAATGAGCTCTTTTATCCGATCGACAATGTAAAGACTCCCATCTTCATCAAAGTAACAAAGATCTCCAGTTCTTAACCAACCATCTGAAGTAATAGTTTCATTTGTCGCCTCCCTCATTCCCCAAATAGCCTTTCATCACAGCCGGGCCCTTCAACCATAATTCACCTTCTTCATAAGGAGGCAATGCGGAGCCACTCTCGAAATCCACCACCTTAGCAGTAAAAGTAGGCATCAACACACCTGATGAAGCAGAATGAGCCTTGGCTTGTTCATGTGAAATAAAGAATGTTGCTGCACCGCAACTCTCAGTCAACCCATAGCCTTGCTTCAACTCAACCCATGGAAACTTTACTCTAAACGCATCAGCTACTTCTTTACTTAACGGAGCAGCCCCGCACCCCACCCTTCGCAAAGAAGACAAGTCGTACCCACTTTTACTATTTTTCACCATCCCGAGTATAACTGGAGGAACTGCTGGAATATTTCTGACTCGATGAGTATGTATGGCATCAAGCATGCCTTGAAAATCAAATCTTTCCATAACGACTGTAGTAATACCCGAACAAAACAATCCCATGGAAAAAAACGCCATACCGTAGATATGAAACATGGGTATGAAACATAAGAACACGTCATCCTGGGACGATGTTTTGTCCACACAGTATGTTAGGAGTCTTGTGATTGAAATGAAGTTAGAGTGTGTGAGCATCACTCCTTTACTAGTCCCGGTTGTCCCCGAAGAATATAGTAATGCTGCAGTGTCCGATTGAGTTGGCCTGGGTCCCGGCAAATCGAGCGGTTCACAACACTCGATCAATTCTTGTACAGAAAGTTCATTACCATTTTTGGAACGGGTAGTTAGAAGGGTAGGCACTTTGGTAGGAAGTATTTTATGCATCTCTTCCGAGGTAGTAATCGCAAGTATAGCACCCGAGTCACGTACTTGC
This sequence comes from Campanula takesimana, assembly GCA_026119855.1. Taxonomy (NCBI): domain Eukaryota; kingdom Viridiplantae; phylum Streptophyta; class Magnoliopsida; order Asterales; family Campanulaceae; genus Campanula; species Campanula takesimana. Next base: position 245,863 of record JAOWBW010000359.1, on the reverse strand, counting down.
TTGGAAATCTCCGTCCCCGTGTTGACCGGATTGGCAGTGGTCAACACTGCACCTACCGACAGTACTGCTAGACAAATGGCAGGGTAAAGCAGAGAGTTTGGTGATAAGACAAAGACTACATCGCCTTTACGCACACCAAGCCCGTGGTACAACCCTGCTGCTAATGAGCGGATGGACCGCTCGAGTTGAGCGTAGGTGAGTCTATTATTAGTGGCTGCATCGACGAGTGCGACTCGTGACTCGGCTTGGCCTCCTTTAGGAAACTCTGACAGCACGAATTGTGCTGTGTCAAGATCAGGCCTAGTGGGGATCTTATGATGCTCTTCAGTTAGTTGTTGGAGCGAGTGATATATCCCCGTCTGAGAATCAAAACCGCTTTTCCGGTGACCGGAAAACTGAGGACGATGTAACACTGATTCTTCTTCAACAGTAGCCATCAATAAGCCTAGAAAAAGTTCCCAAAGCTTGTCTTTTTATTATGTGTAAACACAATTTAAATGCGGGATCACGAAAAGATTAAGGTTTGTTATATAGTGTCAATGAATGTTCACTGTTGGCTTTGTAATGTCCGGTATAGTCGAGGAAATTATCCATAGTTGCCGGCAATGACAAAGTGACTAGGTCTACTGACAGAATGTATTATGTTGGAGTTGTTATCAGAATATGCTTCTTTATA
>JAOWBW010000359.1:0-245087 GCA_026119855.1 Campanula takesimana | reverse complement strand
AACATAGGTGTTGGGTATGCTTACTTCTTAACCCTCCTATTTATGTTAGAAATGATTGATACCATGCACCTAAGAGTATTTTTATGGACTTTAGAACCCTATGTAAGAAGTTTTATAACTTCATTTTTTTAGCATAGTCCATTTTTATAGTATAGGCTTAGAATATAGGACTTGGAGCGAAGAAGGAATGAAGATCTAAGCAAGACTGTGGTTACTGCTACGCACGGACATCACTGCGCAGGACATCACTGCGCAGGTCTCCTCTGCGCAGCATTCAACCTTGCACAGTTTTCAATGCATTCAGATCACCTAACTTGGAAAGCGCTAGAAGATGTACGCTTAGTTGTGCATAAACGACAAATCCTGCACACTCAGCATAGCCAACGGTGGAGATGCGCTCAAACATAATATTTCAAATGGAGACAGCTGTCAACCTTCCAGATGAAGCTTTGAATTTGGTCTCCATGTCAGTCTCCAACGGCTCAAATATACATGTGCACCAATCACATTGTGCCAGGTCATCAACCTTGATCAGAGCTCCAACGGCTATAAGGACACCTGCGCACCAATCCTATTGTGCCAGCTCATCGTCCTTGTTCAGAGCACCAACAGCTAGTTTTAAGCTCTCTGCTATAAATAGCCTGCTCATCTTCATTCCAAGTTGCTAGAGTTTGTGCTTACAAGTATTCCTGAAGTTCTGAAGTTTGCTGCTTACTATTCCCAGATTCAAGAACAACCTTCAACCTTCATACCTTCAACTTCTGCCCAGATCCTAAGCCTTATATCACCAGAATTCTTCGTGCTCTTCATCTCTTAGATTCATAGAGCCCAGAATTTCTGCCACACACACACCTCTTGAAGCTTCGATCATATAGATCTTACTTCTTGAGAAACACCGGTTTAGTCTAGGATTTGCTCTTCATTGATTAGATTTTTGATTTGAGTTTTGATTCGTTGTAATCTTGTAAAAGCTCCTCATATCAATATATATCTCATTAGAAAATCCAAGACTAACCATCTTGGTAGAGGACGTAGATCTTTCATCGATCGAACCTCTCCAAATAGCTTGTTCATTATTTCTGCTATTTACTTCCTGCTTAGTTATTTCTGAATTACTGCTTTGTTTGATCTTACCAGATTGCTGCTATTGCTGCTGTGTTTGTTATGCCTATTGCCTTGAATCCGATTTTATCCAACAGTTTAGCCAAACCTTAGCACGTGCGTTTTTACCCTGCGCAGTATACCCTGCGCAGTGTTGCTTTAAATTTCCGCTGTGCATCTCACACTCTCTCCGCGCGCTATACTTAGCTTATTTGAGAACTGTGCGCATAAGCCATTGATTTGCAAAAGGGTTTGAAAAGAATTTTAAAACGCTATTCACCCCCCCCTCTAGCATTTTTCATACCCTTGTTGCCCCTCTGGGACCAACAAGTAGTATCAGAGCAAACACCTTCATAAAACTTGCGTTGTTTATCAAGCTTAACAGCTTGGGTGCCGATTCAAGATGGCTTCAAAATCTTGGGCAATGGCTAACTATTCACAGGTTCCTGTGCTGAATGAAGATCACTTTGAAATCTGGAAGCACTGCATGCTAACTCATTTTTCCTCAATCGATGAGATTCTCCATGACGTCGTTATCGAAGGTCCTTATATTCCAATGAAGGCTAATCCTGATGCTGCTACAAATAAGGATAATCCCACTGTCAAGAAGAACAAGGACGATTGGACTGATGAAGAGAAGAAATGGGTTGGCTATGATGGAAAAGCAAGGAACATCATTCTCACTACCCTAGACCTCTCCACGCACAATCAACTTGTGAGCGGTGGAACTGCAAAGGAACTATGGGATGCTATTGAAGGCTATGTGAATGGAGACAAAGTAAGCAAGGAAAACAAAAAATTTGTGGTGCAAAGAAAATTCAACTGCTTCATGAGAAAGGATGGTGAAACATTGAGACAAACTTATGATCGCTTCTGTGTTGTTGTAAACGCTTGTAAATCTCTTGGAACTACTTTCACTAATAAAGAAGTCAATCTCAATTCTTAGATGCGCTAGGTTCCAGATATGTGCACAAGGCAAGTCATCTAGAAGATTCTGGATTTTTAGATAATTGGCCTCTGCGCAGCTTATACGCTAACTTAAAAGTGTATGAGCTAAAACTTGATCGAATTGATGAAACCGAAGGCAAAGGAAAACTTGTTTCCTATGTTGCGCAAAAGGAACCTGCGCCTGCTCAAAACTCAGACAAAGTATCCACTTCCTCTTTTATTGAAATGGATGATGATGACTTCGCTATGTTCGTAAAGCGATTTCAAAAGTTCAGGAAATCCTCAAAGCCAGGATCCTCAAGTAAAGCTCCAGTAAAATTCTCTCGTGGTAAAGACTCAAAGAAAGATGATGATTTGGTTTGCTACAACTGTAGAAAGCCTGGTCATTTCGCTTCAAAATGCCCAACACCAAAATTTGAGTACATGAAGAGGAACAATGCGCAAAGATCGTATAAGCAGCGCGGAATGGTTGCTGAAGAAGACTGCGCAGACAATGAGCTCAAGACATGGATAGAGACCGACACAGAGGAAAGTGATGAAGATGACTCCGAAGACGGACTGCTCTGCTTGGTGACAAATACTGATAGTGATTCAGACAACGATCCTGATGTTAACACAGGTGCTGCGCCAAAGCCAATTAAGAAGAAAGGTCCCACTATCACTGAATTGGTAGAAATGGGGCATCTGACTCCAAGCAGACAGAATGCAAGTACTTATTTGCCAGAGCAGATCTAACGAAGAAATTTGTAGCTGCGCCTTCGCGCAAGGAATCTCTTGAAATTCCTGCTGAAATTGAAATTGAAAAGGATGTCTCTGCTGTTGAGCGTGAAACTATTTTTCAACAAGCTGAAAAGGTAATCAAGAAATTTAATTCTATGAAAGAAGCAGTGGACTTATCAATTGGAGAAATTTCACAGCTTAAGACGGAGAAAACTGTTCTGAAATCTGAAATCACCCTCCTTAAGGAGAAGATTAAGAGCATGACTCCTCTTACTGACAAAAACTGTTTTCTGACAGATCAAAATGCGTTATTTAAAGTAAGAAACGAAGAATTGGCTGCGCAGCTTGCTGATCTCACAAAGATCACAGATGTGTGGACCAAATCTCGTGTCACTATGGATCAAATTTTAGAAACCCAAAAAGCCAGTGGTGATAAAGAAGGCTTAGGGTTCTCAACTAGTGACGACTTTAAATGCGCAGTTTGTGCTGAAAGAGAAAAGGAATTTACACCACAGCAAACTATTGAAATTCCCAAAGCAAAGCGTTCCACTTCAATGGGTAAAGGACATGAGAAAGTCCAGAGACAAAATTTCCATTATGTCTACCCAAAGAAGCAAACAGGGGAAGCCAAAGGTAAGGCTAAAGTTGACCCTGCGCTTGACGACGCATGTTTTGAATATCGTTGTGCTTCAAACTCGAATGTCAAATCTGCGCACAAGAGCCATGCGCATAAAAGCCATGCGCCTAAACGCCAGATGCGCATCCTTAAGAAAAGCGCACCCAAACTTCAAAAGGTGATGTTTGTCAAAGCAGGTTCTACCACCCCTGTTAAGAATGCTGCACCAAAGAAAAGTAAAGAGTTTGTAAAAACTCAATCTATAAGTGGCTTTCATCATTGTGTTGTGTGTGATGGTTTAGGTCACCAGGCTGCAGAATACCTTTTGCGATTTGCTCCTAATGCCAAGGGACGTAAAAATCCTAAGGTCGGACAGGAGTGGGTTGTCAAAAGTTGCTAACTCTAGGACCCACGAATAAAGGGGACCTGCGTTTTAATGTCTATCTTTCAGGTCTCCTGCTTTACTGCGCACTCTTCACAACCTAAAGCGCATATATGGTATCTCGACAGTGGATGTTCTAGACACATGACTGGAGATGTCACAGCTCTTGAAGATGTGCATGAAGGAAGAGGTCCCTCAGTAACTTTTGGTGATAACAACAAAGGGCACATAGTTGGATATGGAAGAATCAGAAATATAAAGTGTGCATTGAGAAAGTTGCACTCGTAGAAGGACTCAAGCACAACCTGCTATCCATATCTCAATTCTGCGATAAAGGTTTGGAATGTCATTTCACTGCTACGCACTGCTACATCAAAGATGGCATATCCGGACTAACTTTGCTCACAGGGACTCGTAAGACTAATGTTTACATTATTGATCTTACTGCTGTAAATTCTATCACTAATCTTGTTTTGTAGCAAAGAATGTTAGTGAAAGCAGCTGGCTATGGCATAAGCGCTTAAGTCATTTGAACTTCAAATATTTGGCTAAGCTTGGAAGGGAAAATATTATCAAAGGACTTCCCAAAGTAGCTGACCATCATGATAGAAAATGCGCAGCATGCCAGCTCGGTAAACAACCTAAGCAGTCTTTCTCCAGCAAGATTGCTTCCTCAACTTCCAAATGTTTACAACTGCTTCACATGGATTTGTTTGGACCGGTCACCACCGCAAGCATTGGAGGAAACAAATATACCTTAGTCGTGGTGGATGACTACTCAAGATACACATGGGTCGAAATGATGATATCCAAAGATGACTGCTATGATATATTGACTGCTCTCTTTCGAAGGCTCCAAACTCAAAAGGAAGACGACATCGTTAGTGTTAGATCAGACAATGGAACTGAATTCAAAAATAACGGTGTTGCGCAATACTGCGATGACCATGGAATTGATCACAATTTCTCCGCTGCTGGAGTTCCTCAACAAAATGGGGTTGTGGAAAGGAAAAATCGCACGTTGATTGAGGCTGGGAAAACAATGATCGCAGAAGCTAAGCTTCCAAAGTATTTCTGGGGAGAAGCCGTCAACACTGCTTGCTTCACTCAGAATAGATCCCTCATCAACAAAACCTACAACAAAACTCCATATGAGCTATGGAGAGGAAGAGCGCCCAACATTGCTTTCTTCAAGATTTTTGGCTGCAAATGCTATATCCTCTACAATGGCAAAGATCATAGAGGTAAATTCGACGCCAAAGCAGATGAAGGTATTTTCATTGGGTATGCCAAACATTCTAAAGCTTCTCGTGTTTTTAATAGAACTACTCTAGTAATTGTAGAATCTGTACATGTTACTTTTGATGAGCATTCTCTCCTTGAGCCACATTTGGCTCCAAATGATTCTGATGATTCTGCTGAGCATGTTGAGACAGGTACGCAGCCTCAAACTGCACCTGCGCAGAATGATAATCAAGTTAATCAAAATCAGAATCAAGCAAGTCCATCTCATGCGCATACACCATATGCTGCGCCAGAAGTTACTACTCCTGATGCGCAAATTCCTCCTCCTGCGCATGATGTTTCTCCGCTTCAGCAAATCACTTTCGATGACCTTGATGCTGGAGCAAATGAAGTACCCATTGAAGATCTTCGTATTCCTACCACTCAACCTAACTTACCACCTGAGATTCGCGAAGTTAGAGATCATCCAACTACAAATATCATTGGTGATCTCCATGTAGGGGTTCGTACTAGAAGAGCATCAAATTTCGATGATGAATATCACTCATTTATCTCTCAAATCGAACCAAAGAAGATTGATGAAGCGCTTCAAGATTCAAGCTGGGTTACTGCTATGCAAGAAGAGCTTAACCAATTTGAGCGCTGCAAGGTTTGGACTTTGGTACCCAGACCTCATGACCAAGGAGTTATCGGTACAAAATGGGTATTCAGAAACAAGATGGATGAGAATGGAAGCATCACCAGAAACAAAGCAAGGCTGGTTGCGCAAGGCTATAGGCAAGAGGAAGGAATCGACTACGACGAAACATTTGCGCCTGTAGCAAGACTTGAAGCTATAAGAATTTTCTTAGCTTATGCGTCTCACAAGAAATTCAAGCTTTATCAAATGGATGTGAAAAGCGCATTTCTCAACGGCGAACTCCAAGAGACGGTCTACGTAGCACAACCTCCGGTTTCGAAGATAGCAAATTTCCAAATCACGTCTTCAAACTTCAAAAAGCTTTGTATGGACTTAAGCAAGCTCCAAGAGCATGGTACGATACCCTATCAAAATTCCTGCTAGAGAAAGGCTTTAAGCGCGGTAAAATCGACACAACTCTTTTTATTGCTAAGTATAATGATCATTCTTTACTTGTTCAAATTTATGTCGATGATATTATATTTGGTTCTACTAATGAGTTACTTTGTAAGCGCTTCGAGAAGCTCATGAAAAGCAAGTTTGAAATGAGCATGATGGGAGAACTCACTTTCTTCCTCGGGCTTCAAATCAAACAATTGAATGATGGCATCTTCATAAATCAAGCCAAGTACACAAGGGACTTAATCAAGAAATTTGGACTTGAAAATGCTAAAGCATACGACACTCCAATGGCCACTAGGAATAAGCTTGACAAAGACTTAAAAGGTAAGAAAGTTGATCAAACTTTATATCGAGGTATGATTGGCTCTCTTCTATATCTTACTGCAAGTAGGCCAGATATTATGTTTAGTGTTTGTGTCTGTGCGCGCTATCAAGCGGACCCTAGAGAAGCGCACTTAGCTGCTGTTAAACGCATTATTCGTTATCTTTCTGGAACTGTTAACCTTGGACTTTGGTACACCAAAGATTCGAATTTCGATTTGCTAGGTTATTCAGACGCAGACTACACAGCATGCACAATAGACAGGAAGAGCACAAGTGGGACTTGTCATTTCCTTGGAAATTGACTTGTTGCGTGGGCAAGCAAGAAACAAGCTGCTGTGTCCATTTCCACTACTGAAGCTGAATACATTGCTGCTGGAAGCTGCTGCTGCCAAATCCTTTGGATGAAGCAACAACTAGTGGACTACGGAATTAATGAAGGAAATTGTCCAATTTTCTGCGATAATATGTCCACCATAGCAGTATCCAACAATCCCGTCATGCATTCAAAGACAAAGCACATCGACATCAAATATCATTTTCTCAAGGACCACGTGGAAAAAGGAAACATACATTTAGAGCACGTGGGCACAGATAATCAAATTGATGATATCCTCACAAAGGCTCTTGATACAAAGAGATTCATCTTCTTGAGAGGAGAAATGGGTATGCTTGAACTCAGCTAATTTGTCCATATGATTTGTTATCACTAACAATCTTGTGTTTGGTTGATAAGTATTCATATAGGTAAAGTTTCGTGCATATAAGCAACACCTGCGCAACATTGTACTGCGCAGTAATTCATTTGCGCATGAAACTAATGAGATTTAAAGAATCTATTACGCTACCTAAAGCTCTGCGCATGACTTTAACATGCGCAATTCTTCGTGGATCGCAGGTAAGTACTCTATTCATTAGAAATTACACATAGGTCCCTGACTGAAAAGTCAACGCTAATTCACAAGGGTACTTGTGTATTTAAAATTTTCCCGCACCTTTAATTTTTGAATCTTTTTGGGAAATTACTATTTTACCCCTGCGCATATCCCAGTGTCATCAATGCAAACTGCGATTGTGACAGCGCCTGCTTTCGAATGTCTGCTCACCATTAATGAGGAAGGTGATGCGACAACCGTCAGTCACTATTTCGCTGACTCACGCGCGTGCAAAGACTGCGCACGCGCGTTCCCCATTCGGCCACGTCACCCCGCTAACGTGCGCCGGTCCTTTCACTGACTCCGCATTAATGAGGAAGTTGACTCGACTTGACCGACCTAGAACTTCTCACTCACGCGCGCGCTAGGCCTGCGCACGCGCGCATCCTGTTGGTCCACGTCATCGCAGCACGTATCCCACTTCTGCGAATTACATCGCTACCCCTGCGCTGACGTCACACATTTTCCTTTTCTGGATAAAAACAACCGACCCCTCTCTTTCTCTCTCTTCTTCTTTCAATCTCTTTCACTAAATCTCTCTCTTTCTCTCTCATTTCTTACCAACTTCCAAAAGTTTCCCCTTTTCAATCATTTTCTCCTTCTCTGCAATCTCTCTTGCTTCTCCAAAGCTTTCCTTTTCTTCTTCGTTGACTATCTTCAACCGCATCTCTCTCTCTCTTCTCTGTCAACACTTTTCTTCTATAAATGGCTCCCCGAAAATCGAAAGCAAAGGTAGTTGAGGTCCATGAACCGGTCATTGAGGTTCCATTCGAAGAAACCAAAACCGTCGACGATATGGTAAGAACTTCTGATCCTCAAAACTCAGTTTATTCATTAAACGCCATTGTTGTTATTTCGAGTTCTTGAAACTCCCTTTTTCGATTTCTCTCTTTTCTGTTAATCATTTTTGAAATCGTTTGGTGTTTTGGGTTCGTCTCTCTCTGATCTACTCCTTTATGTACTTTATTTTATGATCAATGGTCTTTTTAATCGCTCTCTGCAGATTTTTTGGTCCGAAAATTTCCTGAGCAGACGAACAGTTATTCTTGATTTCTGGGTTTACTTTGTTGTTGTTGACTTTCATACTTGCTTGGTTGTTTTCGTCTCAGTTATGCGGTCATTTTGACATGCTTTTTGTTCATTTTGGTCAATCTTTGATTTTTAGTGTTCATGGTGTTCTTCTTGTCCATGAACAGTCATTTCGTGTTCTTCAAGTTCTTATTCTTTAAATGTGCTTTAGATCGCTTAATTTTCTTTAAGTGTTTATGATTTTGCGCATGCATCCTTGTATTTTGCGCATTCTTTATATCTTGTATGGAGTTTCTGCGCATCAATTTCTTTGCGCTATCTGCGCATGCGCAAAGCTCCATGCGCAATAATATTTGTCTACACTATTTCTTGTCTTGCGCAGAATTCTTTCTACTTTCTACAAGGATGGGAATTAGATATCGCTGCGCTACAAAAAGACGCAGTGGGACGCAAAATCATCAATCTAATGGACGTTTCTGGAATTCTTCCTCTCTTCACATTGGATCAGGACTTCTATGTCCCTTCATTGGTGGATGAATTTTTCGAGAGCGCAGAGCGTGTAACCATGACGCACAAGCACACCAGGGAAAAGATCGATGTGATCCGCTCCATTGTTCAGAACTACTCAGTGCGCATTATTCCTGCGTCACTGAAGAAGCTGTGCGGTTTCAACGTAGATAATGCGCCGGAAGTTTATTCTGAAGCTAAACAGAACAAACTAGCGCAGAAACTGGTTGGGGAACCCACTCTTGTGAAGAAGTGGAGTGTCCATGATCGCAAGGAGTTTGGTGAGGTGATGTATCACCTGTGCACCATCATTGGCAATTTTGTGAACTGCAAGTTCATTTCCAAGCAGTGGGCTTACTGCGCTGCCGTCTACAACGGCGATGCCTTAGATTGGTCTTCAGTTCTATTTGATGAAGTTTGGGACGCTTCTGAAAGCTACGACAAGCGCATGGACAAAAAGGTAGCCAAATACAGAACTCACTGTAGGCTCCTTTCCAAGTATCTGATGAATATCTCTGAGCTGCGCACCTTCGTACAGAAGCGCCCAAACCTGAAGGTCCCTTGCTCCAAAACATATTCTCTTTCACATCTATATTCACTGCGCAATGAAATTGGCCGCAGTGAGTATCGCAAGATCTGGAGCAAGGATGAGAGCCCCAACAAGGAGGCATGGGTTGATAGTGATGGTGATGATGATCTTGAAGAAGCCCCTCAACCCAAGTCGAAGAAAGCTGCTGCACAGCCCTCTAAGGCCACTGCACCTGACGTGCCTGAAACGGCAGCTGCGCAAGCAAAGCGCAAGGGCAAAGGTATTGCTGAACCTGCGCCCGAAAAAGTTAAAGTGATTCCTGATGTCAGATCTACTACTGGCATCAAAATCAGGACTGATGCGCCAGTTCCTCCTGCTCCCAAACCTTCAAAGAAGCGCAAGGATCCTCCTGCGCCCACTCCTGCGCCATCAAAGAAAAAGTCTGCATTCACCAGACTTCCTCCTGGTACTGCTTCTCCTATTGCAGAAGAAGACAGCGAGTCTCGTATGGATGAGACTGCTGCTGAGGATGAGGCTGCGGATGATACCGCGCAGGGGGAGCAGGATCCCAAGGTTGCTGCAAATCCTACTGCTGCTCAGGGACGCGCAGACAGTGATGATTGGATGGATGCCGCGTTCCCTGACCCTACACCGACAAAGGCCCCTGCTGCTGCGCCTGCTGAGGATGTTCCTGTTCGAACTCCGCGTAAGAAGCAGACTGTGCGCAGCACTGCTAAGGGTAAGCCAAAGGCAGCAGATCCTCCCTCCTCACCTGAGCCAAGTGCAAGTGCCTTCTGCCGTCTAAATATTTCGGTTGGCACTACGCAACCTGGCACTTCTGTCCTCCATGATGGACTGGACTTGCAGGATGAGGATGAAGATGAGGATGAGGTTACCAAAGCTGCGCATGCCGATGATGCTGCGCAGGCCGATGATGCTGCGCAGGGTACCCCAGTTATTGACCTCACCGAAGGGGATAAGGAGGGTGTGGTGCGCTCAACGGGTACGGACAGCAGCAGTGCGCACTCTCCTGCGCAGAAGTCACCTGCTGCTGATCCTATTAATCTATCTCCTCAACAGCCATCTCCTTCGCGCACTCCTCCGTTCGATCCCTTATCAACTAACTCTCCACCAAAGGCCTCCGCGCAAATTCCTCCTGCTTCATCAATTCCAGCGATCTCCACATCTTCTCTCTCCACGTCAACTGAACTGCGCCAAATTCTTCAAGCCTTGAATACTATTCAAGTGAACCAACTGGCAGCGCAGTCTCAAATGGCGCAACTGCTTACTTCACAGACAATGCTTCAAGAGCAGCTTGATGCACAGCGCATAGAGATTGCTGCCATTAAGGGGGAGAGGAGTACAACAAAGGCAGGTGCAAGTACCTCCGCCGGCCCCTCTGCGCAGAAAATCCCCGATGCTCTAGATCAGATGATTTTTGACTCACTGAAGTCAATTGCTGGGATGCTCGAAGACGTTTGCACCTACACCGCGATTAATGACGGGTTTGTAGGATTGCTGAAACATCTGCGCAAGAGTCTAGCCGATGGCCTGCATGAAGGCTTTGCGAAAATTGAAGCACAGATCTTGGAGAAGACTATGCAAGGTGGTTCTGCGCAAGCTAGTGCGCTCAACATGGAAAGTGTCAGGGAGTGCATTACTCAAGCGATGACTGATTTCGCTGATGGGTTCAACGCTAGGATGGATCAAGCAATGTTCGACATTCAAGCCAGCGTGAATACTCAGCGCCTCCACACTGACCAACGACTGGAAGCTACGCAGACCACCATCTTGAATACCATAGAGGCTGCGGAGCAATCCTACTTCAACCAAATGACTGCTCATCAACTGCAGTATAAAAATAACTTCCAAGAGCTGCGGGACGACAACAGAGATATGCGCAGAGGAATTGTTACATATGTTGAAGAAAGTGTTGCGTTCAGGGAAAGGTTTCAAGCGCTGAAGATTGAACTTATGAACAAGTTCAACAGCCTGCAGAACGAGCAGCGTGAAGCCCTGCATCGCATTAATATCAATTAGTTTCTTGTATTTTTTGTTTTTGCGCAAGGTATTTCTTTTTGTGCGCAATTTTTTTGTTTTTCTCTTTCAAACTTGTAATCTCCAACTTTTATCATTTCAAGTTTTAATGAGAAAATCGCATCATTAGTTTCAAAACCTTGTTCAATTCAAACTTTTCGTTCGTGGAACAATGAATGCTTTATTTCACGTCATGCGCATATTATTATCTGCTCATATTTTCTACGCATGATGTTTAAACATTCAGTTTAAACGCATACTCAAACTAAAATTCACATTATTTGTATGCGCTGCATGTTATTTCTGTCTTTCCCATATTGTAAGTTATATCTTTTGGATAGACTAGAAATCTATAGCATTGGCTAGTGTGTGCATTGACTTGAAGCATGATTGACCATTTTCATTCTTATGGACATGCTATTATCAAGTACAATGAATTGCCTTTGTTATAGTAGGTAATGGCATCAATCCTTTAGGGGGAGATTGTTGGGTATGCTTACTTCTTAACCCTCCTATTTATGTTAGAAATGATTGATACCATCATCTAAGAGTATTTTATGGACTTTAGAACCCTATGTAAGAAGTTTTATAACTTCATTTTTTTTAGCATAGTCCATTTTATAGTATAGGCTTAGAATATAGGACTTGGAGCGAAGAAGGAATGAAGATCTAAGCAAGACTGTGGTTACTGCGCAGGACTCTCTGCGCAGGACATCACTGCGCAGGTCTCCTCTGCGCAGCATTCAACCTTGCACAGTTTTCAATGCATTCAGATCACCTAACTTGGAAATCGCTCAGAATATGTACGCTTAGTTGTGCATAAACGACAAATCCTGCACACTCAGCATAGCCAACGGTGGAGATGCGCTCAAACATAATATTTCAAATGGAGACAGCTGTCAACCTTCCAGATGAAGCGTTTGAATTTGGTCTCCATGCTCAGTCTCCAACGGCTCAAAGATACCTGCGCACCAATCATATTGTGCCAGGTCATCAACCTTGATCAGAGCTCCAACGGCTATAAAGGACACCTACGCACCAATCCTATTGTGCCAGCTCATCGTCCTTGTTCAGAGCACCAACGGCTAGTTTTAAGCTCTCTGCTATAAATAGCCTGCTCATCTTCATTTCCAAGTTGCTAGAGTTTGTGCTTACAAGTATTCCTGAAGTTCTGAAGTTTGCTGCTTACTATTCCCAGATTCAAGAACAACCTTCAAACCTTCATACCTTCAAACTTCTGCCCAGATCCTAAGCCTTATATCACCAGAATTCTTCGTGCTCTTCATCTCTTAGATTCATAGAGCCCAGAATTTCTGCCACACACACACCTCTTGAAGCTTCGATCATATAGATCTTACTTCTTGAGAAACACCGGTTTTGTCTAGGATTTGCTCTTCATTGATTAGATTTTGATTTGAGTTTTGATTCGTTGTAATCTTGTAAAAGCTCCTCATATCAATATATATCTCATTAGAAAATCCAAGACTAACCATCTTGGTAGAGGACGTAGATCTTTCATCGATCGAACCTCTCCAAATAGCTTGTTCATTATTTCTGCTATTTACTTCCTGCTTAGTTATTTCTGAATTACTGCTTTGTTTGATCTTACCAGATTGCTGCTATTGCTGCTGTGTTTGTTATTGCCTATTGCCTTAGAATCCGAGTTTATCCAACAGTTTAGCCAAACCTTAGCGCGTGCGTTTTTACCCTGCGCAGTATACCCTGCGCAGTGTTGCTTTAAATTTCCGCTGTGCATTTCACACTCTCTCCGCGCGCTATACTTAGCTTATTTGAGAACTGTGCGCATAAGCCATTGATTTGCAAAAGGTTTTGAAAAGAATTTTTAAACGCTATTCACCCCCCCCCCCCTCTAGCATTTTTCATACCCTTGTTGCCCCTCTGGGACCAACAATAGGAAACAAGTTTTCCTTTGCCTTCAGTTTCATCAATTCGATCAAGTTTTAGCTCATACACTTTTAAGTTAGCGTATAAGCTGCAGAGGCCAAGTATCTAGAAATCCATAATCTTCCAAATGACTTGCCTTGTGTACATATCTGGAACCTAGCGCATCTAAGAATTGAGAATTAACTTCTTTATTAGTGAATGTGGTTCTAAGAGATTTACAAGAGTTTACAACAGCACATAAGCGATCGTAAGTTTGTCTCAAGGTTTCACCATCCTTTCTCATGAAGCAGTTGAATTTTCTTTGCACTTCAAATCTTTTGTTTTCCTTTCTTACTTTGTCTCCATTCACATATCCTTCAATAGCATCCCATAGTTCCTTTGCAGTTCCACCGCTCATAATTTGATTGTGCGTGGAGAAGTCTAGAGTGCTAAGAATGATGTTTCTTGCTCTTCCATCATAGCCAACCCATTTCTTTTCTTCATCGGTCCATTCTTCTTTGGTCTTCTTGATTATAGGATTTTCCTTGTTGGTGGCAGCATCTGGATTAGCCTTCATTGGAATGTAAGGTCCTTCAAGAACGATGTCGTGGAGGATCTCGTCGATAGAAGAAAATTGAGTGAGCATGCAGTGCTTCCAGATTTCGAAGTGATCTTCATTCAGCACTGGAACATGTGAATAGTTAGCCATTACCCAAGATTTTGAAGCCATCTTGAATCGGCACCCAAGCTGTTAAGCTTGAAAAACAAAACAAGTTTTATGAAGGTGTTTGCTCTGATACCACTTGTTGGTCCCAAAGGGGCAACAAGGGTATGAAAAATGCTAGGAGGGGTGGGGGGTGAATAGCGTTTTAAAATTATTTTCAAACCCTTTTGCAAAGCAATGGCTTATGCGCACAAATCTCAAATAAGCTATGTTTAGTGCGCAGAGAGAGTGTGAAACGCACAGCGGAAATTTAAGCAGCAACTGCGCAGGGTATACTACGCAGAAGGTAAAAACGCGCGCGCTAAGTTTTGGCTAAAGAGTTGATTAAAATGTTCTAAGGCAATAAGAAGTAACAAAACAGAGCAGCAAATAGCAATCTGATAAGATCAAACAAAGCATCTATTAAGATATAATGTAAGCAGGAAATAAGCAGTAAGAATAGAGAACAAGCTATTTGGAGATGTTCGATCGAAGAAAGATCTACGTCCTCTACCAAGATGGTTAGTCTTGGATTTTCTAATGAGATTAATATTGATGTGAGGAGCTTTTACAAGATTACAAAGAATCAAAACTCAAATCAAAATCTAATCTATGAAGAGAAAATCCTAGACTAAACCGGTGTATCTCAAGAAGTAAGATCTAAATGATCGAAGCTTCAAGAGGTGTGTGTGTGACAGAAATTCTGGGCTCTATGAATCTATGAGATGAAGAGCACGAAGAATTCTTGTGATATAAAGCTTAGGATCTGGGCAGGAGTTTGAAGGTATGAAGGTTGATCTTGAATCTGGGAATATAAGCAGCAATCTTCTTAACTTCAATGATACTTATGAAAGCACAAACTCTAGCAACTTGGAAATGAAGATGAGCAGGCTATTTATAGTAGAGAGCTTAAAACTAGCTGTTGGAGCTCTGAGCAAGGACGATGAGCTGGCACTATACGATTGGTGCGCAGATGTCCTTTATAGCCGTTGGGGCTCTGATCAAGGTTGATGACCTGGCACAATATGATTGGTGCACAGGTGTCTATGAGTCATTGGAGACTGAGCATGAAGACCAAATTCAAAAGCTTCTTCTAGAAGGATGACAGCTGTCTTCATTTGACATATTTGACTTGAGCACATCTCCACCGTTGGATATGCTGAGTGTGCTCGCTTTGTCGTTTCTGCACACCTCAGTACTTTAATAAACGGTCATCTTCAAAGTGTTTTCCAAGTTAGATGATCTGAATGCATCGAAAACTGAGCAAGGTAGAATGCTGCGCAGGATAGACCTGCGCAGTAGTGTCCTGCGCAGAGTAGTCCTGCGCAGTGACCACAGTCTTGCTTAGATCTTCATTTCTTTTCGCTCCAAGTCCTATATTCTAACCCTATACTATAAAATGGACTAAGCTAAGAATTGAAGTTATAAAACTTCTTACATAGGGTCCTAAAGTCCATAAAATATCAATAGGTGATGGTATCAATCAATTCTAACATAAATAGGAGGGTTAAGTGATAAGCATACCCAACACTTGGAATTTCTGATTTTATTTCTCATCCTAATTATTTGAGCTCAATTATTTTATGGGGTAATGACAATTTAGGGTCCAAAGTTTAGGGGGGGTGTGCCAATAGGGGTCTGATGTATCAATTTTGTCAATTTAGGGTCCAACGTTAGTCAATTAAGGGTTTTTGGACTAAATTGTAAAGAAAATCCAGTT
Source organism: Campanula takesimana (assembly GCA_026119855.1). Classification (NCBI taxonomy): domain Eukaryota; kingdom Viridiplantae; phylum Streptophyta; class Magnoliopsida; order Asterales; family Campanulaceae; genus Campanula; species Campanula takesimana. The sequence continues at coordinate 229,329 of JAOWBW010000359.1, read as the reverse complement.
AAGTAACAGAAGCACTTAACTGAAGTTTGTTTTGGATGTTCGTCTGGGCTTTGTGTCATTTCACACATCCCTTATACAGTAGAACCTAAATTGTCATTTACTCTTATTATTATTTTTTTGAATAATTTTAATTAATTTTAAAAATACTAATAAATCAGAAAAAACAAATAAAAATTAAAGTGTTTTTTTTTGGAAACACAAAAAATGAAGTTATAAACAAGGAAAATTATTAATAAATTTAAAAATAATTTTATGAAAAAATGAAATAATTAGAATACTAATATTAATAATGAACAATACTAACCGCCATCACAAAAAAAATAAAAAAATTGTCTGATCCCCACTTTCTTCTTTTTTAAAAAAATAAATGTTTTTTTAATATAATTTTTTACATTTTTTTCTTTTTAAAAATTATACATTTTATTTTATAGTGATTCTAAATGAAAAAAAAATTATTTTATTTCTTGAAAAAGTATTTTAATAATGTTTTAATTATTAGTTAATTTAATATAAGAAAATAAAATTTAATATTTCAAAAAAAATATTATTAATTTTCATTGTCTCAAATGATGATATAATCATCCAAATATTATTAATTTTGCAACTTTGGACCCTAAATTGACAAAATTGATACATCAGACCCCTATTGGCACACACCCCCTAAACTTTGGACCCTAAATTGTCATTTTCCCTTATTTTATAGTAAATGATTTGTTTTAATTTTTTTTTTACACCAAAATTCATAATTTCCCCCTATAAATAGATGCAAGTTTCATTGTATTTGGACACACAAAAAAAAACCCGTCTTTTTAGTGAAATAGAATTACAACCCCAATTATTTGAGCTCAATTATTTTACAGTAAATGATTTTTCATTTTTTTACACCAAAATTCATTATTATTTGATTGCAATTACAAAAAATTAATTAAGTGTGAAGTTTTTTTTTATTATACTAATCATAAAAATAAAGAATATAAAATAAATTTTAAGTGGTGGGGTATAGGATAATGAGGATTTTTTTTTCAAATAATAGGGTTAGGAATATTTATGTACAAAAGTATCACCCAAATTTAACTATGTACCAAAATGACACTTCTTTGTGAAAACTTCACTGGCAATGCCGTTTTCATGATGAAAACGTGGTAGGTAGTCACGTTTTTAGTTAAATCCGTGGACTGGACTTTGATTAAAAATGAGGGTGATTAAATTAAGATGAGTAAGCCCAGGATAAAAAAGGACAGTCTGCGGAAAACGTGAATGGCAGTCACGATTTTCACTTTTTTTTATTCTAAAAACTTCACTGGCAGTGAAGTTTTCAGTTCATTCTAAAAACTTCACTGGCAATGGAGTTTTCAGTTCATTCTACAAATACCCATTCTCAGTTCATTCTAAGCCCACCGAAAACTTTCCACCTCTCTTCTTCTCTCGACATTCATACACCTAAGTACTCAAGTAGTAAAAAAAAATAAAAATTACCAATTTCTCCATGTGAAGATTCAAAGCATTTAAGGTATATTTTAATCTTTGTTATAATCTTCAACTATATATGCTATTTTTATTTATTTTTTTGATAGAATTTATGCATTTAAATAAGGTTATGTTATAACTGTTGATTAATAGTTTTGAGAATAAAATCAAAATTATTTGTTTGTAATGTACAAGTTTTGTTTAGAAGAAGAAAAGTGTTCACTCAATTTCTTTCACATAAACATATAATGCATATTTTTTAACTATAAATATACAATTTCTTTATATAATGATAAAACATTTAATTTAAAGGCGAAATCTTAATAGTATTGCAAAATTAGTACATAATGTTTAATATATTAATCTATCAAAAAAGAGCATGTTCAAACTGTTTTCATAAAAACTGTTTATTACTAGCTTTAAATTATATAATAACAATAAATTATTATTTTTTTTATCAAAGCTGAATCAAATGATTTGGAAAGTTTAGAAAGAAAAAAAAAAGGAAACTTTCAAAAACGTGAATGGCAGTCACGATTTTCACTTTCCCAGAAATCGTTATTGCCATTCACGTTTTTGCTTTTGTCCTTTTCATACTAACCCTAATTTTTAACACTAATCCACTTATTAACTAATCCTCATTTTAATGAAACCGGGTAGTCAACGGGGGAAACCAAAAACGTGATTGCCATTGCCGTTTTCCTCATGAAAACGTGACTGACAGTGAAGTTTTCACAAAAAAAGTGTCATTTTGGTACATAGTTGAATTTGGTTGGTACTTTGGTAGATAAAAATTCCAAACCCTATTATTTGGAAAAAAAATCGGATAATGAGTGGGAAGAGTGTTGAATGAGGGATCAAACAAACCATTGTAGGGTGTAAAAGTTGAATGCGTGTTGAATAGATGAGTTGGAAGAGAGAGAAGATGATGTGGAGTGATAAAGCGGGTGTTGAATGGAAATTGGTGTTGAATCCATTGTAGATGGTCTAATATTCAACTATTATTCAGCGGATCAAATGGAAGAATATATTCAGTTCAACTAAAGAAATTGCGAAAGAAAATATTTATTAAGAATTTGAGGATGTCACATAGTTTTAACAGAACTTTAAGAAAAACTATTTATGAAATTATTAATAGTATGTTAAAATAAAAAATAAATAAGATTATTTCAAACAATTAAAGAAAATTATATTTTTACAATTTTTGGTTAGAATTCAATGACATTAATCACTGAAAATTTGGAGATATCATATTTCTAGAATGAGAGTGTATAATTTTAAAACATACAAACAAAAAGAATGTAGGAGTTAAATTTTATTGGGACCACTTTTTTTTATGTGACAAGTTACATTCACAATTTCAAGTAACACACAAACCATAACTTTTCATCTTGTTAAATATTCCATCTGTTTCGCAATGAAATTACCACTTTCTTAAATATATAAAATATACTCTCTCCGTCCCACCCGAATTAACATTTTTCGATTGGCACATGGATTAAAGAAAAAGTGTTAGTGGAGTAGGTGTTGTGCGTATGAAAAGTGAAGTAAGAGAGAGAAAGTAGGGTAGAAATAATGAGTGGAAAGCTATTATAAATGTGAATGTGAGTCCTAAAAAATAAACCACTTCCAATTTTGGGTTGTCCTAATTCGAATGTGACATCTAAAATGAAAATTTGTCCTAATTGAAGTGGGATTGAGGGAGTATATTGTATTGTTTTATTAATGAGACTTAATTACTTGTCATACTCATATTAGTTATTAATTTAATGTTTTCTATTTTATTTTCTCTTTTTCACTTACTCACAGCATTTACTTTATTAACACATTTGTTTAAACAAATGAATATTTTATTATGAAGGTAGAGAGTAAGTCCTAAATAAAAGACTGAGACATGAGGAAAGTTCAAAGCACTAGTAGTGAGGAAGTCTCGTGTGGGACGGTCTCATACATGAAACGAATCTTGACGAGAGAGAAAATGGGTTTGTTCCGCCCCGCTTATAGGGGCAAACCATTTACACTTTTAACGAGACCAGTCTCACGTGTGAGACCGCTTCACAAATGTTTTTGTCCCATTAATTTAAGTCCTAATAAAACAAAAGTAATGATCAAATTATTATGAACATTTTTGTAATTGCGTTAGTATTTACAAAGTAGATAAGGTTATTGTTAGTTTTGTGCATGATAGTGTGGTTTATGCTAAGAAAAATATATCAAAAATTTATCGGCCCTGAGTTAATTTTGTATATAAATGAAGATATCTTATTGTTAAAAAAAAGGTGAAAGCACATATGTTCATTGAGCAATTGCTAGTGGCACAAAATAAACTCACAAAATCTTGTTTACAAAATATTGGCGATATTTTATTGGTTGCATCGATAGTGGATCTGCTACACTCCAATTAAAAACGCCAATAAAAGTATTACACTTAGGATTGTGTGAGCAAGTTTTTTTTTTTTTTTTCGGCCTTAAACAGTACTCATCTTCAATTACATATGCTGAGTACTACGTTCCCATAAAGAATGGTAATTTAAAAAAGATAATGTACGTTTGATTTAACTTCAATCACTAGTAAATACTCCTCCGATTCACTTGAATTAAAAAAAATTCTCATTTTAAGAGTCTCATTTAAAATAGGACGCCTTTATTATAAAAATATTTATTTAATAGGACTCACATTCATACCCACAACAACTTTCTACTAATTATTTTCTAACTCACTTTTTCTCGGGTACCCCACTTTTCATACTCACAACGCAGACTTAGAACCTCTGCAATGGATGTTTGTTGCAGCGACGTGAAAATCACAAAACGTTTTGCAAAACATTTTCTACACAATGTAAAACGCGCACTACTAAATGTAAAGACAAATTCTTCAGTGCGGCCGTCTCACGCCATGCGACGGGCGCGTGAGACGGACGCGCTCCCTCCCTCGCGTCGCTGGCTTTAATAAAAAAAAAAAAACCTCCAAAATTTTTAAAATGCTATATCTTGAGATTTTGAAGTCGAAAAAAAAATCTAAAAATACCGGTGTGTTCGTCTCGACAAGACGAACAAAACTACATAGGTCATGATATATTTTGATTTTTTTTTTTAAAAAATAATAATTTAACACACAAAAAAAATCGGGCTGCTCGTCCCTGAGAAGTAACACGTTCTTATGAAGAAAGTAACAAGTTGGTCTTAAAAAAGTAACACTCTATTGTATGTTATAACAGCAGTTTTACAAACAAAAAAAAATGGTTTTGCATTTCAATTGTTACTTTCTCAATAAAAAATTGTTACATTTCATATATAATGTTACATTAAGGAATATAAACTGTTACAATTGAGAAAAAAAATGTTACATTCATTTTTTATAAAATGTAACATTAGTTTAGTTGTCAATCCTATGTTATTTTCGGAGAAAAAAAATGTTACATTTGAAAAAATGAGTGTTACATTCCCTTATAAAAATTGTTACATTAATTTAGTTGTCAATCTTTATGTTATCTTTATCTATTGTAGCAAAATTGTGGTACATTTTTTTTTAAAAAAGTGTTACATTTGAATAAAAAAGTGTTACATTTTGTTATAATAAGTGTTACTTTTGTTGAAGGCAAAAAAGTATGGGTGGTACATTTGAAAAAAAAGTGTTACATTTGAAAAAAGAATGTTACATTCCTTTATAAAAAGTGTTACATTAATTTAGTCGTTAATTTTTATGTTATCTTTAATCTATTGCATCAAAATTGTGGTACATTTTTGAAAAAAAAAAGCGTTACATTTGAAAAACAAAAGTGTTACATTTCGTTATAAGAAGTGTTACTTTTGGTGGGTGGAAAAAAGGTTGTGGGGGCAAAAAAAAAAAAAAAAAAAGGGTATGCGGGAGGCGCCGCATGGGGTGGGCCGCCGCACACAAGACTAGCCCAAATGTAAAAAGAAAAATCAAACGTTTTTGTACAACATGGAGCTAACATTTTTTTACATTCGTTCAAAATATTTTACTTTGTATAGCAAACGTTTTACAAAATGTTGTGTGATTTTCACACCGCTGGAGCAGTTCGAAATCACTCACAACACTTACTCCACTAACACTTTTCCTTAATTCCCGTGCCCAACCCAAAAATCAAACTATTTTGAATGAGATGGAGGGATTATATATTTTTACATTTTAATAAAAGTCTTTGAACTGTTGATTACTAATGTATAATTCTTCTGTTCCATTTGAAATTGTAAATTTGTGGTTTTAGATGTTCCATTTATAAGCGCAAATTTTTTAAATTGAAACCGAATAATTATTATATATATTTCTCACACCAACAAATGCACTTACCATTCACTTTCCCGTTTATAATCGTCACACATTATCCATACTCATAACACATTAATATTATATATATTTTCCATTTTTTTTTGTATATTACAACAATTTTTTTTTCTTCAAATTGAGTAGGGACGGAGTGAGTATCTTAATAAAGGTCTAAGAATGTACTTACTAGTTTTGTCTCGAAATGATATTCTTATTTGTCATTGTTTATTGTCACAAAATGTTTTTTTCATTTTTACAATTTGAACTTAAATGTACATAACTCGACATGATTTATGAAACAATTATTCATATTCTTATAAAATTTAAATAGTCATAAGAGAAGATTATTTTAAGACAGAGGAAATATTATGTTAGTATTACTATTTGCTATGTTATGTACAATAACAAATTCTAATATTTTGTTAGAATTTTTTTTATTTTTAATTGTGTGAGTAAACAATTAAAAATATACTCTCTCTGTCCCGAAAGATAGTCTTATTTTGATTTTTTATGGTCAACTTAAATGAATTTTGACCAAGCATGGGTGTCAATCTAATGATCACTATGAAATATTAAAAATTGTTATTGATATATCACTTAATGATTTTTCGATTACAATTTTTATAATTTCACTAGAATAGATCGACATCAATGTTTGGTCAAAGTTTATTTATGTTGACTGTAAAAAGTCAAAATAAGACTAAATTTTAAGTTGAACTTGACAATTTATTTACTCCATTTTAAATGCCCAGCTAAGCTCTACCAGAAGGCTAAATTTTAAATTTCAAGGTCTTTTGTAGGAGGAAGAAATTAATACTAAAGGGTAGGGAGAAAAAACAAAAACAAAACAAAACCCTACTGTAATTAAATCTAAAGAGAAGTAAAAAATCTTTTAAAAAAAAAAAAAAAAAAAAGAGAAGAGAAGTAAAAAATAGAAAAAAGACAAAAGACAAAAGAAAAAAGAAGAAGAGAAGACATGCTTTCTGCAATCACTGTGTTTTTGCCCCTCACGTCCTCCATTTGTCTTCTTCTCCTTTCTCGCCCCTTTTGCTTCTTGTTATTGTTTTAATCTATAATCCTTACTAGGGATGATCAAAACCGGTTCCGGTTCGGCATATATGTGACCCTGAACCGACCCGCGCTTACACCGGTTTCGGTTCCGGTCATCACAATCCGGTTCCGGTACGGTTCCGGTTCAGTCCACGCTACTTTTTTTTATTTTTTATATCATACAATAATGAATAAACATGTTAAAATTTATTAAAATACAAGAGATTTTTATTTTATCATACACTAATGAATAAACATGTTAAAATTTATTGAAAAATAAGGGATTTTTTTTTTTTTAATGGAAATGCCGATCCGGTTCCGCCGGTTCCGGTTCTCCATATATGTGACCCTGAACCGGCCCGCGCTTACCACGGTTCCGGTTTACTCCCCGGTTTGCTCCGGTTCCGGGCTTTTCCGGTCCAATTTTTCGGTTCCGGTCCGGTTTGGCCATCCCTAATCCTTACCTAATAGTCAATCCGTCTCATTTAAAGCTTTACTATTTAGGTAATGACACACAAATTAAGAAAAGTGATGAGCGTAAGAATGGTTGTGAGAGAGAAGAAGTTAGTGAGTATGACAAGTGGGGCCTACAATTTAAATACTCACTCCGTCCCACCTCACTTGACCCCCATGAGGTGGACACAATAATTAAGGAGAATGAATAAAATAAGAAAAACGTGTGGTAGAAAATGAAGAGAGAGAATGAGTGGGGTAAATAGTAGTGTTGGTTGAATAAAATGAGTGGTGAAAAATGAAGAGAGAGAATTAGTGGTGAGGTAGAGTGAATATAAAATTATAAAAAATATGCTATTTTGCGAAGTGTTAAATGAGCTGGGACAGCCCAAAATGGAAATAAGTGTCAAGTGAGCTGGGACGGAGGGAGTATGTGAGAGGGGAAAGTTAGTGGGGATGACAAGTGGCCCCATAATTTAAGTACTCCCTCCATCCCATTTCAATGAGTCCAAATCCTCTGTATCACTTTGTGTGCCACTTCATGTGCCACAAGTGATCTAATGGCTCTCAATTGTTAAGAGTGGTGTTATTTTAATATTATGCAAACATGTGAACGGTTAGATTAAAAGTGGTACATGAAGTGGCACACAAAAATGGTACAGAAGATCTTGACTCCATTTCAATGGGCACAAAGTAGCTCTCGCACGGGAATTAAGAAAAATATAAATGTTGTTAGTATGAAAAGTGAGTGGGAGAGAGAAAGTGTAAATGTTGTGAGTGTAAAAGTAAAGTAGGAGAGTGAGATAAATAGTAAAGATTCTTTCCATTTTTAGTAATGTGCCCATTGTAATGGAACGCCCAAAATGGAAGTTTGTGCCTATTATAATGGGACGGAAGGAGTATGTGAGAGGAAGAAAGTCAGTTGGTACGATAAGTGGGGCTTTATTTTTTACTATTTTAGGTAAGGAGACAGCGGGACGGAGGAGTACTCTTTCCGTCCCCATTTACATTACAAAAATGAGGTTTTGCACAAAAATTTAAAAAATGATTGTAAAGTTGATGCGTTGTGAGTGTAGATAGTTGAGTGAGAGAGAGAAAGTGGGGTAGAGAAAAGTAAGTGGATAGTTGTTGTGAGTATGATAAGTGGATACCACTATTTATAAAGTAATAAAAACTTTTCTTTTTGGGATTTTGTAAAATAAATGGGGACATCCAAAATGGCAATTTTTGTAAGGTAAATAGGGACGGAGGGAGTATATAAATTCATCACCCTTTGACGTTCTCTTCTCTCTTGTATACCCATAAATCCCATTTCCCAAACCGACCTCCATAACCAAATTTCTACTCCTCTTATACAATTTCTATAGCCAGAGATAAAAACAGGGAAGAACAGAGGGATAAGAAAAGGTCAGAGACTAAATTGAATTGATTTCTTCACATACAGGAGATTGAAGAATCGGATTAGGAATCGATGATATCATCGTTGAAATGAGTAGTTTCGTCCTCGGAATTGGCGGGAGTTTCTAGGCGATTTTTTGTGTTCGTTTCCGTTGTTTTACCAGTTTTAAGTTATCCAATTTATGAAATTGAAGTGCAGCAGATGAATTCGCGTTTAATGCTCTAGTTTGTTTTCTGTGTTGCTCATTTCTGGTTAAGAAAATTGTATTGCCGGTAAAAATGGCTTCTAATCCGTCGGAATTGATGCAAGAGCCGAGCATCGATACCGATAAGCTTAGCTACGAGATTTTTTCGATCCTTGAAAGCAAATTCCTCTTCGGCTACAACGATGAAAAGCTTTGGATCCCTAAACAGGTTGACCTGCCGAAATCAGACGTTTCCGTTACGCCGATGGATGAAAATGACGGTGTTCAGGCGATCAAAAATCAACGAGGTAAAATTTGCGTCCTCAGTATCGACGGCGGCGGAATGCGGAGCATTTTGTCCGGTAAAGCTTTGGCTTACCTCGAACACGCGTTGAAGGAGAAGTCCGGGAATCCGAACGCTAGAATTGCCGATTATTTCGATGTGGCCGCCGGTACGGGCGTCGGAGGCGTTTTCACGGCGATGCTTTTCGGTAGCAAAGCTAACCGTCGGCCGATTTTTAAGGCGGACGATACGTGGAGGTTTTTGGCAGAGCAAGGAAAGCGGTTGTACAAGTCAAAATCTGGCGGAGGAGGTTTAATCCGACGGATTTTGCGCGGCGGCGGAAGCAGTGGTGCAATCCGTTCGGCGACGGCGGGGTTCGAGAGAGCGATGAAGGAGGCGTTCACCGAGAACGGTCGTAGTTTGACTTTGAAGGACACGTTGAAGCCGGTTTTGATTCCCTGTTACGACCTTTCCAGCTCGGCTCCGTTCCTTTTCTCACGAGCCGACGCGCTCGAGACCGACAGCTTCGACTTCCGGCTATGGGAGGTCTGCCGCGCCACATCAGCCGAACCAACCTTCTTCGAACCTCTGTCCATGCGTTCCGTCGACGGGAAAACGCGTTGCGTGGGTGTAGACGGTGGTTTAGCCATGAGTAACCCGACGGCGGCGGCCATTACGCACGTGCTTCATAACAAGCAAGAGTTTCCGTTTGTGAGAGGTGTGGAGGACATTTTGGTACTTTCACTTGGCAACGGTCAGCTTCTGGAAGGGAACTATGACCACGAACAAGTCAAAGGGTGGAAGGCTACGGACTGGGCTCGACCCATGGCTCGTATCTCCGGCGACAGTTCAGCCGATATGGTTGATCACGCCGTTGCCATGGCTTTTGGTCAGGGTCGTAGCAGTAACTATGTTCGTATTCAGGTATGTCCTTCACTCTAACCTGCACCATTCTTGTTCAATTGCTTGATTACACTCAAAATAAATGTCAGCTGTTAAATTGTTTTTTTTTTTTTTTCCTTTTAATATCAAATTTGCTTTACTTGGAGTAGTATGTTTTACTTGGACAACTATATACCTTGGTGAAACTTTGATATCGCACTTGTTGAGATACAACTTGCTATTGTTAGTATATAAAAAGGGCTATAAGCACAAGAAAGTCGCAAATTGTTGTGCTATTGATTGATGCTCTCATTTCTTAAAAAAGATTATAAATTGTGCCACTTGGAAATTTGTGAGCTGAATTTTCTATGTTTTTGTGCCTATAATATTTCTATATTAATAAGAAGGGCTTTTGTAATTTTTATTAGCTGGGTGATGGTACGTGCCAAGAGAAGAATAGTCTTTCAAGGGATAGAATGTTAGTAGCTATCATGCTTGGGTGTAATTTTGGTTGATGCAATTAACTAGGAGCATTGACGTGGTACGAGGAGTTTGTTGGTTTCGATGGGCTTTGAGGAATGATTATAGATTGGTTTTTTTGTGTATTTTAGAGTGTTGTGTGGATTTTATTTTTGGACGACAACAATTGTAGTAGTAGAGATGCTTGAAATAAGAGCTGCAGTTCTTTACAAGTAGTCATTGGGGAAAGGCGGTCCTAACCTGAGGCCACTCACTAAAAGGTGTTGGCTGCCTCTAGAGTTGAGACGCACCTGGTGGCTACAGTTTCGCCTCGATTTCATACCCAGTGTCTGCTGGGAAATTTTATCGGTACATGTTATGCATGACGTGCTTCAGGGGAACTTGTCATGTGACCCAAATCTATTTTCCAGGATTATTATTCCTTCAGTTAATAGGATAGTTGCAAAAATTGTCTCTATGTTTGCAGAAGATTATAACAATTAGACGTCATTTTCGAAACATGTGTCATTCATGATTATGTTTTGATTCATAAATTACCTTTGAGAGCAACCTCTTGTTCTATTCTTTGGGTTCCAAAGTTACTGAATTGTATGGCAAAAGTTGGCCTTTGGATTCTATTATGTCTATGGTTTGGTGCTCAGGTGTTTAAGTTCCTTTCGCTGTCCTTAATTCAATTAAATGCTTCCGTCAAAAAAAAAAAAGAATTCAATTAAATGCTTGAGGAAGATAGTTAACCACCCCTAGATCGTTTACACACAAGTTTTTTACTGTTCCCAATAAAAATGACTAAGAACAGAAAGTGAGCCCTCTGTTGGTTTTGACCTTCTGTAGTGCCAGGTGTATGATGGGTACATTAGAATTCCTAGTGATTGTTTTTCTTATTCTGATTAAAAGAAGTTATGCGCTGGCATGAACTTGTTAAGGGGCCAATTTGGCGTACCAGAATACCAGAAAAGAGGCCTGGTGAAATACATAGGTAACTGCAATCTTCATATGAGCTCAGTGTCTGTAAAACCAAATAAAATTATGTGCTGGCGTGGACCCAGAACTTACTTATTCTCTGATTTTGCTATTCTTGTACACCTAATACATGAACCAATTTGCTACCAGATATTCGATATGGTCCTACTCTAAATCATTGAATTCTGAATGATATGTGTGAAAAGGACGTTTTTCTCACTCTCATGGTACAGTTCAGAGCCTTTCAGTTATCTTCTAATTATCGTGTTTTTGGAAAAGAAAGGATTAGACTCCATGAAATCCCACTTTATGTTGTGATATTTTTGGTAGAGCAAACTGGTTAGCAGTGTCCCGTAAGGCCCTAATCATGTTCATCTACTAATAGTAGTCTTTTTGGCTTGAAGTTGTTATATATGGAGTATACACTTTTGGAAATTTGAACCTGTCTAATCTTTACTTTCTGTTACTTCCTTTTCTTTTCTTTTCTTTTCTTATTCGCTGTTTTCTTGTTGATATTTTGAGGTGATTTTATTGTATTTCTATGTTCTTATTATCTGTATGAATCAATATGGTTTGAGATATAGATATGGTTTAAGATAACCGAGTAGAGGCTGCACATAACATATGGACAATCAATAGGATTCAAGATGATGATAACCCGTTTTATAGAAAAGGGTTAACTAATACTCCCTCCGTCCCACCAAAAGAAGCACTTCTGTTTTAGGCACGCAAATTAAGAAAAAGTGTAAGGGGTGTAGGTGTTGTGAGTACGAAAAGTAAAGTAGGAGAGAGAAGGTGAGGTAGGAAATAGTAAGTTGATAGTTGTTGCAAGTATGCAAGTGGTTTCCAGTATAAAAGTATTTTAAACTTTCCATTTTGGGAAAGTGCATTTTTTAGTGAGACACCCTTTTGGGTAAAAAATGCATCTTTTAGTGGGACGGAGGGAGTACTTCGTAACTTAATGGAACTAAAATTTTGACATAAAATTGTGTTTTTAATAATAATGGTTATATGTTTTGAAATGGGGATATTTATGCTCAAAAGACATCCCTAAAGCATAGTCTAATTTTGGGGTCTTGGGGGCCTAGGGTCTGGTTGCAACTGGGTCATACTCATGAATGCTTTGTTATACATGTTTTTCTTGTTATTTCCTTTTATCTTTTGGGTGATTAATTCACATCTGTCTGTTTTCTTGACTTGTGTACAACAGGCTAATGGATCAAGTTTGGGTCGTTGCGGAATCAATGTAGATTCAGACCCCAGTTCCAGTAACGTGAATTTGCTCACAGGAATAGCGGATCAAATGCTTAAGCAGAAGAACGTAGAATCAGTACTATTCGGGGGTAAAAGGATCGGAGAACAGAGCAATTACGAGAAACTAGACTGGTTTGCCGGAGAGCTTGTATTGGAGCATCAGAGGAGGAGTTGCAGAATAGCTCCCACTGTTGCGTTTAAGCAAGCTTCCCCAAAGTCCACCTGATACATATAAAAAGGGAAGAAAAAAATCTGAAAAAGGTATGCCTACATTTTAACCATTTGTTTTAAACTGTCTCTTGCATTAGGTATCCAGTTTCTTGCATGATATATGCCTGCATAATTGTGTGTTCAAATAAATAAATAAATAAAACAATTAGTTTAACCTTATTGTATAGAGTTGGAAATTTTAGTTTTTGTGACTGTAGACATCACGAGAAGACGTTGGGATTGTTTGGTTGTGAACTCGTGGGTCTATTGTCATTTCCCTTATTGTCTCACTGATCAAACATAGTAACAGCCGGTTGTTGTAGTTAATTGTTTATCAGAAATTAAGCTCAAGTAGGGGCAGATGGCTAGAGCATCCCACGGACCCCCCCCCCCTCTTCTCACCGACACCGACATTTTCCAGTTCGACTAAGGGCACTCGAGTCATTTTACTTATGAAAACTTCTGAAAAGGTCAAAGGGACCCTTGTGGTCATATTGAGGGGGTTAGAGAATCATATCAATGTGGTACCCATGGGCATCTCTGTCCGTAGTCCGGGAACGATAGTGACTTTCTTTGTCTCAGTTCCGTGATAATCTTTTATTGTTATTTGACTATAAAACCCCGTTCTCAAGGGTTTGCCCAGCGACCATTTGTCACCGTGAATATTTTTTGATAATCCGAAAGTAGATAGATACTTATACCTAATGATGGAAGATCAACCATATTAACAACCAAAAAACATCAAAAAGCTATAATCATTCCAAGTATAATATTGTCAGGAAAATGAATTAAATAGTTAACGGCAGGTATGATAAGAAACAATTGTTAATCATAATTTGGCATGCTCTCATAATGTAGATTGTAAACCTGTCCTTTCCCTTTTCATTTTTTTCCCTTTATTTAACATTCAAGTCCCGCAAATTAAGGAGAATATATGTAATGAAGATCGAGAAAATGCTGCTTCCTAGTGACATAATTGAACTGGGCATACACCAACGAAAAGATGTTTTCGTTATTAAAAAGAAGAGAAAGTGAAGAGAACATAAATATTTTATTTACAAAGTTGGAAAATACCCCTCCGTCCCTATTTACCTTACCAAAATTGCCATTTTGGGTGTCCCTATTTACATTACAAAATCCCAAAAAGGAAACTTTTAAACATTTTTTAAATAGTGGGACCCACTTGTCATACTCACAACAACTATTCACTTACTTTTCTGTACCCACTTTCTCTCTCTCACTCAACTATTACACTCACAACACATCAACTTTACAATCATTTTCTTAATTTTTGTGCAAAACCTCATTTTTGTAAGGTAAATAGGGACGGAGGGAGTATAGTTATGGTGGTGCAGCTTTCAAGTGAAAATGGGTAGTAGAGGGGAGGGAGTTGGACCCCTTGATGTAAATGAAGAGTTAGTTAGGTAAATGTGGGCATTGTGCTCTCTGAGGTTTATGCATGTTTTGCTCATTGCTAGTGGTGGTCCTTCCCTCTAGGCTCTTCTTTTCTACTAAACCAGCCTTACTCCATTTCTTCACTAGTGATGTTCCCTGCAAGAAAACACACACAGAGACGCGCAAAATATAGAGAAACTACACAGAAACGGGACGGGAGCAGCCAGACTGAGGGGAAAATGGGGGAACAAGCAATAGCATGCTCCCCGGACCCATAACTACACGTACTAGTACCCCTTAGCTCAACTCAATTCAGTCTTTATTCAAATTGCTCTGAAATCAGACTGCATAATCTCTTTTTCGTTGAAGATATATAGATCATTTGAAGAGTCACGCATGTTGTTAATTAGTACTCCCTCCGTGTCTCAGAGTAAAAGTCATACTTTGGTTATGCACGCTTATTAAGAAAATAAATGATAGATAAATGTATTGAGTGGGTTAAGTACATAATTGTCGATAACATTGTTCAAAAAGCAAGTGAGTGAAAGTAAGTTATTAAAGTAGTGGTTTTCTGGCTCTGGGACGGAGAGAGTACTACATTCCTTTTTTTTTTTTAATAGAAGATAGTCATTTTTCCTTTTTGATATGTATTAAAAAGTAGTTCAACTTCTTTGGGACTAAGGAATTTCATCTTTGAATATCAACAACTAGGACTTTAATATATATATATATATATATCTTCCTTCATTATGCTATTATTAACAAAAAAAACTGTTAATGAAAATGCAGGAGAACAATGTAAAGGAAGAGGGAAGAAAAAGTAACTACATACACCAGCTTTTACTTTTAAAACAGAAGATAGGGGGAAGGAAGGAAAGGAAAGGAAAGGAAAATGGTAATTGAAAGAGTGACGGTCTCATCAACTGTAAAGAAATATGATGAGGGGAAGAAGATCTTTGTGGGATTCTTTTGCCTCCTATTTGTGGGGTCCACTCCATTTACTCTCAACAACAACAATCCAAAAGACAAACCCCCCATTATTATTATTTTTATTATTATTATTATTATTATGTATATCAAATCAACCCTTTTGAAGTTCAAAGGTAAAATGAACAACATTTGAATCCTTTTGATTTTTCACATCTAGATATTAGGTAGGGGTAAAAGTACAACTAGTATCCTTTAATCTTTCATTTGCCCACTTAAGTTGTGTCACTTTTTTTTTTTTTGGGTCCTTCTCATTCAAGTCATCAAGAAAATTGAGTGTGTGTGTGTGTTGGGGGTGGTTATTATTGTCTTTCCATATCTTAATTTCTTTGATATAGAAGTGTGGTGGTGTAGAAATAGTGTGTGTGTGTGTGGTGGGGGGTGGGGTGGGGTGGGTCCCTGTTAAAGCAAACCAAACCAAACAATGGAACAATGGTGGGGTAATTGATATATTATGATGTGGGGCACATTCATTTGTAAGAAAAGTTTTTTTTTTTCTTATGTTGATCCTTTCTTTTAGTTAAATGAGTTCATGTCTCAAGTAGACATGTCCAAATAGAACCGGGAACCGACGAACCGGCGGGTAGAACCGGAACCGGGAACCGGCGAGAACCGGGAACCGGCGAGAACCGGGAACCGAACGGAACCGAGAACCGGATTCAGAACCGAGGAACCGGCGGAACCGGGAACCGAGAGCCGGAACCGAGAACCGGGAACCGGGAACTGAACGGTTCTCTGCATCAGAGGACTTTAAAGATGTTTGATCATTATGGTAGGTTGGCTGCTAGCTAATTTATATACTGATATACATACTCCCTCCGTCCCAAAATACTTGTAGTTCTAGGATTTTCACACAAATTAAGAAAAAAAAATTAATACATGTGTAATGGACTATATTACTCTTGGAACATTTTCAGTATCAAGACAATTTAATACTTTTATAATGACAACACTATCATAAATAACGGTATATTTGATAAACAATGTCAAAAATGTATAGATAATAGCAAATCTACAAATATTTTGGGACAAACTTCAGCTCCTTAAACTACAAGTATTTTGAAATGGCGGGAGTATTACATTTTAAACTACAAATATTTTGGGACGGAGGGAGTATTACATACTTATTAGATGGTGAGATGGAACCGGTGGAACCGTCGGAACCGGAACCGGAACCGGCGGATAGAACCGAGAACCGGGAACCGGATTAAGATGGTTCGAATACGGTTCCGGCCATTTGGGAACCGGGAACCGGAACCGGAACCGTTTGGACATGTCTAGTCTCAAGTATCAATAATATTCTTCAATTTAACAAATGATTTGTGCTTATGATTGATAGGGTCCAGGCAAGTTTCTAATTCTTGGTTTTGTGTATATTTTATGCTGTGGATTATATTTGGTTAGTTTGGGTTGGCTTAAACTCATGCAATGCTGCCCTGAAAATTAGTGCCATTCAGATATTCAGAAGTCACTAAAACCATCTTTTATTATTATTATTATATAACATATATTCTTTCTGTCTTCAAAATGATATTTTCTCTTTAAATTTATGCATGTCTCTATTAAAAGATGGTCTTATTTCTAAAATTGGTATGTATAAATGATAAATTTAACCTTGTGATGAATCTATTGAGTAATGCATGATTATTGCAAAGAGAGAGTTTAGTGGGAGTAATAACCGGACTTCACTAAATCTATAGGTGGTGATGAAAATGACAATATGTTTTTGTTAATATGTACTCCCTCCGTCCCATCCGACTTAGGACAAATTGTCATTTTGGGCGTTCCACTCCACTTAGGACATCCCTAAATAGCAAGTTTATATTACTTTAATATTCAATGGGACCCATTTGTCATACTTACAACAACAATCCATTTACTATTCCACCCACTCATTCTCTCTCCTATTTACTTTTCATACTCACAACACATCCTCCACTCATTCTCTTTCCTCTTAAAATAATAGTTCTCCTTAATCCCCGTGTCGGGACCAATTGTCCGAAGTCGGCCGGGACGGAGGGAGTATGAGATAGCTAAACAAGATTGTGTACCTGGTGGCTAAGTCTTGGCAGCAGTGGCGGACCTAGGAGAATAAGTAAGTGGGTACACAAAATATCAAAATTAAAATTAAAGCTAAAAAGTAGCTATCGATAGTTGAACCTGGTACCAATTTTATCATAAGTGAGGATCTTAACCATTGAGCTACCGAATATTACTATCTAAATTGGGTGGAATTCTACAAATATAGTATAAAATTGAAGTAAACTAATTTTTTACACTGGATGTTGAGAAAAGAGTGGGTACACTTGTCCCCACATATTAAGTTGTGTGTCCGCGGTGGTCAGGCTGGTGGTGGTGATGACTGATGATGGTTTTAAAAAGATGCCGCTATTCTAGCAAGCAGGGGTATCGAACCCAAGACCTCTACGAGGGAGAGAATTAAACTTGCTCAAGATGCCGCTTGGACACAAAACTCTTTGGCAAATACTATACTTTTGTTAAATTTCTTTTTTGGGGGCATAAGAATTTTGACCTTACAAATTGTGTATGAAAGATTTACTTTATTCAAACAATGCCAAAAATATATATATATATATATATATATATCAGTTCATTCATTCATTTATCTCAATTATTTTGTGTTTCCTATCAAATCCTACTTGAATGATCTTGTTTGGTTTTCAAAACATTTACATCAAGTCATGTTAGTATTTATTTGACAAACTTGTTAGCTTTTTGTCAACTTCTTTGACACAAGTCTATCATATCCTTTCATAACATCAATTGATTTGTGTCTTGGCAAGTCTCTATGCTTTGGCCAATGCTTTCAACATTTATCTTCCAGATAGAGATCCCTAATTGAAATAAATGAATAAATTGAGGAGGAAAAGAAGATTTATCGTTTGGTATTTAATACTAAGAATTAAACTAGATAAAATATATTGAGAAAAAAAAAAATTCGACTATTACTCGTATTAATCTTTTAAGCACTTCCATTCCATTCCATTCCACAAGTTATTTTAGACTCATGGTACCAAAAAAGGAGGTTTGAGGTCAGTGTTGCGTGATTGCATAATTATCGATTGATAGTTTCATCCATCAAGCTTTGAGTAGATAGAACCCTCGTTTCTACGTAAGGTTTAGTGTAGGCCTTTAGTGAGATACTAATAACGCATGTCCACCCTTTCTCTGTGATCGAGCTACTCTTCAATAGCCTCACCCTTATATAAAGTAAGTCGCACTTGTTTCACTTTCACTCACTCGAGAATAGAGAGGACTGATTTCATCAGATACAATAAACTTATTTTGTTTGGTTCCTTCGTTTCTCGAGTCAGCTTTATGTTGCTTAGAGAAGATACTTTATAGTGTTTTAGAGAGGATAATGCTTCATCGCATGGAGTCTAAAGGATTTGAAGAAGTAAGCTTTCGATCATTAGTATAACACATTACGAAAACAAAATAAAATTGATCATAGTAAATTCTCACCTTTTGTATGGACTATTTTGTGCTCCTCTTACTACATTTGTCTTTTTTTATATTGATTTTTTTTTTAAGGCTATAAATTTGGATTGCTATATAATAAGACTGTTCTCGAAACAAAAGGTATGATGAATATTTTCTCACATTTGTGATTGTCAATTTCACTTTCCACTTTCACCATTTCACCTATTATCCCATAGGCATATCCTTTTTGGCCTTTTTGTGACCAAAAGCCATAAAAGTCTTTAAACCCTATCATGCTTATTATGTATGGGTTGATAAAAATTCATGGAAACAAACAAATGTCAATCTGGACACTTTCGGCTACTAATTGACATTTACAACAGCACTTTTTTCATGCTTTTCTTTCTAAGCTACTCCCTCCGACCCATTTTAAACTTCAAAAAAAAAAAAGTGTGCACAAGAATTAAGATGAGAATCATTATATTATAAAATATAGATAGTGGGTAGAGTGTTGTGAGTATATAAAGTGGGTGGGAGAGAGAAAGTGGGGTAGGAAATAGTTAGTAGATACTGTAGTTATTATGTGTATGACATGTAGGGCCCACTAAATAAAAAAATAAAAAAAAAACTTTCCTTTTTTAGATTTTGAAGTTTAAAATGGAACACCCAAAAGAGAAAATTTTGAGGTTTAAAATGGGACGGAGGGAGGGAGTATGTTGGATTTCACATTCACCATCATTCTAAGCTATGTTGGATTTTGACCTAAACCTTTTTATTCTCAAATGTTAGGGGTCATTTATAATATATGATAACTCATTTATTCCTATAATTTAACATATCTTCTTAAACACCTTACAACCCTAAAATTTGAATTTCATTTAGAGTAAGTTTTGAGGGAAACTAGTTTCTAATAAGTTATAAAAAGTCCTGTTTTTAAAGCCTAAATCCTAAACCTATAAAAACAAGACTTTTTTATAACTTACTACGGTGGAACTGGTTTCCCCCAAAATTTTATGTTTAATTTATTTACAAACCAATTATAATAACATAATGTCCTTTGATATAATGGTTATAGTTTCATGTGGTGTGAAGCAAAAGGAAGGTCAATACTTATCTAGAGATGATGTGAAAATTGTACAATCCAACATTCTCATAACATCATTAAGTTTGGACCTGTCTTTTAATTATTCATTGATTTGGATAATACAAATTATTATTATTATTATTATTATTATTAAGTTCACCTAGCTTCAAATGGTTGTGAACCTAACCAATTATGAAAATTGAGAGGAGGTTAGACAAAGACAGCAATAACATTATTAAAAAAGATTAATGAATTGATTTCTCCTCCAACTAGCTAACTTGCCCTATCTTTTTCCATAATGCAATTATTTAATGTGTAATAGAGAGTTTTGGTCATCATCCATTCAACATCCCTCTATTCTATTCCAACTTTTCTTTCACAGTAATCACAATTAGTTGAATAGTATATCTTTCAGATACACACACAAACAACTAAATTGTATAAATGATGTTTCTAATATGAATTTCGTACATTCATTTTGGGACGGAGGGAGTAGTATTTTTTTTATTTTTTTTTTTTCAATTGCCTACTCACAATAATCCTTTGTTTGTCAAAAAAGAAAGACCAAATTTTATAATGGGAATCTAATCTACTTTTATGTTTCAAGTCTATTATAAGTGACTTAGCATTATAAACTTTTCTAAGCCTCTAAAGCCTCTTTCATACCATGTCCATACGTCTTTTAGAATTAGGGTGTTCGTTGAATAATTGAAAAGGATGAGTCCCAAATAAATAAATAAATAAATCACTACTTTTCTAAACTCAACTGGGGTTTGCGATAATGACGATGATTATGATTTATGACCAGTGGAAGTGGGGGCTCCAATTTTGTGCTTATTATATAAAAATTGGTTAAAGGTTGTTAATCAACAATGACAACTGAGAAATGAAATATGAAAAAATGATAAATGCAATTAATGGAAATAGAAAGAATATTTAAGAAAATGATCCATCGTTTTCTAAAGTATTTCCCTCTTTTTTATCTTAACAAGGAAAAGTACAACTCATCTCATAATAAATAAATACTCCCTCCGTCCCATGGTGCACAATTTTTTTTAGGCGTCCCATTAATTAGTCAAAACATCAATAACCTATTATTTCTTGCTCCTGATTAGGGACATCCTTCATAATTTTTTTTTTTTTTTTTAACGGATGAAAATTTACCTGCAATTTGAGAAAATAGGCATTTTTTTTTAAAGTTTGGTACCAGACAAGGAAATTTCCATCATATTGATCAACCGCCTAGTCTATTAGATAGATCCCTAATCTATTAGAGATTCGACCCTGTACCTCCACAAGGGAAGCACTTTCGCACTATGTGCAGTACCACTAGACCAGAAGGTCTTCAGTGAAAATAGGCAACTTATGTAGGTATAATTAACTACTACAGCACATGCGGTTTGGTAAATAATAAATAATTACACGTTTTTTTTTTCGGTTGGAAGGTGGTATGATTAGGAATATGATTGTGATGTCCAATATAAAAGAATAAATTTTTGAGCAAATATAAAAGAAGAAGATGAATATTCAGGTGAAATAGTAGCTAAACGGTCGAAACTAAATTGAAAAATTGGTTCGAGATTTAGTGTGGGCTTATAAAATTGCATTTGAAATTAGAATTACAACATTAAACGGAGTAGAGACATTGGATAAATGGTTGTTGATCTTATGTTTGGGTGGGGAATTTTTGAAATTATGAGTTTATGGAAGATAAATATATGAAAAACATATTTAAGAGGCAAATAAGTGAGAGTTTTACATCTGAAAATTAAGTGGCAAATAAAAGCATTCAGATCTAAATTGAAAAAAAAAAACAGCCTGAATTGTTTTATTTGCAGTACACCCACCAATTCAGATCTGAATTGTGATTTCTGTAGTAATTTTGTAGTAAACCGTACAAGCCTCAACTCCTGACTTTCTTAAAAATATTGGATGAAAAAAATGACACAGTAACAATTTCCCTACTAATCTTTATGAAATTTTTTAGTCAAGTTTAAAGACAACAAGTCAAAGTTCATTCTCTTCTCTCGCTAATCGATTTCCGAGCCTACCATTCCGAAAATAGAAACAATGTTAGAAAAGGAATTGCAATGGCCTCCCCCTTTGCCAAAATCATGAAAATGGAAAGAAAAAAATCGTTACAATTGGTAATGCATTCAACATACGCGATTTCCAGAACGAAAAAGAATACAAAACTTATTATTACTGAAAATGAGAATGCCAAAATCAATTACATAAATTTGTTTCACATATAAGAAACTTTTGAGTACAACACATTGACCCAGAAAAAGCACAATTTTGTCAACAGAAAAATAAACAAAATAAAGCATCAACTCTATATTTTCACTCCAGAAATGCTTTTTTCCTAAAGGAAATAATATTTTTCTTCCATATCATCAAGGAGAATGTTACCGGTTTTCAGAGGGAAACGGATGAGGGTTCAAGTTTCGGTAAATGCACAGGATCCTGGAAATCTGGATTGATGGGGAACATTTGACATTGTGCATAATGTGCCATTAATTGATCCACAAGCACTAATGCTACCATTGCTTCCACCATTGGCACAGCTGCACGTTTAACATATACACGCTTGTCAACTAATGACATTAGGGACATATATTCATCACGCAAGTACTGCGTGTGTGTGTGTATTTTGTTTCTCGGGAAAAAAGAAAAGAAACAAAAATCGGGTCAACACTTTGACAGCCCTGTACAAGAGGTTATTGACTGACACTGTTGGGCAAATGGATAGTCTAATGTACCAACTAAACGTGCAATTGTTGGTTATATCACTTGCTCATACTCCCTCCGTCCTAAAATGATCTTCACGTTTGACTATTCAAACTTTTTAAGGGTGTGAACACTTGCTTCACTAGCCATGTTGTGTGCATGAACATTTAAGCCTTAATTGTTAAAATGGGAAGAATTTTTTGGGACAATGAAAAATGACAAAGGAGAAGATCATTTTGGGACGGAGGGAGTATTAAGCAACTTTATGTTGCACTAATTCTTGCCATTAACCCAATTACTCTGAGGTACATGAAAGGTTCATGGCAAATAAGGGTATACGAAATATACCACCTCAAAGAGTCTCGTTTGTATCATTTGTACATTTGGCATGGAACTTTGATGATGTCTCCACTTCTCCCCCCCCCCCACCCCACACATATATGTATGTGTACTTATATGAATATATATATATCTATGTATGTATGTATATTTATATGTGTGTGTATATATATAATACTCAGGTCAGCTACAAAAGAGAGTTTGTTATAACTACTACTTTCAAGGGGACTTTTCTACGCTTAACAATTCAGAGACATTTTTTCCCCAGGAAAAATGGAGCAAATCAGGACCTTCCCAACCTATCAAATTAGTTCATTTCTATTAAGAGCCTTGAAAGGGCAGGCATATGCACAAAGCATCCCAGCGCAAGGGTCCCCCCACCACAAGAGTCTAGTCTAAGGATATCAAATTGTGAGCTGTCAATGCTAAACTTTATAAGCTCGTGGCTGATGAGATAAAACAAAATCATTATTTCAGGTAACAAACCTCGTGGGACAACACAAGGATCATGGCGGCCGCGGGCTATAAGTTGCGTCTCCTGCTTCTCTCTAGTCACTGTATTTTGTTTCCTCTGCAATAGAACCCGAAAAGATAAAAAAATGTACAATGATGATATATACCAAAAGCATCCAACCTGCATTCTTTATCATAATTCATAAATCATGCAAACTAACTAATGACAAAAAAATCTGCTTCTTTTGTTACTACCCGATGGTAAACACCACACAGAGAGAGAGAGAGAGAGAGAGAGAGAGAGATTACACTAATTGTGGATGTTGGCTTGAAGGCTATTCTCATATTTATGATTTCTCCATTGGAAATCCCGCCCTGTTCATAACATGGATAAGTGGAATGGAACAACAGTAGGGTTCAGACAGTTAAAAAATGTGACTATGGATAACAGGAGTACCTGGATACCACCGGACCGGTTCGTTCTTGTCCTGATTCGGCCATTTTCGTCAGTGTAAAACTCGTCGTTATGCTCACTCCCAGTTAAGAAAGTGCCTATATAATTACAAATCACAAATCCAGATTTTAAACAAGCTGCTCAACTGGTAATTGATTTGTTTCTGACTAACTACAAAATTAACAAGGAAACAGCAAAACACACTACCTGCAAATCCACTACCAAACTCAAAGCCCTTTGTCGCAGGTAATGACATTGCCGCTTTAGCCAGCTCAGCTTCAAGTTTGTCAAATACGGGTGAACCGAGCCCCTATTTTTTTCAGACATCCTCAAAAGTTTAGTACGAATATACAAAGAAGCAGTTCAAATTTTCAACTAATAAGAGTGGGAGGGGAGAGGAGAGAGAGAGAGAGCTTACACGAGGGACATTTCTCACAATGCACGTCACAACGCCCCCAACAGAATCACCTTTCACACGAACAGCATCAATGGCAGCAATCATCTTCTCTGCATACTCTGGATCTGGACACCGAACAATATTGCTCTCTATCTGATGACATTTGATAAAATTAGTTTGACTCTTAAACTAATCAATCATTAGAAGGCTGAAGCACATATCACAGGATACATGTACAAAAGCCAAGTAATACACATTGGGTTTAAATTAAGCTGAACCAAGCTCAAAGCATAATGGCACAAACATAAAATCACTTGGAGTTAGACCAAGCCAGCCATATAGAAACAGAATTTCCCTTGCAATTTGAGTAAGTCTATTTTTCCAACAAAAAAGTTCCCTCTTTATCTCTTTTAAAAAAACCAGGCAACAAAGACACGGCGACACTGAGAGGATCAGAAGTAAACCTGATCAAGTGTCAACTTCTCGTGATCAACCAAATCCTCTGGAAGTATAACTTTGTGGGCTTGAGAGACATAAGCAAGGACCTGAAAATTATAAGCATGGGACATGATTTCTGACTTTTATCAATCTTGAACCAGGACTATTTGAATGCAAACATCCCTAACCAAACTATAGTACTCTCTGAGCATTGAGGAGGTAGTTCTACAGTCACTATACATTAACCAACTAATGTTTGTTGTTGATGTATTTATGCAAAGAGCAATGCTAGGATTACAAAAAATGCTTACAAAAAGTAGGATACAAAATGATTTGGCAATCATCGATTGGATATTTAATTAATGACTGCCAACACAACATCCAATCAGCGACTTCCAAATCATTTTGTAACCTACTTTATGTAAACATTTTTTGTAATCCTAGCATTACTCTTATGCAAAATCAGTAGCATCAGCAGGTTAAAGTTTTGATATGTAAGAATTGAAAAGAAACCCATAACCATAAAACGGGAGGTTTACTCATGTCCATAACAAATAATATTGTGAATGTGTACGCACGTGCACATGCGCACACGCGTATATATTCAATTTTGGGGGAGGAAAATAGGGAAAATAAAACAAAGTGACGAAATAAAAATCAAACAATCCCACTCAGAATAAAACAACACACCTCAGTTCCAGCAAATGCCTTCAGAATTTTCTTGGCAATAGCTCCAGCTGCAACTCTTCCAATGGTTTCTCTAGCAGATGATCTACCACCACCCTAGATTCAATCAAGTCCATGTTTGTGATCCCAAAATTCTTCAGGTAAATAGAAAAAGGACTAATATAGAGTGAATTTCCCTTGTCATAATAGTATTACCTGTATTGATCTCACACCATACTTAAAGTCATAAGTCGCATCAGCATGAGATGGTCTATAAGCCAACGACATCTCACTATAATCCTGCAAAGCCCAGTAACAAACTTACTAACCTTAGAAGCACCAATATGAGTAACAAAAATTATTATAAACCAGCTTTTGCACCTGAATTACAGTTATCAGACTCCCAGATACAGTCAGATACTTATTCAGCAGATTTTATCTACCAGTACAAGCAAATAGGGATCCCTTCTGGAACCAATATGCCTTGGTGCCTTGGATGGTCACCACAGAGGAAATGAAGCAATCATGCTCAACCAAAGATGTCACTTCACTGTGATACCAGAAAAGTTACTCCATCCCAAAACGAGTCTTTGCATAAGTGTATGAATCCATAAATGTCCTTAATAGTCCATATATGGTGTTTCTATATTGACCGATGCCAGATAGAAAAGGTAAATAAGTTCATAAAGAGCTAGAGACTCAATTTTAGAATGGGGTATATGAGTTGCACCCAAAGAAGAGAAAGGGTTTCATGGACAATGAATATACATTCTTATTTTAAATAGCATGGTGAAAACTGTTTCATCTTGATAAAATAATAGGAAACACTACATGATAGAGGATACTCAGGAAGTCTATTTTCAGCTTGCTTATTATATCATTGTAGCTTTCCCTCAATAACCACCAAATTTAAGGATGCAAAATTGGACACTCACATTTCCTCTCTGATCTGTGTTGGGCACATTCACCATGATCGGAGATCCAGTCGTCAATCCTGCAGTTAATATGCCAGGAATCAATCCAATTAAAATACTACGAGCGATTCCCAACTTAGCACACCATTTTTAATGTAAAATCAACACATAAGTCTAAGAGGTTGTATTGTGATCCTTCACATTCAATAGTATGCCGATAGGCCCACTACTGAAGTAACTTACAATATTTGGTGACATGGGCATATTCTTTAAAAGTTTGTACAGATGAGTGTGCAAAATACGTGTAAAAGGTCCAACAATTTTTGCAGATTACTTTTCCAAGCTGTATCTTGATTCGACATAATTAATCAAATCTTCGAGGCAATTCAGTAAATTAGTTGGCATTCCAATCATCCACAAAATCCTAACATAGCGTGTTCACACATTTGCACATACATCCTACAAAGAAATTATTGCATATTTTGCAGTGTCCCCCCAAATACAGGCTATTTGTAAAGAAATCTTAGCCATTCAGAAAATGAATAATAAGCATCATAAAAATATCTGAGTAACAAGGCAAGTAGAGAATTCCTTCCACATAAAACATGGACAAGGAGCTTTGCCAAACCCCATCTATTTAATATATAGTCACACACGCTGTATATGTCATCAAGGGCAGGACATTGTTATATAATTAGAAGAAGAGCACTTCAGTAAAAATCACCTAGCACATGTAGCACAACCACCAACAAGTGCGTGTATGTGTGTGCGCGTATGTATACATATAGTCACACAATGCACGTATGAGACATCAAGGACAAGACATTGATATATAATTAGAAACGAGCACTTCAGTAAATCACCTAACACATATAAACACAAACGACTAGTGGTGTGTAACACAGTATAAATCAATATTTTCAACATCCCTACTCAAAACTAACATGCTCAAGCAAAACACGCTGACTTCGAAACATCATGCCCATGCTACTGAAAGTCGATACAAAATTACCGCAAACCTCTAATCATGCAACAGTACTTCAGCGATCACAAAGAGCTTTTTCACTCTTCTTCAAGACAACTAAAGTCTTGCCTCGTTCAGATAGCAAGTTTGAAGGCGTAAGACATCCAGAGAGATGGTTAGTTGTGGGTGGTGAATGGAAATCTAAAGGAGTAAGGACCTTAACTTTAGATTCAAATTTTATTGTAACAAAGCCTACAAACAACAACAACAACAACAACAAAGCCTTAGTCCCAAAATAATTTGGGGTCGGCTAACATGAATCCTCATATGTCATCGTGATAAAAGGAAGAGAGCGAGAGAAAGAGAAAGAGAGAGAGAGAGAGAGAGAGAGAGAGAGAGAGAGAGCGGGCGAGAGAGAGAGAGAGAGAAAGAGAGGAAAAAGATGGAGAAAATAAAATAAAATAAAATAAATATTACCTTTTCAGTTACCATCTAATTACTTTCCAAGAATGATCAAATGAAGAAAAAGATTCATTCGTTTCTACTTCTTGTTTCAACCGACTGAAAATTAGCTTAAGCAGCTCAAGTAATTAATAATGCCGCAGAAAAATGTCCATTTGACTAACCTTCAGCAACTCCTGAATATATTGTACAAGTGTCGGTTTCTTTTCTAGGAGTGGTGATTCGGCTTTGGCCTGGCCTCCTGGATGAAAAGCACTTTAGTGTTAAACCAGAAAGAGCATTTGCATTAGAAGAGTAAAACCTAGTACAAGTGGCATCTCAATCTGAAGCTAAGTAATAAATGTTTCCAACTATTGGCTCTCGAGATCCCACCGACTCATTTTAAAAAGTGCGATACTTTAGGCCAAATTACTCTGACCACATGAACAGAGAAAATGCGTATCCAGAACTTCAATGTCAAGACTTTTATTTATATTTAGAGCCAGAGATGGAAAAGATATAACTCTACCTTCTGTCAAGATCTTTTTGCATATCTTCTTCTGTCAAGGGAAGCCGAGGGGGGCATCCATCAACCACGCATCCAACACCACCTCCATGAGATTCTCCATAAGTTGTAACACGGAAGTATGTTCCATATGTACTTCCAGTAGCCTGAATCTCTGTAAAATACAGTTCAAAAGATGAAGTTCAGATCTTAGGTTGATATATTAAGCAGCTTAACTTGCAATCTAGCAGAAGAATCTGACGAAAAAGGAGATTCTGAGGAAAAGATACTTGGTTTTATTACGTAAGCAAACCTATCTTCACAGGATAACTTACCGTTGCTAAACAAGCTCTTTTGTCATAATTTACTTGGGAAACCGTGTACGAGTCAATCTGGCACTTGCTCAATTGAACACAAAATATCAGTTAACCCATTATTACTTATATACTTTGTGATCACTGATATTCATGCTAGTTTGGCACTTCCTTCCTAGGTAGAGTGACGCTGCCATATGAGTGAATTTAGTGATCTATTTTGTATGTGTCTAAATCATAGCATCTCATTTTATCCCCTGCTTGGCCTACTTTCTTTGTCTAAAAGATAAGTTCATCAATTCTAGATTTTGTCTCTTTAACACATACCCATCTTCACATTCTCAATGGGCCACAATGTTCTTTTTAACATGTTAATACTTGCTTCTCAACGTTCTTTTTCAGCAAAATAAAATACCCAATGAATTTAGTAAGAAGGCACACTAATTCTATTGAATGATGTTTTAAGGGTTTAGGGGGCAGAAATTTAAGATTTTAAGAAGTAACATATAAAGGAGGAGGGTTCAGAGTTCATTCACGCTTGGTTAGAGGAAAGTGCCAGGCTTTTCTGAGCTTCTGGCATTATGAATAGTAACCGAGAGCAGTGCTTTAGTTAAAGGGTGCTGCTTTTTGTGCCTGAGCTTAAAAGCCATCAACTACGGCTAGTTACATTAAGAAGAATATACAATCCAAATAACAAAAGACATCATCGAAAAAATAACCTAAAATAAGACAATATTTAACAACCAAGAGTTGCCTTCAGTTGTCTTGCAAGATCAGACCTTTGATTATTCCAACTTTATA
Organism: Campanula takesimana; assembly: GCA_026119855.1. Classification (NCBI taxonomy): domain Eukaryota; kingdom Viridiplantae; phylum Streptophyta; class Magnoliopsida; order Asterales; family Campanulaceae; genus Campanula; species Campanula takesimana. Next base: position 200,090 of record JAOWBW010000359.1, on the reverse strand, counting down.
GCCCAAAGAGACGTCAAAAGGTAACACATCCTCGCATCATCTTCAGAGCCAGCTTCTTGCCCTCAAAGATTACAGAGTTCCTTTCCATTGAAAAACACCAAAGGAGGGCATCTTACCTTAAATCTCCGCATAATTATATGCTCGTTACCACTTTCATTTTTTTTGTAAGAATACATCCAACACAGTAATCTTAAATGAGGTTAGACTCTCCTTAAGTAACTTTGTCATCCACACAAGTTCTCGACCTGACTTTCAAATAAATAATAATCTAATTTGGACAACTTAGGTTGTTGTCAAGGTAGTACGTGGGGCTGCTGATATGACTTTCTGACTTCGGTTCAAATCACATCAGTATCTTTTTCAGCATCAGAGTAAATCTAATTTGCTATACTTCAAAAGAATATTAGCCTATTAGGTGTTCAATAATCATTCTGAAGCATGTATACCATGTCATATTACCAAAACAAAAGCAGTAAAAAAGCTTAAGAGCAACTCGTGTCATAACTTCCATGCACCATTTCAAAGCCCATTTCCCAGCATGATCAGTAGAATTCCCCCCTACTCCTTAAATTAGTTCATCCTCCTCCTATAATTGAACTTTAGTTAGATTATCATAGTAGTTTCATGAAGTAACCTACTTGAGGAGCATAAGCACTAAATATGCTAATTATACGAGTACATCTCTTATTCTAGTTACAATTACTATCAACTAGTACGACAACCCGAATTCTCTGTTTCCTTTTTCATATTGGTAGTATTAAAAGCATGTATCTTATATTTCTCTAGCTCTCTCCACTATCCCTATACGTTTCTTGCATGTTTGCTCCGCAATTTTTAGCCTAATACAACCAAGTCCATCCTGATGTTAATAGTAGCTTAGATTATTCAAGATGCCAATTTGGGATCAGAAACCTAGGCTGCATCTTTGCTTTAGCTCTTCTTACTTAACTGTTACAACATCCAGGTAGCAAGGCGGTTGACCTAGCCTATTTGATACACCTTTAGGCAAACAACGAACACACTAGCGAAATTCTGTCACAGCTAGGCCATACATCTCTAGTAACAGTTGTAACAATGTTGGGCGATAATGTTGCAGTTGTCAGTTGCCATCATGACGAGCTGTCCACTCCGCGCTAAACAAATTACGGCTGTGCTTCGGAAGTTATTTGCCTAGGTAATTACCAAATTTCAAACTCACCCTACTATAAAGTCATGCATCTACATTCAAAAAGCTAAAACATTATTGTAGGCACTATAAACTCCATGGAAACTCTAGCAAATGGAACCCACTGCATCAATAATCTTACAAGTGACATTTTTTAGTTATGGCGATACTTAAATATACAGAAATATCTCACAAATATTTAACTAGTTCTTCATGTTAGTCCATCAAAACTAACATTTTAAGATACAACAATATTCATTTCGTAATTAACCTCGTAAACTGGCAACAGTTGTTTTGCATGATAATTTTTACAATCAAATGCCAACAAATAATGTGTTTCAATACTCACTGAATCAGCAACCAAACAGAGGGAGGAATTTTTTGTTAACGAATTCATCTTTGAATAAAACATAAAACATATTATTTGATAAAACAACATTCAATGACTCGATGATAAGAGAGAGTCAAGATTGACAATTTCCGGATAAAAAGTACCTAGAACCTTTCATTTGAGTAAATTTAAACAATAGTTATATGTTTTTTATACCCCCTCTGTCCCGGAATAAATGTCCTACTTTCTATTTCCATTTGTCCCAAAATAAATGCTGACTTAATAAAAATAGGGTATGAAGTTTGGTGATCTTCCTATACTACCCATTTTAATAGGCACAAGCATTGCAATGCCATAGGAGGTGTGTTACTCTACCGATATGAATACATTGGGGGTAATCAAGGAAACATAACTAAAAGCTTAAAATCATTGACTTGTCAACTATGACATTTTTTCGGGGACAGAGGGAGTAAGTGATTATCTAATTCAATGCAAGCAAATAAAACTCTAATCATTTCAGCCATTAAACAGAGGGGAAAATCCAACAAAAGTAATGCATTAGCAAACTAAATGGAAGAACCAAATAGAAGTAGTAACTAAAACATAAAATTCACCAACTATTTTATAAAATCCTCCAACTTTCTTAGTTCATTTCATCTGTAATCAAACGAAAAGATGATCAGATAGATATATATATATATATATATATATAGAGAGAGAGAGAGAGATTACCAAGCTTCTTCCTTGAGCGTGATCGAGAGGCAGGAATGTGGATAATAGTGGAGGAGAGTTTTCGGAGATCCGGCTGAAGCGAGCCAAAACGAGAAGGTCCATCGGAAGATGGAGCTCCGCCGAGAAAGGGGTTGGTAGAAAGAGACGACGCCATTTCCGGTCTTCCTCGCACAAATAATTCCAGTAGATGGGTTGAGGTTGGTGGGTGCACTCGTCTATATATGTATTGCTCCATACCAAACTAAGGTTAGTATTTTATTTTATTTTATTTTATTTTATTTTATTTAGTTTGTCTCGTACTAAAGTTTTTATTATTAAAATTAAGAATGAGATTCATTTGTCATTCTCATAACAAAAAATTTCTACATACTTTCTCCTCTTACTTTCTTTTACTTATTTTTCACACTCACAATATTTATTTATTTATTTTTAATCTCCGTTTAACGCGAGGCTAGGTCAAAGGGAAGGGACCCCCTTGAATTTTGAAATGTGTCAATTTTCGTACCTTCAAAATTTTAGAAAATGACATTTACTATAAAAAAAAAAAAAAGAAGAAGATGAATTTGTTCATTTTGACCCCTTAAATTTGAGGAAAAAATGCACTATTCGACCACCTTTCGGAAAATTCTGGCTTCGCCACTGCCGTTTAATATCAAATTAATTCACCAATGCCGTTTAATATCAAATTAATTAAGAACCTTAGCACGGAACAGATGGAGCGGTACTATATTGAGGTTTGAAGGAAATGGAGGGGGTGGTTGGTGAAATTCGTGTGTACGTAGTGGTTGTGTTGGGTGAGTTGTTTGCAAATTGAAGCCTACCAAACCAAACCCCCCAAATCCCACTACCTACCAACCCTCTCATCTCTTTGTCCGACTTGAGTTGACAACTTTGCCCTTGGACTTTTATTCCAGTAATGTTTGTCGAGTAAACTACTTTTCCGCCCCTCGTACTATGGCCCCAACATCAATTTAACACTCGTACTATTGAAACAACAAATGTATGATGCGTACTATAGTTTTATTCGCAAAATTAACCAATTTACTATTCAGTCGTTAACTTTTTTAACACACGTTATTTTTTTAACGAGCATTAATTTATAACTAACTTTTGTTATCTCCATCAAAACCAAATCGCATATGTAAAATCGAATTCCGACTTCGTTAACCGTTGGATCGTCGTGAAACTTCTGGGCTTTGGTCGCATCCCCTAGGCGCACATGATGACCGTTGGGATCTTCCAAATAATTGCCGGAGAGGGAGAAATAGCCGGCGGCGAAAACTGGCGAAAATCTCCAAAAATTTGCTATATTAAAAATCAAATTCCCGCTTCAATAACCGTTGGATCGTCGTCAAATTTCTGGGGTATGTTCGTATCACTCAGGCGCTCATATTGACCGTTGGGATCAGTAAAATAATCAGCGGTGACGAAGATATGGCCGACGGCGCAAATCCGGCGAAAAACTCAAAAATCGCCCCAAAAGTTAGTTTTGTTAAAATAAATTAATGCCCGTTAAAAAAATAATGTTCGTTAAAAAAAGTTAACAAATGAATAGTAAATTGGTTAATTTTGCTAATAAAACTATAGTACGCATCATACATTTGTTGTTTCAATAGTACGAGTGTCAAATTGATGTTGGAGCCATAGTACGAGGGGCGGAAAAGGAGTTTACTCAATGTTTGTCCAATGAGTGGTACAACTATGTTGAATACAATCATGCCACTAACCTTCCTCTCATAATGACTTTTCAGATTAAATGAAATTTTAGATTTACTATGATTAATAGCATTTCTGGGCATTCATTTCAATTTGGGCGGAGGTACTATAATTTTAATTTTTTTACTTAGATTAATAGCGATTCTGGGCATTCATTTCGAGCAGAATTTTGGAACAACAACAAAAATAATAACTACAATGGCTTAGAGCCTTAGACCCAATGGGATTTTCTTCAAGCAACTTGTATAACAAAGACTTCAACATCAATATTCCAACAATGTAGGAATGCTTACCGTTAATAACAATCATTCCGGAATGTTCGTAATTTTGGGGGTAATTGAGCAATAATTTTTTAAGTTAATTTAATAGTCTTAATAAAATTCTAAAACTTGTTATTGATACGCCATAAAATATTATCAAATCACCTAAAACTATTGCTCAAAACTCATAATAACAACAGAAAAAGTGAGAACGTAATTCTGGGAAGGACGGGGTACATTTACTTTGTATAACTAACATTTTCTTCAACCACAATATAAGTGAGAACATCGTTCCAGGACGGAAGAAGTACGATTTCTTCAACCCCCATATCGATTGCATTTACATTGTATAATAAACATATTCTTCAACCGAATACGTATATCAAAAACTTAAACTGCAGTTTTCCAACAGCAGAAAGGAACATCACAACAAAAACAAGAACCACTTCTGTAGTTGAAATATGATTTTTCTGATGAACAAATGTGAAATTCAAGTATAATATGGTTAAAACAACTCTAGCCCAAGTGAACAACTTTCCTCCTGGTGTCCAGCTGCATATTTTCCAGGAATTGGCCAAAAAAGTTGCTTTCCACTGTTCTGATATTGAACTGCTTTCATATTCCATAACAGCATTAACCGGGGCACTTGTTTTCAGAACCATTTCTTTGTATGATTCCACCTCCATAAGGTGGGGTACGTGAACAGAGCCGCGTTCACAAACACGGCCGAGGTCATTCCTCAAGAGATCAACTATCATCAGATTTTCTGCTTGATCCTTTTCGCTGATATACATATAAGCAAACATCACAGACAATATGACGTTTAGTCATATTGGGACGGAGGGAGTAATAATTATCACAAGGAAATTCTAAACTAATTAATCATACACCACTAAAAATACTACCACCAAATTTTTAGAAGTTTATTAGGATACTTATTATTTTCTAAAATCTTTAGTCAAAGTTCAATCAAATTAACCAGTAAGAAAGTGGGACTATCATTAAGGGATAGAGGGGGTACTATCTCCCAAAATGAGTGTCCCCTTTCAACGGTTTTCAAGGAAGTTACGAAGATTGACTGTTAGGCAACTTACTAGCTCAAAGAACAGGAATGCCTTTGCTGTCCATATCTAAGCATTGACAAAGCACCGCCGGACAAGTCGATTTAGTAGTACAGTGGGGTAGAAAAAGGGAAAGCCATTCGGGATGGAGGAACAAGAGAATACTGGCATCCAGATCAAAATGATATCTTTAAGAACCAAATTCCATTCGGCTCAAAGAGTCTTACTTTATACTCCCTCTGCCCCATAACAAAGTACCCATTTGCTATTAAGCATGGGCATCAAGGAAAAGTGTAAGAGAAGTAGGTGTTGTGAGTGGGTAGGAGAGAGGAAGTGGGGTAGGAAATAGTGAGTGGACAACTGTTGTGGTGAGTATAACAAGTGGGTCCCATTAATAAATAAGTATTATATATTTTCTTTTTTGGGAAAGCGCCCAAAACGGTAAAATAGGTACTTTGTTATGGGACGGGGGGAGTATTTTCCAAACGGTCCATTTTGATCCTTTTCAAAAAAGCTAGTAAGTTTTTGAGATTTCTAAATTTACCCTCGTCATATAGACTTAAAATTATGAAAATTATGGTAAGGGCGTTTGTGGAGAATGTTCTAATACCCTACTATTTGGCTTCCAGTTGTGGACTATCCAAGGGAAAGGAGGGAGTAACTCTAAGGTTAAGGTAAAGCCCTAAAGGATCTATATATATCCCCTATTTTCTTTCTCATCTGAGTTGTGAGACAAAGCTCATAGCTTTCACCATCTTTGATAAACCTTTGACAACATCTTTAACATACTGCTCTCTAGATTTCTCAGAAAGAAAGCCTGCCTTATTTGAAACATTTTTCGCATGACCTGAAGCCTTAGGGTCGGCACCAAAGTTTTTAAGCTTATGCTCTGCATCATCCAACCACGGACCCTCAGTTGTGTTTCCATCGTGTATATGTCATCATTGCAGTGATCTATCACAACAAGATTGTCTGAAAAGAAAAAGGCTGCATCTGGTGCCCCTGCTGGCATACCACATTCGACTTTAAGGCCATATCTGCATGACATAAACATCAATGTGATCATAATCAATTCATGTTGTCGTTAAAAAGGGACATACAGATTATGGATCTGTTTAAATTGTGCGTGTGCTCAAATCTAATCTTTACTTTGCAGGCTAGAGCCTTTATTTGTATATTTATCTTGATATTAGACTTTCGTTAAGTCATTTTTGAATGGTCTCAGCATGCAAGAAATGTACGACTTGTGTTGGCACTCTTATTTATAGAATGTCCCTTTTCTATCTCTTTTTCGTGATGATTTTATGGTAAAGTTAGAGTAGATCAGGGGAGAGAGAGAACGACAGAGATCGGATGTGTCAAGAGGCCAATAATGACAAGGTTATGCATTTATACTTATAAATTCTACCCACCAACAAGTATTAACTGAAACTAGTAAGAGTTTCGTAGATCAAGTACTACATACCCAAGGTATCCACCATGAAAATCAAACGGCAATCCTTCATAATCCTGCTCGTCATAAACAAATGACTGCATCTCCTGATTAACAATCATAATAGATATACCAAGTTAAAAGGCGAGATTATTTTCTTCAAATCAACTTCAGAAAAACAAAAGATTCACAAGGTTGTCCAGTCTTAAAAGAGAGGCAACAATTTTTATTTCTCTTTCCTTGTCATTTATTCTGTCATCCTATACCAAAGAAGTGTTCTCATATGTGGGACAAACTAAGTCTCCACGAAAGGAGAATTACATTTCAGCATCACGTTGAAGGCCAAAAGGATGGTAACACAGAACCAAGTACCCATTTGACCTTTTGGGCTTCCGAGCCCAAGAATTAGAAGTGCTTAAAACGCATATAATGTGTTTCTTGTTTCACATCTAAATCCAGGAGACTAGCCGACCACTAGTTGGGACAGATGCTGAGTTTAGTATCTTAAACTGTGATGCTTGGACCCTCCAATTTACCTCCCCGTAACCGTGTCGACACGACATGGTTGTGGGTGTGGGTGTGGCTATATTATACTACATTTGGTGTAAACCCTCAAAATTTTGGAGGATCTGACACTCGGATCCGTATCCACGTCAGACACCCGTACTCGAGTCCGAGCATCATAGTTTAGATGACATTAAATGATGTGCTTGCATATTCATTACTAGGAAGCAAAATGCACTTGGAAATCAGAAGAATGAGATTAAGCAAATAATATGTTTCTTGTTTCGCATCTAAATCAGAACAATGAGATTAAGCGAAATGCACTTGCATCATACCTTATTCAGAAAACTGAATAAGGTAATCATAACTAAAATTCCACTAACACTTAGGACGAGTACAATGAGATTAAGCAAAACAAGTGGAGTAGAACTCTAGTATAATACCAAAATAACAACATTATGATTCTATCTTAAGTTGTATGGTACCTCAAAATAGATTGGAGGTGACAAATTGACCTTATCCCCCAGGCTGAAGTGACTTGATTCACGAGGAGTACTCATATTTTGCCTGCTTCCAGAGATGACTTTGAACAGCCGGCTTCCATCAGGCACCTACAAGCATGCTAAGCAAATTTTACTGCTCATCTCATTTAGACCACATTGGACTCGAAAAACAAACAAACCATGACCTACACCTAAAGCACTCTCCGACGATGCAACCAATTCCAGAGTAATGTGGATGTGAGAACAAGTATAGAGAAACAAGTATTCTATTAATAACAAAAGCAATAGAGAGGTCAGCCGGCCCAGCAAAAGGGAAACAATGCCCAAAACTTACAGTTCGATGAACTTATAAAGATTGTTAATCAACCAGGGCAACAACAAAAACATCCTGTAATAAAGAAACTACGTAAGACCTCTTCAAGCTTTTATAACCTCGACCGCTCATGAAACCGGAAGCAAGCCAGTTACATTTCAATAAGCAAACTATAAGCCCTGTCATATCTTTCAAGTAGTTTACCTGCTATTGAAGCCTTCTCTCGCGAATGGAGAACCTCGACTTGCCCCAATAGTCTTCAGTGATTTCTCTAAAGTTCTTGAATATTTGCCTCCCGTGGCAAGTTGCTACACTCTCCGGGTGGAACTGTGCTCAAAACAAAAAGGGGGGGAAGAAAAAAGGTTTTAGCCTATAGATTAGAAAAAATGCTTGCTGACACATACAGATATTCAAGAGAACCTGCAAACCATAATGAGGTCTTTTAGAGTGCATCATGCCCATGAGGACTTTACTACCATGCGTGTCTCCATCATAGCAGGGTGGCGCGGAACTTTCATTATTGAACTTTTTCGAAAAGCTCTTGCAAGCTTCAAGAGTAACATCAGAATTTTCACTTCCATGAAAAGAAAGTGTAGCTGTGGAAGAGGTCCATGCTATTGGTATGAGTTCCTTCGGAAGTGACTCAGCATCGACAACAAGGGAATGATATCTAACCACCTGCATAAGTCATGAGAATGATACTATGCCGCTCTAGCGCCACAGCATATCCGGCAAGTAGCAATGAACAATATTAGCAACTTCAAAACTTCAAACCTTTAAGATACGGCATAGTACTCAGACCTCAACTGGTGAACTGTAATGATAAACTACCCAACAAGGTCAGAGATTCTGTTCTTAATTAAACTACAGATGACTTTAGACTCCCAATTTGAGCTTCATCACATTTATTTCATCTTGATTTATAACAGTAAATTATCCTCCCTTAATTCTCGTGCCCAAGAAAAATGGTGAAGTTTCAAATGGCGGAGGGAGTAAGTAACAATATTGTTTGCCTCAAGCACAGGTCGACAAATGTGCGACTCAAATAGAACTTTCTACCTCTTTCACATCTATACCATATTTCATTGAAAATGTTAAGCATTCCCATAGATAGCAGGCCATGGTCGATTTAAGAGCTCAATAAGGATTCTAGGTTGCAATAGCTAATAAAGAATTGTGTTTCAGTATTTACAACTAATTTATACAGAGCAAAAAGACAAAGGATTGCATTATTTGGTGATACTTGTGTTTGCAGATGATGTCATTTCCAGAACTCATTATAGGTTTTGTTGATAGCTCAGTGGGGATTCAGGGTACGGTTCCAATATGTTTATTTTAGTGCAGCTGCATTTTCTTGTTTTACGAGGGCAAGGAGAGGACCCATTGTTGATCATATCTTCTGTAAACATTCATTCCTCAACTTCTGCCTCCAGATGTGTGCTACCCTAATTGGTGTTTGTGAAGACGGAAAATGAGCTTCCGGTGAGACATTATACTGGTACGAAAATCAGTTCATAATTTGAAAATTACAAAGTGTGTGTTCATTATTCTTTATGTTCACACGAATTTCATGGCATTTATACTGGTTGTAAGACGGCTTCTACAATAATTCATCAAGGAGGATATAAGTGCACCATTTACGCAGTATGATGTATCAATATCAAATCATTTTGGGACTAAGGCTGTGTCATTGTTGTTGTTGTTGTTGTTGTTGTATCAATATCAACAACACTTCTCTAGGCAGGTCAAGACCAACAAATAACATGGACAATGATCATTAAAGACCAACCGAGTTAGGTGGTTTAACTCATAATCTTGCTTTGGACGGATGGTTTCTGCAAGAAATATTCACATAACCAACTTCAAGAAAGTTGAGCAATTGATCTCATATTAGACAAACCTTAAAACCCGAATTTGTGCCAGAAGGAATATCGTCGAACAATTTACATCCTGTGTGCTGAATTTGTGTGCTGAATTTCACTGCAATGTGAAAAAATAACTAACTATAATTAGCAAAAGACGAGCAAATCTGTTTCAGTAAAAGTAAAATAGATAAATAATAATAATGCTCCCACTGATAACAAATAACTGTCCACTATTCTTCTTTGGGTTGATCACAAATAAGTGTCCACTTCCCTTTTTTTGAATGCTAGAATAACTTACCGTAGCCAATGTAATACCAGAAATCATGACACAAGTAGTGAGCACATCGTAAGCGTGATATGAGTCATAATTTAAATACAACAATTTCAGGATCAGTAGAAATGGAAGGTAGTCAAGCAGAAAAGGCTGCTATGTCAAAAAAGTGAAATAATTCAGTGGAAGCATTGTCTACCTGCGAAGGGTATTATAGATCTTGTCAACAGACATTTTGCCAATATAAAGATAGCTTATTGGTGGCTATGCTACTAAAAGAGAATTTGGAACATATATGCACATCACTAAATAAGTCTTTTGTCCGAAGTATACCATGTTTTGGAATATTTGTACCAAAACACAACTGAGAGGGAAATATGGTTTTGATTCGCAATTTCTATTAGTAAAAGGAATTCTGCTTAAGCTCAAACCACTGCTAAGCTCAGCCAAGTATGTGAGGTTACATGAATACTGAACCAATTAGAAAACGTCAAATCCACATGGAGAATGGACTGTGTTACCACTGCTCCCAAACTACAAAAATTGCGAAATCCAACCAAATATAGGAACATTATAGAATTCCATGAAACCAGTTACTTACATATAAGGTTTCAGAATTGCCAATGAAACCAGCATATGTGAACATATTTGTCATCTATACTATTAAGGAATATGCCAATTCATGCTCAACTTTATAACCGCATTTTAGATAAAGGGAAAATGCAAAAGGGGGAGGCGGGGAGAAGTGGTGAAATAACAAGGAATATATGTGGAAAATGGTACAAAAGGAGATAAAGAATAGAAAATCTACAGAAAAGGAACGCTATTAGAAAATAATAGAGACAAAGGAAAAACAAAAGCAAAGGAAATTAAGACGGAGCAAGAAGTACGATGACGAATGCATGCACAAAACGACTGGTATAAAGCTAAGTAATCAGGTAATGAATCACTAAAGAGGTTTCATTGATACCTGATGCCCAAGGCAAACACCCAGGACAGGGATGTCCTTGCACTCAAACAACAACCTTAAGCAAACTCCTACAAAGTTGAAAACAATAGAACGGGTCACTAACTAACTAGATGTATCTTTCCGCTGAATGTGCAGACCATAATGCAGAAACTAAATAATGTTTGAAATCTATGGTATCCACACTTAGTGCTTGTTTGACAGGCAAGAATAGGCATTTCATTCCATGAGAATTTAGTGTAATTTTATTTCATGGTAGCTTATATAGCATAGAACGAAATGAGTATACTCTTACGTACCAAACATGAACTTAGGGGTGGCAATTGGGTGCATTTGGGTTTATCCGCGTTATTTAAAAAGATCCGGGTACCCGGGTGTTTTTAACTAATGTGGATAAACTCAAATACACCCAATTGCCACCCCTACATGAACATTAATCCATTACTAAGTCATGGGGTTTCTAGGTAGAAAAAAAGGAGATTATTTTGCAATTCAACTCCTCCAAGAGTCCACCATGTATTAACCCATGACTGAAACTTCTGAAAGTTGCCGTGAAGTGCAAAGACAATATTAACAATGTAATTCATGTGAAAGTTCTTTTTATCTTACCTATATCTGCTGGACATGTTGGAGAGCCAGGACCTGGTGATATAAAAATATTATCAAAGGCGTCCTCTGCGTATATATAATGGCGTAAATCCTCCCACGTCAATTCATCATTGCGCACTACTACAGGGGGTACTGTAGAAAATAAAGGAAGATGTAAAACACAAGTCACCAGTGAAAACGTAACCAATGCTTCTCATAGATCTGTTGAAGATAATGTTTGCAACTCTCATCCAATCATAGACTCAGACCTCTGAGATCGTTAACAGAATGCAAGGATGAAATAGCATACGAACAGATAACACAACCATCCAATCGAAGATAATATTGCTAAAGAAGTTCATGTTCTTAAAAAAAAAAAAAAGAAAGAGTAAAATCTTGGAATAGAAGATTATCTTAAACAGAGTTTCACGTGATAGGCAAAATTATCAGCAACCAAATGCGGAAGGATGCACAAGCAAACACGTACTCGAACATCAGCATAGACACACAGATATTACCTCCATTGACAACCGACAACTCTTGATATATGTTATACGTGTAACTATCATAGTTGTCAATCAACAAGGTCCTAACATAATCCAACTTCCGACTTGGAACCACTAGCCTTGTTTCCCCAATATCTGATCTTTGCAAGTGTTCTGGAACAAAATTACTTGAAATTGCTACCTTCCTAGCATTGTGATTGACCACACGAATGTTGTCCTTCTTGGAGAAGTCACTTGTCCTAACAGAAGCTTTACACTGTGTCAAGTTCCCTTTTTTGCTTTGTAAACTCTCAAAACAAGGAGATTTAACCTCTGAAGGAGATGCATATAATGTTAAGCTCATTTTAGACTCCAAGAGAGATAACTCTACTCCACAAAGCCTGGTGTATCTCTACAGATTCTGCAAAAATGGAACTCAAGACGGTTAGAAATGCCTTATTACTTCCTGGTCCCTAATTATAAATCCAGATTGAGAAAGTCTTTGGAAACAGAAAAATTAAGATAAATATAAAGCCTATGATGCAACATACGGCATATAAAAATTTTGCATTAAAAAAAAGAGACAGAACTCAAGAGCAGCCAATAAATCTCAAGTAGTTTTGTTTAAAACTGTCCAATGAGTTATTCACCAAGTCAAGAGACTTGAAATCCCAAGGATGCATCAAATTACAAATATGATTAGCCAAGAGTGAGGATCACTGTTCCACTTTAACGAGTGATGCTGGTTATTTCATTCGATTCAATTTGCAAAACGATGATGTACTCTATGCATCCCTAAGCAAGTGTCCATTCTTTGAAAATAACATATAGTGAACATTTTATAATGAAGTAAATAAATACCCCTCTACGAACTACTATTTTCCAATGTGCACTTGTAATGCCATGAGGTGGACACTAATGATGATTATGTGTTACCAAAAAGGCTAATAAGTCTACTAAATTAATTTCATTAGAAATCAAAAATAAACTCTCGATTTGGGAAGGAAGGATTACTAGTCAAACTTCCCCTGAATCATCATCAAGTTAGTTTTCACTAAAGCTACACATTGCCCAGGTTTGCAGCTAACCAATTCCAGAAATTCCAATGTAATGCCTAACACTTCCTATTCCAATACATTCTTCGAGCAATAATTGACATACAAAAGTTATGAAGTATCTCAACGCTTCTCTCGCAACCCACATACGCAATGTCAAGTCAAAGAAAAGGTGGTAACTAAAACGAAAGTGGCAAAGCTTTTTCAGTAGATTACCAGTACATTACAGAACAATCAACTAAGAAGGTGAGATAGAACTAAATTTCACAAGATCTCCAGCTTTTCTCAAGGATAACTATATGAAAATCAAAAAAGCTCAATGCCATCAATACAACTACTACTTGTTCTATCTTGCAATCTTAGTTTTTAGTACTCATACAAGTTGCTTGGTCATTCTGCCCTAGCAGTAAATTATTCAATTCAAACTAAGCGATCATGCAAATCACGCAGCTGTATCACAATACCATGTACTGAAACAACAAAAAACAATTACTTCAACTAGTTCTAGCGAAATTCTTCTTACGGAAACAATCAATCCAGAAAAAATGCATAGAACCTATAATTTATACCATACCATTAGTACTACTTCAGCTGAACATTTTCAATGAAATTCAAACGTACAAGAAATTAAACATGTCAGATCTCTCGACTAAAATTTACGACAAATACACTAGATAATTCCTCAAAGAACATATCCAGAAAGCACTTCGAAGGTTACGGCATGTTAATCCAAAGATGCATACAGCAACTACGTCCATGTCGAAAATTCTGAGGGAAAAATTCAAATCAAAGGCAAGCACAGAAATCACAGGGTTTGAATTGAGCATATAATTTTTATGCACATGTATTGAATTATACATATGAGCAGATCTCGAATATTGAAATGAGGAAGAAACGGTAATGAACAGATCTTAGAACAGAGCTTCACAAATAAACAAATATTTAGAGAAAGGGAGGCGGAGGGAGAGATAAGCACAGATAGAGCGGCGGCGTGAGAGAGTCGGAAACCTGAGAGTTTAAGGTCGGGAAAGCGGAGTTCGGTGGTGGCGGCGCGGGGTTGACGGTGGTTGAATTGCCACCGGTTTTACGGTGATGGTAATACGCTTCCCGAGAAAAGAGAGGTGGGGCGGGAGAGAAAAATATATGGTTGATGACAATTTAAGGCCTGAACTCTAGGGGTGCGTCTAAAAGGGACTCGGTTTTTTCCCCGCTAGATCAGGGCTTCAAATCAATATTTTTTGGCAATTAGGGGCTTTCTGACTGTTTCCGTCAATTTTCACCGTTAAGTCGACATGTGCGGTGCACGTGACTTTTGACTGAGGGCAAATTGGGCAATCCCGTTTGGGTTAATGACAATTTAGGGCCTGAACTCAAGGGGGTCTAAAAGGGGCCTCAATTTTTTCCCCGCTAAATCAGGTCTCAAAATCAATTTTTTTTGGCAATTAGGGGCTTTCTGACGGTTTCTGTCAAAAACCACCGTTAAGTTGACATGTGCGCTGCACGTGACTTTTCACTGAGAGAAAATTGGGCAATCCCGTTTAGATTAGAAGAAACGCAAGACACAACCCACGCTATAAGGTAAAGAAGTCGAGTTAGGGAATATATGTGACGAAAGCTAATTCATTTACCTAATTATTATGGAATTTATGTAATTGTATTTTTGGTGCTTTATTTTACATGTAGAATTTGACAGTTGACACTCATTCGCAGATTAATTAACTACTTTTGGTTTATCTTTCGGATTTAGTTAAAGACCGATTGAATTTTAGGCACTTGTAATTGAACATATACCTAATATTTTTGTAACATTTTCTGTTAAAAATACTTCTCATTTCTTCTGATATGAAACTAATATGCTCCACAATATACACACGCAAAAAAAAACCGGGAACTGGCAGAACCGGAACCGAGAACCGGATATACCTGGGAACCATCGGAACCGGGAACCGTGCAGAGCCGGTTCGAATACGGGTCCAAGGATATTAGAACTGTGGAACCACCTGTTACGAAACCGGAACCAGGACTATGGAACGAACGGTTCCAACGGTCACTTACCTCAATTTCAAGCCTTCCAGAGTTCCAGCGCCTTTTTCTGACCTCCTAGCCATTATTAGAAAAGGAAAGAGCACAAAATCAACTCCATCTCACCCACCAACACCACCACCGATGCAAGATGATAATGCCTACTATCCCTCTTATGATGGGGGTCTTGGTGGTGAAAATATGGGAGGACATGAAGGAAACGAAGAAGTGACGTGCATGATACACAACCCATGGCCACGAGAAAAGGTCGAGCTCGAGCGCCTCCCCGGGAACCGAATCTGAAACCGTTTGAGCATGTCTACACCACAAGATGAAGACGAAATAAAGTCATGTGAGAATTAAGTAGTTTGAGTACCATTCAAATAATTTGGTTTGCCCAATTTGCCTTCAGTGAAAAGTCACGTGCAGCGCACATGTCCACTTAACGGTGGTTTTTGACAGAAACCGTCAGGAAGCCCCTAATTGCAAAAAAAAATTGACTTTGAGTCCTGATTTAGAGAAAAAAAAAAGTCGAGACCCTTTTAGACGCCCCCTTGAGTTCAGGCCCTAAATTGTCATTAACCCAAACGGGATTGCCCAATTTGCCCTCAGTCAAAAGTCACGTGCAGCGCACGTGTCCACTTAACGGTGGAAATTGACGGAAACTGTCAGAAAGCCCCTAATTGCCAAAAAAATTTGATTTGAAGCCCTGATCTAGTGGGAAAAAAAACCGAGGCCCCTTTTAAACGCACCCCCTGGAGTTCAGGCCCTAAAGTGTCATTAACTCAAAAATATATGTTGGGAAATGGCCGACGTTCGGGTACCACTATTAACCGCAAAAAAATCTCATTAATTTCCTATTTTACCCTTTAAAATCTGGTCACGTGTACTGCACATGGCAATTTAATGAGAAAAATTGGATGTCGTTAGTCTCAGTGATCATGAGAGCACAAATAAATTAGTTCAGGCTATTAACCGCAAAAAAATGAGTTAAGTGATCAAATTCACTCATAGCTAATAGTTGGGTGATCATATGTGCAATTTTTCCTAAATATTTTAATGTCTCAGATAGAGGTTCTGACGTGGTGAAACTCCAATAATGAATCGTATTAGACTAGGCAATAGATAGATTTAAAAAGGTGTTTGTAACACCATGACAATTGCCAATGAATAGTAAAATGTAACTAGTAGGTTGTCAAAAAGTTAGAGAGAATAGCACGCTCTCATTGGGGTGTGAGCTTTGATTACCAATTTACTAAGCCATGCGCCTTACTTACTATGTACACTACTCCTGCTTGAACTAAGCTCTCAGCTTTGCCTAACTTCGAGTCAATCCACTCACAAACTAGCCTAACATGGACATGGAGATGCAGACAATATATATATGGAAAAACTGCAAATATAGTACCTGAACTATTGGGGTTATTTTGGATTTGGTATCTGGACTCTCATTTTTTGCACCCGTCATACCCAAACTCTAATTTTTATTGTATCCGTCATACCTACCACTAACGACATCCATTTTTCTCAGTTAAGTCATCGTGTGACCATACACGTGATCAATTTTGCAGGGGTAAAATAGGAAGACAAATAACGTCAAGAAATCAAGGTTGTTCCACCATCAACACCACCACCACTTCCATCTTCAACCGGCCACCACCGCCAACAAAAACACCACTACAAGCATCACCAACCTAGAAAAATCCTATTCAACCCAACACCTACACAACTAGATTAATCTGGAGAAAAATTCCCATATTTTCCCCATAAAGAGAAAAATGAAAAGAAAAATAGGCAATTGATTTGATAAAAATCAAATGGCTAGAAATTCAAGAAGCTAGGTTGAGGAGTGAGAAAATTTCAACAAATCATCAACGTCTTCTCCGACTAGTTTTATCCTGCCAGAAAATCAAAGCTCCGTTGACAAACGCCGGACCAAGTCCATAAAAAATATCCAAATCCAGCCAGTTCATCAGCGAAGTCAAGAAATCAAGGTCAAGAGAAAAAACCCAGATCAAGGCAACAATCGTTTGAAGAAATTACTTGAGAAATCATTCGAAGAAATTGATGTCGCGGTTCGTTTCGTCGGCGGCGACGGTTTTGAGTCCATGGCGACCAGATTTAAGTTTCAAGAAAAAACCCAGATCTGGTTTTGAGGGAAAAAACCCAGAGTTGAAATTCGATGATTCAAATATTTGAAGAAAAAACCCAGATGTTATGGGTGATTTTGATTTTCAAATCGGATTAGTCAGATTTGGGTTGGGTTTGTGTTGGCCGGAGGGGAAGAGGAGGAGGGTGAGCCAGATTTTGGGGCTTTCCATTAGGAACCAGGCTAAGGATGGTATTGGGTGGAGGGAGTAGCCATTGAAAGGTGAAGAAGATGAAGGAGAAGGGTAGAAGATGAAGGAGTAAGGGTGGAGATATTCTCTTTACATAGGTTTCCTATTTTACCCCTGCAAAATTGATCACGTGTATGGTCACATGATGACTTAACTGAGAAAAATGGATGTCGTTAGTGGTAGGTATGACGGATACAATAAAAATTAGAGTTTAGATATGACGGGTGGAAAAAATGAGAGTCCAGGTACCAAATTCAAAATAACCCCAATAGTTCAGGTACTATATTTGCAGTTTTTCCTATATATATATATACCGACACACACCATAAACACACAGTGATACAGTCCTCTCTGTGTGAGAGAGACAACGCACACAAAGGAAAGAGGTAATTCAATTGCATAGCAGTTGGGCGTGCTCAGTCACACGATGCTAAAATCAGCAGACGAGATATTAATGTGTGAAAATCAAAAGCAATCTGTTTACAGAGGGCTCAGGGGTTAATTGACCCCCCTGACTTTTGTAAATTTGTCATTTTGATCTTGGAAAGATTTTAGAGCTACTATATTGAGCCCCTGAAAAGAAAATACGGTTGACCCTTGAAAAAGAGAAAATCATCTCCATCACATACTACCTTCGCTATATGTAGAAATTTGATCGCTTTATCATAAATCCTAAACCCGTCATGAAAAAACATGTTTGAAATAGTTTTAACATGAGTTATATGCTATCATAAATTAGTTGTATGTTACTCTTCCGTCCCAAAATATTATTTCCTTTTTTTTTTTTTTAAGTTAATACGAACGAATTTTGAATAATAATTTTGGTTTAATTTAATTATACTAATGAAAACATAAAAGTTGTTATTGATACTCAAATTGAATTAAAATTATTACTTAAAGTTTCCTCGTATTAACATCAAAATAAAAGAGAACAATATTTTGGACGGAGGGAGTATAATGGATGTGTTACACTCCATATTCTATTGAATGCTAATTCAACTGCCATACAATTCACTAACCCTAAATCTGGAGCTGAGGAGCACGTGACACTCACCTGACACCATTCTCATCATCACCTAAAGCCAATGATATAGTATTCCATAGAATAAATATACACACACAAAAACACACGCTAACAACTGAATGCTTCTCTGTTGCGCAGTTCAAGGCATAGAGAAGGCCAGGCTGATTACAAAATGTGCATGGATCCCATCACACAGACACAGACACACAGAAACAGCTTCCGATTTAAACTGCTAGCTAGCTTCTCTTTGGGATTATATTAATTCATCTACCATTGACCTTTCAAGCATGCAAATATATATTTATATTTAAGTACCCGCTCCAACGGCGAGTTAGCTCCACCCCGGTCCATTCAATGACTCCGATCTCGCCACTTAGTCTGTTCTTGTGTTCAACGGATGTGATGTGTTTGAGATAAGTAGTACCCACAAATTTTTGGAACAATTTCAGCATGTGTGGCTGAATGTAGACCATAAGGTGGAGGGGTGGAGTGGTTCCAAGTCCCCTTTTGTGGTTCCATTCCAGTTTGATGTTTCCTCTTGTTAACATTTGATATGATTATGAAAACTACAAACTTTGTCACTGTGTTTTGAGTTTATTACTTACAAAATTGACAATTTTGTTGTTGTACTATGAGTTTTGTCATTATTTTCTTCTTTCACACTAAAGGATCGATGTTAGAAAATTAACAGAAATGTTATAATTTTAACAGAATGTTTAAAAATATAATGAAAATTAATTAAGAGGTGATGTTAAATGATTATTTTAAATTATTTTATAAAAATTCTTTAATATTTTTTAAGAAATAATTAAGAAAATATCTTTAAAATAATTAGTCCTTGATTCAAATAAATAAACAATGAGTCCTCAATTAAAATGAATAAGAAAGATTTGTTAGAATACGTATTACATTGTGAGAGGCGTTGTTTTCTCTCCATCGTGAAAGCCGTTGTTTTCTCTCCTTTGTGAGATTCTATGTTTCTTTGTTTTTGTTGTTTGCTTTTTCATCTTACAATGACGACGATTCTAGCATTTTCACACAATGAAGTGGATGCCAATGATCTTATTGCACAAGGATAGGGTTCGTGAATTTTGAGATGTCTGGTGACCGTTTACTCGTCAACCCGAATTCTACATATCAAGGGATTAGCGCAAAATATTACCAGTGGGGAAATTACTTAAATGCCGGATTGAGGCAGTGTCCAAGTTTTACTTGGAGTAGAACTCGAATGTCTCAAGATTTACATCGAAACTATCGTTGTTGTAGGTTAAGAAATGGAACCGCTATTGTTATTTGGGGTGAGCCTTCGGTCTTTGTGGAATGTCATGTCTTTTTAAATTGTGAATGAAATTGAATTATCGTTTGCTAAATATATATATATATATATATATATATATATGTACTACATAATAGTGGAAATTCTGACATTAGGATCCCACACTTGTGTCCTTCCAACACTCTACACGATAAAAGAGAAACACAAACGCATAGGAATACGGTAATTCATTCCTAATTTTCATATATAGTCACACCTCTTCCCTTTATTCTTTCTTTCTTTGCCATTTTCTACTTATTTGGAATGCATTTCCATTTCCTTTGCAGCCTTTCTCTCTGCACATCATCATCCTCCATTGACCAATTTTTTATTTTATTTTATTTTATACGTTTTGTGTTTCGCTTCAAAAGTAAAACTAAAGTTTTCAAAATTTTGAATACAAATGCAATTGGCAATCAGTGATTGACGGATGTGTTTGTTAATTTTAATACTCCCTCCGTCCCAAAATAAGCTTCTCATCTGACATTTTTCATTGTCCCAAAAAAAAAATTCACATTTCTACAATTTAGGCTTAAAAGTGTCCAAACAAAACATGACTAGTGAATCAAGTGTTCATATCCTTAAAAAGTTTGAATAGTCAAATGTGAAGATCATTTTGGGACGAAGGGAGTAATGATTAAATAAATACTCAATCACTGACTGACATCTATATTTATAATCAAAATTTTGTAGATCTTTTTGATAACTCTAAAATTGCTCTTGCTTCAATTCATTTAAAGGTGAAATGAACATATACTCCCTCAGTAACATAATAAATGGGTTTTTTTATTATATTTATAGATAAATTGCCCTTAGGCTACAACTAGACCTATAAATAGGCTAATACAAATCTTCCTAACGGGATTCGAACTCGAGACCTCCGCATGGGAAGCTAATACCGGATACCGCTTGAGCTAGAGACCTCAGTAACATAATGTGGGGAATAATTCTTTTTTCAAGTATTCTGTTAACAAGTCATATTATTATTAAATTAGAATATTTTTACTAATATTATACTCTTTACGTACACTCACTTATCATACTCATGCACTTTAATTATGGATCATACTTGCAAATCAAACTCATTTAGAACATTTATATTGAGAGGTTTTTGAGAGCTTTTTTTTTTTTATTTATGAAATAACTCTTTAAAACTTTTGGTCATTGTGGAGCTAGTAAACAAATTATTTACTAAAAATCAAATATTTCTAGAAATAGCTCTTTTTATGAGCATTTCGATTAATTTTCACCAATTCCCATGTCGAGGAAAAAAACTCTATCATTGCGAAAAAAAAGTTTTGATATTTTAATTTATTGACTTGATGAGAATGTGACATATAAGAGCTAGGAAAAAACTGTACATAAAAAAGTTTTACCATTATGAATATTTTTATCATACTTAAAACCACTTTCTCAACCACATTATTTTTAAAGTATTTATATTCTATCATTCCTGTGCACTTTGAATTTGTACCTTATTTTATGATTGGAAGTATTACCACATAAAGCATCTATTCACTGTACCAAAAAATAAAGCATCTATTCATTTGGTTCGAGAAATTTGAAAATAACAATGGTTTGGCTAAAATGTAATCCATCCGTTTCAAACAATTTTCATAATTATTTTCCGACACAAAAATTAAGCAAAATATATATATATATATATATATATATATATATATATATATATATATATATATATTAAAGTTGGTGAGGAGGGCTATGGATTTGACACATAGACAAACTTATGTTAAAGCTTCATTTGTGTGAAGCCACATCATCACTATCCTAAATATGTGTGACTTTTGATATTCTCATTATTAGATAATACTATTAGCTCATAATAATAGTTATGATATGAGTTAACTATTACTATTAATAGTAATAGTTAACTATAATAGTTACTATACAAGTTAACTATTACTATTAATAGTATTAGTTAACTATAATAGTTACTATACAAGTTAATATACAAGTTAACTATTACAATTAATAGTATTAGTTAACTATAATAGTTACTATACAAATTAACTATTACTATTAATAATATTACTTAACTATAATGGTTACTATAGTAGTTAACTATTACTATTCATAGTATTACTTAACTATAATAGTTACTATAGTAGTTAACTATTACTATTAATAGTATTAGTCAACTATAATATATAACTATTACTATTAATAGTATAATTAACAATAATAGTTACTATACAAGTTAGCTATAATGGTTACTTTATAAATTATTTATTACTATTAATAGTATTAGTTAATCATAACAGTTATAATATATGTTAATTTTTACTATTAACAGTATTAGTTAATCATAGTAGTTACTATATAGGTTAACATTATTATTAATAGTATTAGTTAATTATAATAGTTACTATAAATATTAATAAGTATTATTAATAGTATTAGTTATTGATATTATTATATAGATTAATTTTTACTATTAATGGTTTTAGTTAAGATGATGTTTACTATTTTAGTTAACTATAATTAAAAAATAATTTTTATATACAATATATTTATATTATAAAAAACTGTTATGCTACTTTATTAAATAAAAATATAAAAAATAGTAAATGTTAAAAAAAAATTAGAAAATTAGTTACCCGTGCAGAGCACGGGTTACCCACTAGTATTGTGAATGGCAAAGTAATTGTGAGTATGATCATTTGATAACGAGACTCATAATTTAAGTGATTGATTATGACAAGTGAGGTATAGTGAATAAAGAAAAAAAGTTTCATATTAAAAAAGTAGGGCTTATCAATTGAAAAATAAAAAAAATAGTTCAAATTAATTTGAGATGAATGGAGTACTCTCTATCTCAAAAACATATCTTACTTATATTTACTTAAGTTAATATGACTAAACTTTGACCAAATTTGTATAAAAAAAACAACATACCATTATAAACTTCTAAATATTTAATTGATGCACTATTAATAAATTATCTGTAATAATTTTCAAAATCTTATGAAGATGGCTCCAAAAAATAATCTTATGAACTATGTAATTAAATTTGATAATTTTTTAATTCAAAATTCAATTAAATTTACTTTAAACATGTTATTTTAGTGCAGATATAGCTTTTATAGATGGTGCAGACCAAGTGGACAAATGGTTGCATCCTCTAGTGCTCAAGTTATAATATGATATCTCTTTACATGGCATTGCATGCTTTTCCTCATCAAGAATATATGTCTTTATTTTTGGTTTTAACATGTCACTGGCCCTGAGAAATTTTTAACTTTTCTGTTGTTGTTACTATACCAAATATGTAAAAATATAGTAGTGTTTCTTTTTCCATCTGAATTCTATCTTGATGATGCTCAATAATGTTTCATGTTAAAAGAGATTTATCAATGCAGATGGTAGGCCACCATAATCTTATTTGGATGGAAATGATAAAGTTAGTGTTATTTTTCTCTCCACAAAGAGATATCTTTCGGTATCTGAAATTTAGAACTGTTGCGGTATTGGATTGCAACTAATTAACGGAACGAAAAGGCGATCATGCTATTGGATCAATGAGAAAGATTAAATAGGTTTATAAACGCTACCGTGCTAATGGGTCAATGAGAAAGATAAATTAGGTTTAATTATATGGTGCCTACTTAGGCTGATTGGTCAATCAATCAATCATTATTTTTCTCTCAAAATGATGTTTTTTTTTTTTACTGCGAATATATTTTGAGCACTAATTTTAAGTTAATTGAACTATTCTAATGAAAATCTTAAACCTGTCATAAGACTTGTCATTGACAGTATTCATGAAGATGTATTAATAATACGTTTTAGATTTTTATTAAAATAATTAAATTAATCCAAACTTATTTATTAAAATTCATAAGTAATGACCAAAAAAAAAAAAAAAACATCATTCGGTTACAGAGAGACTGGGAGAATATAAAGTGGGATGCTAAATATAAGAAACATAAAACTCATTTTTCCCTAAAATTTTCTCTTCCCCTAAACTGTTTGAAATTCATACTCCCTCCATCCCATAATATCCCATAATTATGTTCACAAATTTCATTTTTGGTTTTCTCATTGATAAGTCACATTTTCCTAAAATGACAAAGAATCTTTACTATTCCTCCTACTTATTCTCTCTCATACTTTACTTTTATACTCACAACACTAATCAACGTACTTTTTCATACCCCACCTTCACTCTCTTACTTCACTTTTCACATTCACAACAACTACCTACTACTATCAATCCCTCAATTCCTTATGTACATAGTTCAGGGACGGTGGGAGTATATAACTAAAATCTTTTACTGTAGAAGTTTTTCAAAATCTTATGTGTCCTAAATATTTTTTACAAATGACTTATTTTCAATTAAAAAAAATAGCAAAGCAGTTTGCCCTAATTGTTTTCCATATGAGCAGAAGCAAGGTTTTAAAAAGAACTAGGCGGTCGCTAGGCGCCGCAGCAGCGCCTAGGAGGGTCTAAACATGAGTTAGGCGGGGCCGAGAATTCAGAAATAGTTATAATATCTTAGGCGGTACTTAGGCGTTTCATGAACGTCTAAGCGGGGCCTAGACGGGCGTCTTTTAAAACACTGAGCAGAAGTCAGATACGGGAAAAGACATACTCCAAAGGAACTAGATTGGTTGTAGTTTTTTTTTTTTTTTTTTTTTTTTTTTTTCTCTTTAGGCAAGGAACTAGATTGGTTGGATATGGAATGAAAGTACTCATGTATAGGTTGGGTCTTTATAAAGGCAATTCCAACCAGTCTTCAACAACAACAACAACAACAACAAGTGAGGTTTAGCGTTTGAACCATCTCTTTGTCATTTAATTAGCAAACAACTCTAAGGCAAACGGTATTCGGTGTTAATTTTTTATGCAGAGGTCATGAGTTCGAATCTCGTTAGAGATATTTATAAGCATATTTGTAGCTTTGATGGCATTATAAATTAATATAAATGATTTTTTTATAAAAATTTGTCATTTAATTAAAATATCATCATAAAAAAAGACAGGCCAACCAGAAATAGCTTCAATAATAATGAGTGTGTTTTAGAAGAAACTAGTTCCCCTATAAGTTATAAAAAATTTTGTTTTTAACCCTTAAACCCCAAACCTAAAAACCTAAACCCTAAACTTTAAACCCTAAACCTTAAACCCTATAAAAACAGGACTTTTTATAACTTATGGAGAAACTAGTTTCCCCCAAAATTTTCTCAATAATAATATCCGTTCCAAAACAAATATTTCCTATTTTGTTATCGTAAAATTGTATTATCTTATGTTCACATTTGACAATAATTTTGGTATAGTTTCATCAACATATAAATTAATATAAGCAAGTAAACATACCGTTAAGTACGTGTCAATGACACTATTTTGATTTTAAATCTGAAAATAGTAATTTTGACAAATCTGATAACAAAACAATGTGATAAAAGAAAATTAGTATAACTAAATGAAGGGTTTGGGGTCACTTTGGTGAGTTGAACTTGCAGCGAGGGACTCCAAAACCTTCACGTTTCATTTTACTTTCTTCATGAGGTCAAGATCAATTTATATACTACTACTTCCGTCCAATATTTATTGCTATTTTTTGTTGATCATATTTGAACTTTTATTAACATTTTATGCTAAATTATCAGCTTTTAAAAAATAAAAAATTATTATTAAATCACTACTATAATTAATATTATCAATAATTATCTTTAAATTTTTTAAAAAAATTAATAGTTTAGCATAAAATGTTAGTCAATACTCCCTCCGTCCCATTTTAAGAGTCAATTTTTTTTTAAAGGGCGTCACATTTTAAGAATCAAAATTCTAAAATGAAAAGTGGGTCTTACATGTCGTACTCACAACAAGTATCCACTAACTCTTTTTTACCCCACTTACCCAACTATCAACACTCACAACACATTACATTTTTCTTAATTCTTTAAACCCACTAAAGTTTTTATTCTTAAAATGAGACGGATGGAGTATTTAATATGATCAACGAAAACTAGCGATAAGTATAACAGAAGGAGAGGAGAGTATTTAAAAAAAAAAAAAAAAAGGTGTGGGACCCGTTTAGTACATTCGTCGGTGGCAAGGAGGATGATAGTTGTGATTAGATTAGATGGAGGCATGTTTGGTGGCGCATCGCATGATACAGAATTTCCTTGATTATATCAAATCAAATGTAAAGTAACTGACCAACCATTTCATATTTTGACTCAATGCGCTCCCCTTTGAATTAATACTACACTTGTTCTCATCAACTTTTCATAATCATGTTTTTTCCCTTTCTTTTTTTTTTTTATTATTATTAACAATATTTGTAATCAATATTTGAGTAATTTCTATTACAATTTTATGTATTTTCATGAAAATTAATTGAAATTTCATTAATTATATCAAATTAATATACAACCAATAAATAATTATTGTTATTATTATTAACAATATTTGTAATTAATATTTGAGTAATTCCTTGTATGCATTTAATTTACCTCTCAATTATTGTTATGTTTCAAAGACTTGTTTACATTTCATTGGGGTCCAAAATTGAGACAAAAGCTTGCGTAAAATAGTCTCACACGTGATACGGATCTCATTTAAAATAAACGGTTTGCACTTTTATAGTCTCACTTCTTCCAAAATCAATGGCTTGCATGCTAGTTAATTATGGTACTGATTGGGTTTGGTGGGAAAGTACCTTTCTATCCCTTTCTATCGCACCATCCTTTTTGACTTTCAACAAATACTCAAATAGTAACCCCCACATTGTCTTTTGAGGTGGTGGTTGGTACAAAATCAAACAAATTAGTGTCCCATCTAAGATTTTTTATATAAACTATCAAAATAATTTGTGTACTAATTACTTTTTATATATTTACATACGTATTAATGAAACTGTTGGTCCCAGAGGGCAAGAAGAGTATAGAACCGCTAGAGGGGGAGTGAATAGCGGTTTTAACTCTTTCGAAAATACCCTTATAAAATTCAACCGAGTACTTATCAGTTTGGCCAACTCCGGTTCAAGGCAATAAAACCGAACTAATAAAATGCACAGCAGAGGTTTGCGGTTTGACCAAAGTGGATAGATAAAGAGTTGAGCGGTTTGACAGGGTTGAAAAACAATATAATGCACAAGATAATTATAACTTAAAGATCAAAGGGAAAGCACTTATCATTTTTCTGATTATATCATAGATGATCTTGTGAGAAACCACAAACATAAAATTAAAGAACACAATAGAAAATAAAGATCAAAACACCAATTTGAAGAGGTTCGTTCTTGAATGAACCACGTCCTCTACCTCGATGGTTAGTCTAGGATTTTTTAATAGCTACTAAACTTGTATTAATTTAGAGGAATTTTTACAAGATTACAAAGATGAATCTAAACTCTAAACATACAATCTAACCTATCAAAGCTATTCTAACAACCGGTGTTTTCGAAAGGTATAATCTATATGATCATACAATTCTGGTGTGTGTGTGGAAAGAAATCAAATGCTCTGAAGATCTAAATGATGTTGAGCATAAGAAAACTTTCGGTGTACAAGGCTGAGAAATGAAAGGATGTTTGTCTTGAAGCTTAATGAAGAATTCTGGGTTTGCTAAGGAGATATTTGAAGGTTTGAATATCTTGGGAAAATCTTCAAAGAAAACTTGAACACTTGGGAATTTTCTCTCTTGAAGCTCAACAACCTTTATTGTTGAGAAATGAATGCTATTTATAGTGAGAGCAGTCTTGTGACCGTTGGACAAAGATTTGATTCAAATCTTGAAGGTACAGCTGTTGTCAAAATCCCATTGGTTGATCTGTCATTTTCATCCTTTGTTTTATCTTATAGTCCTAGGTAGTTGTAGCACCACTACCTGACATTGTCCTTTGTTGGAGAGAAAGGACTAACGGTAAATATTTCAATTTACAGGACAAAACCAACATTCCTTGCAGAAACTCCAAGTTAACTCGAAGTTATTTGTCAAGTCATAAATCATTCATTTATGGTTGTAAAGGGAATGTTTGTCTCAAAGAATAAATGACAGCACTTGAATTCTTCAATAAATGCTTTGCGGTTCCACCAGGTGCTGGAGCGCTTCCATGAATGAACTTGAAGTGCGGTTTTATTGAAACTGCAGAACGCGGTTTCATGAACTAACGTGGCTCCATGCAGGCGGTTCAAGAGTTGCAACCAGTGCGGCTTGAAGGATCAAACCGCAGAGGGCAAACCGAATCATAACTCAGCCTATGACAAATAAAAATCTATAAATAGACTTATCTAAAAATTGAAGTATAAACTTCATTACATATTTCCTATAGTCCATAAAAAGACACGTGTCATGGCTCAATCAAATCAAGTAGGGCGGTTCTAAACAATGAATCCTAACAACCTCCCCCTATTTGATTGATGCCATTACCACATTATGATAAAGCAAACATTGTACTAGGTAATAGTTGTAGATACCCCGGGAAAACCACAACTTGGCTAGAGTGGTGGATTATCCTAGGATGTCTATTTGGTTTTAGAGATTAGAGTTGCCATCTATGTTTTTAAAGGAACATAAGAAAAACCTAATAAATAGCCTAATGTTTGTTACGAAAACCAAAGATTCGGGAAGAGACGGGTTCGGGGGTTAGGTTACGGAGTGGGAAGTACTTAAACACTCACTCCGCCCGGATAAAGCCGGTCTTGCTACTAAAGGTATTCTAATGTAAAAAAAAAAATCCTTTTATTAATATAAACTTGTGCTAACAATTACATTAAAATTAAAGGGGAATTACAAAAGAAAAAGAAAATTCTTTTATTTATTAATCTATGCTAACAATTACATTTAAGAGAAATAAAGGATAATTAAAATGTAGTTTAAAATATAGGGAGATAACCGTTAACCAACTTCAATGTAATGAAGTGATCATTTGGTCATGTCCCAATTGATGGGGATTTCATATATTAAAATACACAAAAGGAATAAGAAAAAAAAGAGTTGTACCTTATTGGGAAGAAGATGAAGACTCCAAACTTGGTGAGAAAATGGAGTGTTTTAGAGAGAAAAGTGTGTAGAGATTTGATAGAGTTTTTGTGCTCTATTTTGGTGTCCTTCAAAATGAACCAAGAAGGTCCTTTATATAGGTGAAGAAGGGAGGAAAATATGGTCATTGAACCAATCAAAATAAAGGAAAATAAAATAATAAAAAGGAAACAAAATAATAATAAAGATGAAATATTTTGTTTTAATGGAGAAGGCTAGAATAAAGGATTTGGGAGTTACAAAACTAGGGGGATGAACTTGGAGGTAAAAAAAAGGCTTATTTGACTCAAAAAAATGGAGGGAAATTGGTGCAAATCCGTAACAGCCTGAGTGAGAAGCGCGCGGGTCCCGCTTATGGAGCCAAACGCGTGCGCATCCCATAGATTGTGCCGGAGGCACCCGAGGGTAAAAATGACAGAATGACAGAAATGATTCTAAAGTTTAACTCTGTTATTCAGTTTAGTCCAAAACTAACGAAATTAGTTAAAAACTTAACAAAAGTAGCAGAAATTAACAAAAACAAGTTAAATAAAAATACTATGTATGCAATCGGGGTGAGCGGTCCAAGGCGGGGTATCTACAATAACATGTCCAAATGAAATTTTCTTGAAACTGCATGCCTTAATCAATGCACACACTATGCTTAATCATAGATTCCTAAACTATCTAAAATAAAGGAAATGAAGAACAGATAGAAGGAATAATCATTCAGTTGCATATATAAAGATATGATTTTAAAGATCAGATATGCAAGTTTAAACTGAATGTTTAAAACAGATGTACATAAAATATTTTTCATGAAGAACTTAGTGCATGAGTTTTGAAAAATGCAAGCATTATTCCACAAATAAGCAGTTTGAATAAACAAATATTTAGAAACCGCAATGCAATGTAATGGATTCTTCTCATTATAATTCACTTATATAATATGAGAGTTACAAGTACAAGGAATTATAAGAGGAAATGACCAAAAAAATGAACAAGCTAAAAAAAATTACATAAGTAAATTACGCAGCTTGATCATCTGCGGCAGGATCCTTCACAGTAGCAGCTTCATCTGCTTGATGATCCAATGCGGTTTCATTGTCTGGTTCTTCTCCACTAGCATCATTTTGTTCTCCAGACGCATAAGTAGATGAAAATTCAAAGTCTGCGGCATGAAGATGAATCAATGTCGGTTTCTTCAAGCATTTCTCCATGCTATCTATATTCTTGCGCAGAAGAGCCGAATTGATAACAAAGGTATGTGATAACTTGGCAAACTTTTCTTCCAAAGATGTCAGCCTAACGTCTACAGCATCCAGTTTCAAGTTATATAAGTCATTGTTGACTTTAACCATTTCTAGCAGCTTGAACTGATTTGAGAGAATTCCATCAAGTTTCTCATCAAACTGCTGCTGTTTGGAAGATTCAGAAGATTCAACTCTTTTTCCCCCCCTTAATGGCATCAATAACAGAGTATAACTCAGACTGAAGAGATTGCAGTTCAAACACTAACCGAGATGTAGAGGCCATTTGATGAGACTGAGTGTTCCTAACCGCATCCAACAGATCAGAATTAGTAGCATTGAAAGGTAAGAGTGGATAGGTTGGAATAGCAGGTGAAGGTTCATCATAATCAGGCATATCTTCATCATCATCAGAGGACAATGAGATAGCATCATCGGTTTGAGGAGGAGAGGATAAGGCAATTGAGGCTTTGGCCTTTAGCTTGGAATGGGAATCAACAAGGGTTTCACCCATAGAAACACTTAGAGCTAATTCAAACTCTAGTGAATCAAACAGGGAAATATGAGGTGTAGGGATTATAGATGCGGTTTGAGTAGGAGGCCTTGGAAAGATATTCAAAAATTGATCAGGAGTAAGAAATGGAGAAGGCAAAGGTGCAAATATGTTAAAGAGAGTTGGAGTTGTGATGTGATCAAACCGAAGGAATGACTGTGATGGAAGGTCAGGTTCAGCTAGGACCTGTATGGCTATGGCTTCAAGGAGCTTATCAACAGTATATAAAAGAATAGCATTGGATACGGCTTGGATCTCATCAGGAGGATAGGCGAAGAAAGTAGGATTGCGGTATGTCTTGTCAGCCAGTACTTCTGCCTACCGCATTGGCTGCCGCACATTGCCTACCGCAAAATGCCTACCGCATATTTACCTACCTAGTCGTTTGATCTCAAAATCAACTCTACCTTATTTGTATCGAAAACTTCAACTGTGCATTTTACTATTAAACTAGTGGTTTTTACTTGACCGCAAAATTCAAGAAGTGAGCATAAGGTCGAATTTTGAAAAATGGTTGAAATTTTTAAGTAGGCTATTCACCCCCCCCCCTCTAGCTTCCTTTTCATATACTTGTTGTGTCTTTGGGACCAACATCCCTCTTTCACACTTTTCGGCCATCTACTGTGATACTATAGGGGCTCCCTCTTTCACACTTTCCGGCCATGATTTTGTTCGTGAAAAAAGTTAAACAACATAATCTTCGTGTTTCTCACATTTCTGGGGGTGACCAACTAATCGATGCTCTTACCAAGCCGCTTACCCGAGCACGATTTTGTGATCTTATGGTAAAAATTGTACTGTTGGGTTTCGTGCAATCATGCGCAGCGGAAGACATCATGAAAAACCCAAAAACCTAGATCTGTTATGTTCAATAATTCATAATATGAAGATGAAAGAAACTAACCCTTGTAGTTTGAGATGCGAAAACTTGGATTAAGACGCTAAGAAAAATGTCCTCTACCGGTGATCCACACTTCAAACGGATTCAAGAACGCCTTCTTGAACTTGACTGCTAGGTCCTTCGGATTGAAAAACTAATCTTGAAGAACGATTCTTCAATTTCTCCTAATAATTATTATGGTTTGATAATTGGGATTAATCAAACCTAATAACCCTAGTATATTGTGTGTTTAATCTTTTTCCAAGAAAGTGTTTGTGATTTCCAAAATCAACATTGAGAGAACTATTCCCAGCTGCACACATTATATACAAGAGGTTTCCAAAACCCTTTAGGACTTAGGTTTTTCTTGTCCAACAAGAGTTTACCTAAAACTGTTTTCTGCCGGGACAAACCATCCGTACGGTTTGGTTTGATGGCTCCCAAACCATCCGTACGGATCGTCCAACAGGATTCAGTTTTTCTTCATTTTTCGCCCCTTTTAATTATCCGTTCTGCGTGTGTGACCCAATATGATTATACTAAGTTGGCAACGAGTCCGAACCATTCAAATCTCATAAGTCATAAGCGGACTCTAGCAAGCCATTATGACTACCCAATTAGTATAACTTTGAAATCCAAAGTTTCCTAAAATAGAACATATCACAATCCTTTTGTCACGCGATATCATATTGGACATAAGTCATGATCTATGTCAACTTATGTTGTCCAATGCTTTTTGGAACCCGAGTAGATTGATATGAGTAAATGACATTGATCGTATCAATTCATTTGGGTACGGCCGTACACTATCATCAATCTCACTCATCGAGAGGCCAAGCAGATATCTATCTTGAGAGAGGGACAAATCCAATCTTGACTTATCATTCTTCCCTACAAGAATCCGATTATGCCAATCGTAGCCTTTATAACCATCCGGTTAAGGGTAGCGTTTGAGTACGTCAAACATAATGTTCATCATGTGGAAGACCATGATAATCTCAGGTCTAACGATTCAGATGGTATGACTATTATAAGATTTAATTATGACATTTTATCATGACATAAATCTCATAACGGGTCAGTCTAGTACCTTGTTCTCCAACAAGTACCTATAAGTTTAATTTGCATCCAATGCACATAATCATCATATAATCATCTATTAAACTTATACTAGTTCTTCATAATTAAGTACTAGGGACAATGATTATTATGATAAACATGCAAAAGATATAATAATCGAGTTTGTTATATCTATAACAATGAAGTTATGATATAATGCATAGGCCTTTCTCAAGGGCCTAGGGAATAATATCCAACAATTACTTCTAGACCGTCCATATTGAATGGCATGATAAATGATAAAGATACACATTTTATATGTTATTGTATTTATCTCTTATTCTTAGTTGTAATATCCTTTACTATTTGTAATTATCTTTTCCTAATTTACATATCTTGCTCATCAAGATATCCTTGTAACCTTGTATATTACTATTCTCCCTCCATCCCATTTAATTTACAAAGTCAAAGCAAAAATTGTCAATTTAATTGTACTTTGACTAAAATTTTAAAATAAAATTAATTATTCTAATTTTATTAAATATTTATTAATTTACCATTAATAATATACTCATTAATAATTTTTAGTTTTTCAAAAAAATATTCAATTTTTTTGCAAATTCTTAATCAAAATCGATAAAATTGACATTTTTTTTTTGACTTTATAGATTAAAGCGGGACAAAGGAGTGTATGCATTGTGAATACAAAAATGAAAGTTAGTTTTCCTAAAATTCTTCTCACTCCTATAGAAGGAATTACATTGACATAACATGACATGTCCAAGCAATCAGCTAATTACATGTTGGAATAATTTTAATCCCTGAATGCCACACTCACTTTAGATTAGGATTGAGGAAGAGATGAAGCGGAAGGGTTTAAGAACAATACCTGTTGAATCCATGGATGATGTAGGGAGAAATGAATAAGAAGAAGATGTAGGGAGAATGCTCTTCTAAATGATCAATGTCTTTCCTCTTTACTTCTTTAACACTTAATGAAGATTTATGGAGAGAGTACTAATGAATAATGGAGTAGTCTTAAGGGGTTGATGGAATGCCCTTTATATAGTAGACTTGGTGACATTTCATTTAGGGATCACACCCTTTCAAGCTTTATGATAATAAATTACCCTTTTGCCCATCACAATTAGGTAATATATATCCAGGAATTCTACACATTTTATTATCAACTATACTTTATAATTTAATATTATAATCATAACTTTATGAATGGAAATCTAAATGACTTGTGTTGCAAGCCATGTCCTTACAATCTCCCACTTGGGTTGCAAAACAAAGTCCTTCCTTTAAATCATGAATATAACACAAATGACAACCCTTATGTGCGCACTTTATTGTCATTTATAACAATCTCGTCCATTAGCCATACAAGTATAGGACTAAAGGGGCAGTCGTTGTAATTGATTCGCAACTAAACCCACAATAATCACGTATACAAATCCAACTAAATGACATAGATCAAAAGTATAGATGTGTAGCATGGAATCATAATGAATATATACATATTCTTCCAACTAGTCAAACTTAACCAAATGAGATCAAAACTTTAAATAATAGAACAACTAATGAAAGAACAACACAAACTCCCACTATACTAAATGTTATTAAAAGTTGTTACACCCATATGAGCAACATGCTCGTGAAACACTGAAGATGATAACTCTTTCATAAATGGATCCTCTAAATAGAGTTTGTTTCTATAAGTTGTATCCCTTTCGTTCATGTTGTACTCTTTTCTTTATAACAAGATAATTAATGTCTAAATCCATAAACTCTTGTTAGAGTACAGAACTGCTACCTGATAGTCATATCTTAATTGGTCTTTCGA
This sequence comes from Campanula takesimana, assembly GCA_026119855.1. Taxonomy (NCBI): domain Eukaryota; kingdom Viridiplantae; phylum Streptophyta; class Magnoliopsida; order Asterales; family Campanulaceae; genus Campanula; species Campanula takesimana. Next base: position 165,559 of record JAOWBW010000359.1, on the reverse strand, counting down.
CACTTGTTTTGACAAATCACAGTCCATTAAAACATATGCAGCCATATATTTAACTAATGTCGGAATACCTAATGATCTCAAGATGATCCGACTTCAAAACATAGGCATGTAGTTCTTTAGTGTTTTGTAAATACTTCTATCATTCTTTTGGCTGCTACTTAATGTTCTTTCCGGATTGCTCTGGTATTGACAAAGCATCCCAACGTTAAATGTAAGATTTACGTATACATTAAGCTTCCTACTGCTGATGCAAAGAGGGAATTTTCCATATACTTGGATTCAAAATTTTCCTTTAGGACACTGTTTGAGACTAAGAATGTCTCCTTTAAAATTAGGGGTGTCATGTGGTTTACAGTTTTGCATGCTAAACCTTTTGTAATACCTTTCCATATGGCCTTTTGTGATAATCCTAAAACATATCGTGAGCGATCACGGTGAATTTGGATTCTTAATACAAAGATGCCTTACCAAGATCTTTCATTCCAAATAAGAAATTTCTTAGTTTCCTTAATAAGGTTCATATCATTACTAGCAAGCAAAATATCATCCACATATAAGACCAAAATTATAAATTTACTCCCACTGAACTTATGGTATACTTAATATTTACCAAGATTCATTTCAAAACAAATGAAAGAATAACTTGGTTAAATTCTAAATACCATTAATGAGAAGTTTTACTTAAGTTCATAAATGAATTTCTCCATATAGATAGTTTCCTTAATGTCTCCATTAAGAAAGGTTTTCTCTAATATCCATTTAATGAAGCTTAAGATCAAAGGTGCTACTAATGCCATAATGATCCTAAGGAGATTTTAGAAGATACCGGAAAAGTGTTTCTTTCTTTATAATCAATACCTTTCTTATGAGTTAAAATCTTTAGCAACTGTATGGGCTTTATATCTTTCAACATTACTTTGTGAATCATTTTAGGTCTTAGAGACCCATTTATAGGTTTCACATCCTTATGTAATGAAATAAGATCCCAAACGTTGTTATCTTTCAAAAGATTGTAACTCTTTATTAATGGCATTAATCTTCTTATGAGAATTAGGACTATTGATGGTTTTATGGAAGATAAATAGATTATCTCCCACTATACCTAAGTGTCCTTTATTCTCGACAAGATACACTTAATGAATATCCGGAATTGCATTCCTTCTTACTCTATTTGATCTCTATAAGGGCACCGGTTCTTACTAATTTTGAGGTTGTTGAATTTCCTTATAGGGAAATCATATTTATTTTGAATTATATGTTCTTCCTGAATGTCAAGTTCAAAACTTGATATCCAATTGGAACTATGGGAAGTGGTATATAAATGGATTCCATACAAATGAATTCCTCTTCCTTTTCAAATTCAAAATATTACTCCAAATTTTCCCACTAAATTCAACATCCTTAAAAGAACCTAGCAATTCTCGTTTTTCAAAACGTTCTAACTTCCGGGTTGTAAAATTTATATATCCCCTAGTTCTCTCGGCTTACCCCATGAATAACTACTAATAATCTTATGTCTAACTTGCCCTTAGTAGACTTATAAAGTCTATCCTTATGCTAGACAACCCCATAAATGAATATGATTTAAGGACGAATAAGGAACGCGTCCTTAAATCATTAAGGGTTTATATTAGTAGCCTTAGATGGAGCTTTAATGAGAATAAAGGTTGCGGCTTTAACGTATCGCCCATAATGAGTGAGGTAAGAGAAGTATAAAACATACTTATTACCATATCCTTAAGGATTTCAATATGTCTCTATTACAATATTCATGCTAGGCGTACCCGGCTCAATGTAGAGAGAGATAATCCCACGCTCTTTCAAAATAGCGAGTAAAAAGGACCTAGACGTTGTTCCTTTTAACAATCATTCCAAAGATGTATACACCATCATGAATGACCCTAATGTTCTTAATAGTCTTCAAAGTTGATTTCCAACTTTGTCTTTATAAGACTTTTACAACGTCCAAACTCAATATTTTATGAAGCAAATAAATGTATTCAAACTAAGAGTTAGTCATTTTGAACATAATAACTATTGTTTACCTTTTCCATGAAGGAATAATTAATGGCCTACAAACATCCGAATGCATTAGTTCATTGAGACACTTGATGCTCTCGAGAATACTATAATGTTTGTAAATTTACTTTAAGGCTTTTAATGCAAAAGTATTTTCCAAATTATCAAGTTTGTTTAAGATTTTCGTTTAACATAAGCTTATCAATTTTTCTCTTGGAAATATGACCCAAATGCCTATGCTTTAATAAAATATAAACTTTACTTGATAACTCTTGCTTTCTAGTTTTGGTTTCATTATTAAGGGACACATTTATTGTTTGAATAATGTCAAGTAAATAAAGAACACTTGACAAAGTACTAGTACCAACAACCTTGGAATTTAAAATAAAAGTCACAAAAATGAAAAAATTACCTTCTTTATTCAATATTGTGATATATATATTAAATTCCGTCTAAATGACGGTACAACAAATGTATTATTCATACAAACAATACTTAGTACTTAACAATAATTGAAAAAGAGTCCTTATGCCTAAAACTTCAACCGGATTCCCAGCTCCCATATAGATGATTCTCTCATATTCACTGGTTTTTCGGTAACTCAGGCAATCCTACATAGACATTCATTATGTGAGTTGTTGTAACATAATTCAACCACTATGTATATGTAGGAAATGAAACCAAATTTAGCCTTAATACAAACAAGACCAAATGACATACCTTTCTTAGCACGCCAAGCGTGATACTTAGGGCAGTCGAACTTCATGTGTGTAAGGTCCTTGCAAAAGAAGCATTTATTTTCTTTATGATCATTGGATGATCTCTTAGGCTTCTTTTTACTTGCAACCGCAATTTCCTTCCCTTTTCTCTTTGTCCCATGAGAAGAGGTAGATGCCAAACATCCCTCAATCATATCAAGAAATGTTTTAGCATCAACGTCCTTGGAGACACCGTCCAAAATGGTCTCCGGGACAACTATATTCATGATCATTAGGCTCACGCGGTTGGAGCGTTCCCACTTGTTGGTCCCAGAGGGGCAACAAGGGTATGAAAAATGCTAGAGGGGGGGGGGGTGAATAGCGTTTTAAAATTCTTTCAAACCCTTTTTGCAAATCAATGGCTTATGCGCACAGTTCTCAAATAAGCTAAGTATAGCGCGCAGAGAGAGTGTGAAATGCACAGCGGAAATTTAAAGCAACACTGCGCAGGGTATACTGCGCAGGGTAAAAACGCACGCGCTAAGGTTTGGCTAAACTGTTGGATAAAATCGGATTCTAAGGCAATAGGCAATAACAAACACAGCAGCAATAGCAGCAATCTGGTAAGATCAAACAAAGCAGTAATTCAGAAATAACTAAGCAGGAAGTAAATAGCAGAAATAATGAACAAGCTATTTGGAGAGGTTCGATCGATGAAAGATCTACGTCCTCTACCAAGATGGTTAGTCTTGGATTTTCTAATGAGATATATATTGATATGAGGAGCTTTTACAAGATTACAACTAATCAAAACTCAAATCAAAATCTAATCAATGAAGAGAAAATCCTAGACTAAACTGGTGTTTCTCAAGAAGTAAGATCTATATGATCGAAGCTTCAAGAGGTGTGTGTGTGGCAGAAATTCTGGGCTCTATGAATCTAAGAGATGAAGAGCAAGAAGAATTCTGGTGATATAAGGCTTAGGATCTGGGCAGGAGTAAAAAGGTATGAAGGTTTTGAAGGTTGTTCTTGAATCTGGGAATAGTAAGCAGCAAACTTCAGAACTTCAGGAATACTTGTAAGCACAAACTCTAGCAACTTGGAAATGAAGATGAGCAGGCTATTTATAGCAGAGAGCTAAAAACTAGCCGTTGGTGCTCTGAGCAAGGACGATGAGCTGACACAATAGGATTGGTGCGCAGGTGTCCTTTATAGCTGTTGGAGCTCTGATCAAGGTTGATGACCTGGCACAATGTGATTGGTGCGCAGGTATTTTTGAGCCGTTGGAGACTGAGCATGGAGACCAAATTCAAATGCTTCATCTGGAAGGTTGACAGCTGTCTCCATTTGAAATATTATGTTTGAGCGCATCTCCACCGTTGGCTATGCTGAGTGTGCAGGATTTGTCGTTTATGCACAACTAAGCGTACATCTTCTGAGCGCTTTCCAAGTTAGGTGATCTGAATGCATTGAAAACTGTGCAAGGTTGAATGCTGCGCAGAGGAGACCTGCGCAGTGATGTCCTGCGCAGAGAGTCCTGCGCAGTAACCACAGTCTTGCTTAGATCTTCATTCCTTCGCTCCAAGTCCTATATTCTAAGCCTATACTATAAAATGGACTATGCTAAAAAATGAAGTTATAAAACTTCTTACATAGGGTTCTAAAGTCCATAAAATACTCTTAGGTGATGGTATCAATCATTTCTAACATAAATAGGAGGGTTAAGAAGTAAGCATACCCAACACCACTTCTCATTATTTAAGCAATCTTCTTGAGTGCTTATATCAGAAAGAGAAAGAGGAAATGGTTCCCTTAATGCGTGATCTATGTCCATATAGCCTAAGATCATCATTAATTTATTTTTCCAAGTTTTAAAATTAGTCCCGTTAAGCATCGGTAAAGTACTCATAGCAGTAATCACGGATGAAGCAATAAGTAAATCTGTTGGGTTGTGAGAACAAAAAAGAATGAAAACAAAACATGAATAAGAAACTACAAAATAAAAAATGATTAATTATATCAACGAAATCCATCAATAAGACAATCAACATGACATCAAAACTAATCTTTGGATTGCGAGTTGACTCATAAATGATTGCCTTAGGTAACAAGTAATTTGAACTTATCTTTTAATAAATACTTAATCTTCCTTTGGGCCGACATAAGTACCTAAGAAAATATCCTAATGTTCATTTTATTTGTTACCACATGAATGCCTAAGTTTAGTCAAATGTCAAGATCTTCTTTGGAAAATTCAAGTCATTCACATATTAACTTAAACATCCAACACTTTACAATTTAAGGGTTTAAATAACGTAAATCACTTAGGCGACAATATTATTTAAACAATGAATAAAATTGTCAAAGCATATAATTAATCATAACTTTTTAAGGTTTGAAATAATTTATGGTTTTATTCCAAAAGGGAAAACAAATAGTGCAAAACTTAAAAAAAAATCCAAAATCTGTGAATAGTGTCTGCTCGGCCGAGCATATAAAGTGCTCGGCCGAGCACTAAAGACAGAATGGTTTTGGCTTTATTAGGCAAGAAGTGCTCGGCCGAGGCTTACATGGTACTCGGCCGAGCACCACTTTCAGAAACATATGCCTTTACGACATGCATAGCACCGATTCATGTGCTCGGCCGAGTCATATAAACTGCTCGGCCGAGCACTCCAAATTTCTGCACTTTCTGAATTTTGTTTAATAATATCCCAAAACATGAAATGACAAGTAGATCCACATGGTATGTTCTTGACAACATAGACCATGATATATAGGGATAATCTTGTCCTTTTAAAACATGGAATCAAGTATGTAGATCCACACAATTATGCATAACACATAATTATGTTATTAGGGATAGTCAAACTTGAATCCTTTTATTTATGCAATAAAACCTTTCAAACCATTTTCTTACATTTAGATGATGATTATCAGTGCTCTATGAACGAATTAGAGTCCCTTAATCAACATCAAAACTTTATGATTCAACAGGAAAAATGAATCAAAATTGAAAGCACAAACTTTCCTAAAAAGAACTCAAACTTAAACCAAAGATGAGCGTGACTCTGATACCAATTGTTGGAACAATTTTAATCCCTGAATGCCACACTCACTTTAGATTAGGATTGAGGAAGAGATGAAGCGGAAGCGTTTAAGAACAATACCTGTTGAATCCATGGATGATGTAGGGAGAAATGAATAAGAAGAAGATGTAGGGAGAATGCTCTTCTAAATGATCAATGTCTTTCCTCTTTACTTCTTTAACACTTAATGAAGATTTATGGAGAGAGTACAAATGAATAATGGAGTAGTCTTAAGGGTTGATGGAATGCCCTTTATATAGTAGACTTGGTGACATTTCATTTAGGGACCACACCCTTTCAAGCTTTATGATAATAAATTACCCTTTTGCCCATCACAATTAGGTAATATATATCCAGGAATTCTACACATTTTATTATCAACTATATTTTATAATTTAATATTATAATCATAACTTTATGAATGGAAGTCTAAATGACTTGTGTTGCAAGCCATGTCCTTACATTACAAACTTGGAAATCGCAGTTTTACTGAATTCTATCTCAAATTAGAAATTCTTGACAAACTTTGATGATGATGAACAATTTGGAATTATTTGCTTGAGCATCACAGATGTTATACACATGTACTCTACAGTAAGGACATCATTTTACTTGTACCTTTTTCTTCTTAAACTAAATGACTAAATGAGTCAAAAATTAATGATTATAGGGGCGAATTTGAGACAGGTTTAGCATTTCCTAAACCTATTATTGTTTAAAATCGCCAAACCTACCCAAACCGATTAAGTGAAAACCGAATCCGCTCCGCCTAGAAATTGAATACATACTATGTGTTTTTTTTTTTTTTTTTTTTTTTTTTTTTTTTAAAGCAAACAACACATAATTGTATTCGCAAGAGTTAATTTGTTCATTTATACAATTTAAAGTTTAAATATATAATCCCTCCGTCCCATAACTATGTGCACACATATCATTTTTGGGCGTCACATTGGTAAGTCACACTTTCTTAAAATGACAAACAATTTTTATTAATTATTCATTCCACTCATTCTCTCTCTTGCTTTACTTTTATACTTAGAACACCAATCAATCTACTATTCACTACCCCACTTTCTCTCTCTTACTTCACTTTTCACACTCATAACAACTACCCACTACTATTCATTCCTTAATTCACGCACACAACTCATTTTGTGCACATAGTTATGGGACGGAGAGAATATTATTTTAGGGTTAAATCACCGAAAAGTCTCTTATAGTTTTCGATGGTGTGGAAGGCTCCCCATGTTATCAAAATAATCGTATAAGCCTAGAGATTTAAGCTATCAATTTTGTTAGCATTAATAACTAAATAACCCTTGTTTCAAAATTAAATAAATAAATAACTAAATCACCCTTTAAAATTGAGGTGGCGCATTTTATCAAATAAATTTTTAAGGGAAATTCAATCATTTATAACAATAAATTGAAAGATACTAATTGAGCATAATCGAGATATGAGCTTAATGTGATGTCAGGTGATTAGTGATATAACCCTATCTTAATTCATTTACGGTTTTATATTGAATATTTTCTTCCTAAAATAGGGTTTAGTCACGTCCTGCTCATCGGTTAGATAAATATTATTATTATTAAAAAAAAAAAAAAAAAAAAAAAAAACCTACATATACACACCCTTTAATTCTAAATTCTGACTCGCTATTTCAAGGGATAGTCTCATTCTATTTTTCATGATCAGCTCGGTTGAATTTTAACCATAATGTTATAATGTAATGAAAAAGAACATAATTATCTTTATACGGTTAATAACAATTTTTAGAATTATATATACATAAATGGGTTAAGATAAAACTATGATTAAAGTTGAATAGGGTTGATCATAAAAATTAAAATTGTGATCATTTTTTGCGGACTGTTTTCTAAATTTGACCAGTAAACTTGTTGTTGATTTCCTAAAGAAGGGTTTGTTATTTTTTGTTGTACAAATAGAAGAAAACAAGTGATTATTAGAAATGAAGATGGAGACGTAAGGAAGAAAATAGGGTGAACAAAGAACACTTGACAAGATTGTCATTCTGCCTTGTTGAGTTGGTGGAAACCCTAATATTCTTCAGCTGGCTGGGTCATGACTCATGACCTTAATTATTTCAACAAGAAAAGATTCTCATGGAAAATTGACCCTTCAATGTAATTTCCATTGAGTGGTACAATATTTGGGAAAGGGATTGATCCCCACCCTCTTGCATCCCTCTCAATCTCTCTCTCTCTCTCTCTATATATATATACTCTCTCCGTCCCACCTGAATTAGGATTTTTGGGTTGGGCACGGGGATTAAAGAAAAAGTGTTAGTGGAGTAGGTGTTGTGAGTATGAAAAGTGAAATAAGATAGAGAAAGTGGGGTAGAGAATAATGAGTGGAAAGTTGTTGTGAGTGTGAATGTGGGTCCCATTGAAAAAAACACTTCCATTTTTGGGTTGTCCTAATTCGAATGGGACACCCAAAATAGAATTTTGTCCTAATTCGAGTGGCACGGAGGGAGTATATATTATATATACATACATACACGTATATTTACTTATATATGTGCACACGCATGCGCATATATGTACGCATATATGCAAGGCGGATGTAGTATGTGATCAGGGTGGGCAGATGCACACCCTGGATTTTTCGATTTTTTTTACTGAGTAGTTATATAAAAAAAAAAAACTTTTAAAGGTGTAAATTGTTATTTCTGAAAGAAGAGGGGTGCAGAGTGTTAAAAATAGAACAAACCTCGTTTTTCCAGTTGGGGACGGAAAAATAAAACAGAAGGTTGGTTAGTCAAGCTAGGCCATATTGGTTTTTTTTTAAAAAAAATTGGGTTTTTTATTTCATTAATGATAGATAAATTGCCCTTAGGCTACATCAAATGGACATAACGGCTACAACTAGGCCTATAAATAGGCTAATACAAATCTCCCTAACGGGATTCGAACTCGAGACCTCCGCATGGGAAGCTAATACCGGATACCGCTTGAGCTAGAGCTCTTTGGTTAGGCCATATTGGAGCTACATTTGTGTCTGCAGGTCGCGCACACATGAGTTCGGTGGTCCGAGGCACAAATCGACAAGTTTTAACTGAAATTTGCACACCCCGCGGACCCGGGCACGAGAGATAGCCCCTAGTTTACATAATCTTAACTCATACAAATTGTTAATTGTATTTATACTAGTTCAACCTTTTACTCCAAACCAATGTGAGACAAATTCAATTGATTTTACCCACCAATGGTCTTGGGACATTTTTCCCCCATTCTTCCATTTGGGAGGCCCTTTTAAGGGAAGGGGCTTTGGAAGTCTTTCACTTTCTTTCCCATGTGGGATACAAACCCACTCCCCAACAGCCCAACTTACCCATTAACATTTGAGCTTTATATTTTTCCACCATTCTATATTAAATTGGAGTCAGCACATTTAATATTTACATGGAGAAAATATTAATCCACTTTATAAACCACTTTAATCAACGAATGATTTTTCCAAGGAAATGCGGGCAATTTCCTTCACATAATTACACATTTTTGCACACCCTAACTTGAAATCCTGAATACGCCACTGATATATGTGTGTGTGTGTGTGTGTGTGTGTGTGTGTGTGTGTGTGTGTGTGTGTGTGTATATAACAGGCGTCGTGGATGTACAAGTTCAAGCGCGCAAAGATGTGAGACAATAATATGTGCAACGATTATATAAGCTACATTGGTTCATTTTTCATGCTTACGTACATAAATTATATATTCGCAAAATCTTGGGAAAAACGCGTTTTTTCAAATGCTTATGAAAAAACGTGTTTTAAAAAAATGTGGTGGCATTTTTGTAAATAATCAGAACTTCTCAACGGTTCTGGATATCAATATAAAGGCTTCTAGATATGAGATTGATAGCCAGAACCTTTGAAAGTGATAGCCAGATGAGTCCTAGATATCAATATAAAGTCTTCTGGATATGAGATTTATAGCAGAACTTTTGAAAGTGATAGCCAGAAGGGTTCTTTGGTTCTGGAAATCAATATAAAGCCTTCTGGAGATGAGATTGATAGTCAGAACCTTTGAAAGTGATAGACAGAAGGGTCCTGGATATCAGTATAAAGCCTTCTGGATATCAATATAAAGTCTTCTGGAGGTTTTGAAAAACACGTTTTTCCTAACCATTAGGAAAAACGCCTTTTACAGGAGATCAACCCTTATATATTTCGCATAAGACGTGCCTCACATGACAATGATATGTTGCTCTTAACTATTTCAATCTACCAATGGCCTACTGGCTTAGTGGTATTCGGGTGGGTGAGTAAGGGTTTCCTTAAAAGTTTCATAACCCCAAAAGGGTTAGTTGTGCGCTGCATGTGATCATTCAGCGGGACATCTATGAAAAATTACAACATCGACTTGTATATTTTAACATTTATATCGTCACATTCCTTTTTACCCATTTCAAAATAAGTTATTATGACAAAATCCTAAGTTGCAAAGTTTTGATAATACAGGGGTTCCATGGATTGCGGCTTTAAAATATGTTTCTAGATTTTTTATTTTTTATTTTTTATTTTTTTATTCAACTCACACACCCACGGCACCCACCCACACACATGCACGCTCAGAAGCGCCTAAGAGATAAATCCTAGGGAGAGAAAGCCTTCCCTCTAACCTATGAATATGGATGGATGGATGTATTGTTCTCAATCTCAGCTCATATAGTTTGTTTGTTTTTTGGTAGAATATAGCTCATATATAGCTCATGTAGTGCAGATTAAAGGTTTTTTTGGCAAAAAAATTAAATAAATGAAAAATGTATGGGAATAAAATAATCTTCAATCTTCAAGAATATACATCACAATTTATTTAACAATTTCTTTAGAAAAAATATTTTCTTATTATGTATTATTTGTAACATATAAAAAATGAGAAATACTATTTTTGTTTTCAAAAATCGTCACACTTAGGTTGCGTTTGGTGCATCAAGCACTTGATGCTTGATGCTTAATATAATGTAGGGTAAATTTGGAGATAAGATGCATTTAATCACATTGAGCGCTAGATGTACAATGTTGAGTAAGGCTCTTATTCATTAAGCAGAGATTTTGATCCTCAAGGGGCGAAATGGAGTACTGCTAATTAATTATTTCTTCCGTATCATACTTATTGCAACCAAATGAGAGTGCACGTGGATTAAGAAAATAAATTGGAAAAGTAAGTATTGTGAGTGGGTAGGAGAGAGAAAATAAGTTAGTGGATAGTTGTTGTGAGTGGATATGAAAGAGAAAAGTGAACATTTTAAATAATTAACAATAAGTATGGGACGCCTAAAATAACAATAAGTAAGTAGCGATAAGTATGGAACACACGGAGTATTTGTTATATTATGAGATTAATAAATTCATGTTTCAGTTGTCTCTCTATTGGTCTATCTATAATATGGGCATGCTGTCGGACCAGACCATCTTCCTCATATTACAATTAACTATTAACAGTTCTTGCCCATGAGCGGCATGAGCTTGGGCCTCACTCTCTCGGAGGTCCTGAGATCGATTCCCCTCCTCCCGTTGTAGTTTAAAAAATGTTGTAATTGGCTAAAAAAAAAAGTTCTTGACATTTTATGAAGCTGAAATATCATAGGTACAATAATTTCCATGTCTTAAAAAGAGTCATAAAAGCCATCAAGTCCCATCAACAGGTTGATTCAAGATTATTCTAGCTTAATCAGAATTTTTTGTTTGAAACAAAAAATGCAGTTGATTTTGATATGAATAGCTTTACCGCTTTCGTGATTCTAAACTGAACTGGATACAAAAAAAACCATAAAATATAGAAACACATTACAGTGATGTATGAACAATATTAAGGAACACATACAATCGTCGATTTCAATTTAACTATTCAAACTTTTCCGTCAAATTCTATAACGAGATGGTACCTAACATTAGACGTGACCAAAAAAAACCGGCAACCGGCTAACCGCCGGTTGATAACCGGTCAAAACCGGGTCAAAACCGGGAAACCGGTTAACCGGAAACCGGCTCAACCGTCAACCGTAATTCCCCGGTTCGGTTTCGGTTAGGCCTTTCTCAAAACCGGTAAACCGCCGGTTATAACCGGATAACCGCCAACCGGATAACCGGCGGTTAAACCGGTTATAAAACCGGAGGTTAACCGCCTAACGGCTACTTTTCAAAAATTTGCACCGGGCCCCCCCCATTTCCCCATGTCTGACTGACCACCACTGTCCAAAAACGGCTAGTTTTCCAACTAGCCGTTAGTTCAGTTAACTTTCGGCCTTAAATGAAAAAAAAAAAAAAAAAACCAAAAATTGCTTACATATAAATACCCCCTCCCTCCTACCATTTTAGTTCCACATCTTCTCTATACTCTTTCTCTCTCTACTAATTCTCACACTCTCTCATATTTCCAGTTAGATTGCATAATTCCAGTCAGTTTTTTAACGCTTTCCAGTTAGTTTTTTAACGAAATCACTTTTTTAATTTATTTAGAAAATTCCAGTCACTTTGTTAACCATTTCCAGTCAGTTTCAAATCATTTTCCAGTTAGTTTTCAGAATTCCAGTCAGTTTTTGAGAGTTTCAGTCAGTTTTTTGACAGTTTCAGTCAGTTTTTTAACAAAATCTGTGTTTTTCATCATTTTCAGTCAGTTTTTTAGCGAGTTTCAGTCAGTTTCTAAACAGTTTCAGTTAGTTTGTTAACAAAATGGCCTCATCTCGAAGGAGCGGCAAGGAACATGTTGGTTCTTCCTCACTTAACCCGGAAATTGAGTCACATTTTGAGGAAAGTGAGCAAAATGTTGAAGAAAATGTTCCTCAAAGTGGTAGGGCCGGGGCCGGCCGAGCTCGAGGCGTGGGAAGAGGTGGTCGGGGGCAACGTCAAGCACGAGAATCCAAATCCGACACTTTCACGATCCATTTCCGAAAAGTACAAATTGACCCCAACGACTTTGTACATTTTCGAGCGTGTTGCAACTATTGCACCAAATCTTACCCGTTCGCAAAAGGTAATGGGCATGGAACATTGAACCATCACTTGAGATCAACACATCCTGAAAAACTTGGGATTGATAGTGATCAAGCTCAATTACAATTTGCTCAACCTAACACCCAAGGTACGTCTTCGGTCTTATTTAAGTTTAATAATGTCGTTTATAGGAAAGAATTGTGCAAATTTGTGTGTGTTAAAGGGCTTGCTTTTAACTTTGCGGATGATGACTTTTATGAACGGTTTATTAGACTTTCTTTAAATCCGGCCGCCTCCAAAGTACCACGTACGACTCTCGTACGCGATATTAAAAAAGTGGTTTTGGAATATAAACATTTTTTAATTGATGTTTTATCAAAATTAGATCAAAGAGTTTCAATTTGTGCCGATGGTTGGAGTGATCATTGGCAAAGAAATAGTTATTTGGGTGTTACATGCCATTGGATCGATAATTCGTGGACTTTACAAAAAAGACTACTTGCATATGATAGTTTTGAACCACCTCATTCCGCGGAAAATATTTGTAGAAAGTTGCACGCCATTTTGGCAAAATATGGTCTTTTGCAAAAAATATTTTCTATTTCATTCGACAATGCTAGTGCTAATACCGCTAGTATACCGGAATTGATGCTCATTTGTCAACCGTCACTTGGGGGTAAGTATTTTCATATTAGATGTTTATGTCATATCATAAATTTATGTGTTAAAGATGGTTTGGATGCTTTAGATCAATATGTTAAACCCATTAGAGAGGCTCTTTATTTTATTGCAAAAAAAAATAAAATTACAAGAAAATGGATAAAATATTTACTAAATAAGGGTCTTCCCGAAAAATATTTTTCTATGGATGTTCCGACTAGGTGGAATTCTACCTACAAAATGTTAATTGATGGTTTTGAGTATAAAGAGCATATCATGGATTTTTTTATTAGTATGGGCTATGAAATTCCTTTATTTGCGTATCAATGGAACGCTTGCACTAATTTATGTCAATTATTAAAGATTTTCAATACCGCTACTTTGGCTTTGTCGGGAGTTTATTATCCAACTTCCGTTTTGGTACTTGATCAATGTATTGCAATAGTTCTAAGTTTTAAAAATTTGCAAAATTGCACCATTTTAAACGAAAGCATTGCTTCCATGAGGCAAAAGTGGGTCAAATATTTTGATAACATTCCGTCTCTATTTTTGCTTGCAAAGATGTTGGATCCCCGTATTAAATTGAAAGATCTAGTCCGCATAATAACGTTTTATTATGCAAATTTATACCCCAATGGGGACGGATTACACGAAAACCCGGCGATTATTGTTGAAAATACAAAAAAAGATTTGGTGACTCTTTATAATGAGTATAATGCAATTCATGGAAATGTTTCTCAATATGGCTCAAGTCCTAATGAAGAAGATATTGATACACAATATGATGTGAATAACGATCCATATAGTTTTGTTAATGATATTTATTTTTCAAAACGTCCTAGAACGTCTCCTTCTTCTTCTTCTACCTCTAGCATTCCGTACGAGTTGGAAGCATATTTCTCTACTAGACATGAAGTTGTACAAAACACTTCAAATCCAATTTCTTTTGATATTTTGAGGTGGTGGTCACAAAGGCAAGAAACTTATCCCATACTCTCTTTAATTGCAAAAGAAGTCTTAGCTTCTCCCGCTTCAACCGTGGCCGTCGAATCGGCATTTAGTGTGGGAGGAAATGTTTTGGATGCAAGACGTTCCCAACTAACTTGTGAAAATTTGGAAAATCAACTCTTGCTTGGTGATTGGGTTAGAGCGGAAAAGAGGGAGCAAGATATGCCTTATGAAGAGGATTTAGTAAATGTAGATCCACAATATCAATACGACTTGGAAGATTCTACGGGAAGTTCGGAAGGGGACGGAATGTAGATAGTTTTTATTTTAATTTTTAGAATAGGTTTATTTTTATTTCATTGTAATAGTTTAGTTGAGGTAATAAGGCTCCATTTTTTCCTCCCTTAATTATAAAAGGGCAAGGATTGGTTGTCCCCCTCTTTGTAATTTTAATTTTAATTAATAAAATTTAAGGGTACCGTCCCTTTTTTACTTAAAAAATTTGTGTTATACATTATAGTTATACACTTATACATTTTAAGTTTTTAACTTAAAAACAAAAAAAACAAAAGAAAACTGTTTAATATATGTATGACTCATACATATACTCCCGTTTTTTTTTTTTTTATAAAAACTGTTTAAAAAAAAAAAAAAAGTTAAAAAATCTGTTAATAAAACTGTTAAAAAAATCTGTTAAGAAAACTGTTTAAAAAAACAGTTAAATTTTTTTTTTTACTTGAAAAAAAAAAACTTTACTTGAAAAAAAAAACCCTTTAAAAAAATGAAGTGTTTTTTTATTTTATCTTTTTTTTTTAACAAAAAACTGTTAATAAAACTGTTTTGAAAAAAAAAAAAAAAAAAAAAAAGGTAACCGGTTTAACCGGTTTAACCGCATTAACCGGTTAACCGGTTAACCGGTTAACCGTAACCGGACATAACGGTTAGACGGTTAGGTTACGGTTAGCATTTAACGAAAAACATAACCGGCGGTTATAACCGTCAACCGCCGGTTATAACCGGATGGACACGTCTACCTAACATAACCATTTGTATATAATAATAATAATTATTATTATTATTATTATTGTTATTATTATTTTTTTAGAAGGAGAATAAGGTGGGATAAAGCTGAAAAAGAAGTACAAGCTTCGTGAGTTAGGTACTGAACGTGCTACTAAAATGATAAAAAAATGCATATAAAGAGAAAGAGAAAGGCAAAAATAAAGAAGGAAATGAAGTGATGGAGGTAAAGAAAAAGAATATAAATAATAATGGGGTTTCTTCCTTTTTTTTTTTTTTTTTTCCTTTTCCTTTAATCATGGGTTATGATTATATATACAATGCCTTTGACATTCTAAATCTTAAGTGCTCGTTGGTAGTATTGTAGTTGACTAATCAAATTGTTTAGAAAATGTACTTAATTTCTTTACGTAATACTCCTTTGTCCCTAAATGAATGTCTATTTTAAAGAAATATTTGTCCCTAAATGAGTGTCTTTTTTTAACATAACTTTGTCCCTGAATGTTTTTTTTTGGAAAAAAATTTCACCGGTTTCTTTATACGTGCAAAACTAAATGTTTGGAAAGGAGATTACAAGATTATATATGAATCTTTGCTAGCAAATTGTACATAAAGTTGAGATTTTCAGTGTCCCTTAAAATAAAATTTGGACACTCATTTAGGGACAGTGGTAGTAATAAAATTGAGTCAATATCATTTTCTTATTTAGAAAATCACCTCTATTTGAAAACGTTTTTTTTTTTAAATAAAGCACGCTAATTAATGTAGAGAAAATTTTGGGGGAAACTAGTTTCTCCATAAGTTATAAAAAGTCTTGTTTTTATAGGGTTTAAGGTTTAGGATTTAGGGTTTTAGGGTTAAAAACAGGACTTTTTATAACTTATTGAAGAACTAGTTTCCTCCAAAACACACTCATTAATGTATTGTGTTTTATTCGTCCGCACCAATATATTTCATTATGTACACAAGAAATATTTATCGAGCAAATATTATGAACACAAAAGGAGTTTAAAATATGATGTTTGATTACATGTGTTTATTAACAACGCAACCGAGGTATCCCCAAAGGAGTGGCTCAGTGGTAAAGTCAAACCTCACATCAGTGAAAGCTAGGGTTTGATCTCTCTCCTCGCCTCTTTCTGGCGTAGACATCGTCAAAAAAAAAAAAAAAAAAACCCAACAACAACGCAACCGAGGTCAATCGTTAAGTAATAAGAACAATAATCAATCTGTTATAAATTAAGTGTAATACTCTTTCACTCTTGAAAAGATAGCCTCTGTGATTTTCATAATCAACTAATTGGATATTGACTACAATATTATAAGAATCTAATTACTTTCGTGCAATTTGAAAAACTTGTTATTGATTTACCATTACATTTAATACTTATTTATTAAATTAAATGGAATAGTAAAATTTTCACAAAATTATAAATAAAATTTAATTAATTAACCATAAAAATTTAACCGAAACGAGACTATGTTTCCGAAAAGGGTTATATGTCAAACATTAGTTCGGTTTTCTTAATGAGTTCCCGTAAGGCATTGGGTAAGAATTAATTATGACATTAAATCAACTTAATCATCATATTTTTAAGTAATAAATTTAAAGTTCGTAAACTAAAATTGCTAAAATTATATAAATTTAATGCTATAATTAAATCTTATCATATACAAGTAGCTTAAAAAAACACAAGAAATAGATGTTAATATGGAATCTTCGTATTATTGAAGGAAAACATTCAAATTTTAAATATCAATACAAGAATAGAGTGAATAGTATTCATTCTTATAGTACTCCCTCTACCCCATGTATAGGGATGGCAATTCACCCGAACCCGAAGGCGATCCGCCCCGAAAACGTAGGGTTCGGGTTGCAATTTTCATGACCCAAGCGAATTAGGGTCGGGTCCGGGTTTTGATATTGACCCGCTGTGATCCGACCCGATTCGCACCCCTATGTACAAAGTTAACATATTATGTTAGTTAATTATATTATAAATGTTGTGCAATTTATTTTTATAGTTGTTTGTGGGTGAGGTTTGATTATTTAAGGCTGATTTATATAACTAGTTCAAATTTAGGCTTAAACATATATGTGCCCAAGCAAATATGAGCTAAAAAATTAGATATTGATACACTTCGGGTCGGGGCGGTTTCGAGTTCCACTCTCTTCAGGTCGGGGTCGGGTCACCCTCTTCAAGATTAGGGTCCGGTTCGGTTTTGACGAAACCCGACCCGTTGCCATCCCTACCATGTACACTTTTTAAAATGGCAATATATCTTTACTATTCCTCTCACTCATTTTCTTTCCTACTTTACTTTTCATACTTACGACACTTATAACTTTATCTATAAACAAACATTGGAATATTTCTTGAGTTTTAAGAAGATGAAAGCTAGAGAGAGAGAGAGAGAAGAGAATCATGTGTGTTCCAAACGCTTGGAGACAAAGGAGGGGGTTCAGAGTAGAAAAAGCAACCTTTGCTTTACGACCCAGAAAAAGGCACATTTCATCAAAACCTCACCCACGCCCACACCACCACCACCACCACCATGAGAGAGAGAGAGAGAGCGCTCTGAAGCTTAGGAAATTGCGTGATCTCTCTCTCTCTCTCTCTCTCTCTCTCTTCTTTCTCTCTCACACAGTAAAACACAGATTTGTGTCTATGTCTATATTTAGTGGACAAAGTTATTAGGGGGGGGGGGAGAAAGGTTGAATGAAACTTCTACCACACAATCTCCTCTTTTCTCTCTCCAAACATAATTTCCCCACAAGCCAACCTTGTTTCTTGGCAATTAAAATCCTTCTCCTTTTGTGTGTGTGTGTTTTTCTTCATAAAGATATTAAACACCCTTTTGTAATAGAGACTTGTTTGAATTTCAATTTGCCCTTTTCATTTTGACCCAAATCCTCAACATTTTGATCCCCCCAAATCTCTTCCTCTTTCTCTCTCTCTCTCTCTCTCTCTCTATATATATATATATATATATATATGTGTGTGTGTGTGTGTGTGTATATATACTCCATCACTATCCCTATTTTCTCCCCCAATCCTTTCTCTCTCAGCAAATCTTGGATATGGGTTTTTGTTTAAATTCAATCTTTTTCAATGCCATCATATAGATATCCTTAACCAAGATAGATATATACCCTTGTATATGTAATGAAACTCTCTCTCTCTCTCTCTCTCTCTAGCTGATCTCTTTTGATATTGGTCAGTTCATTTATATATATGTATATGTGTGTGTGTGTTGTGTGTGTGAATATGCCTGGCTCCCTGTATGCCATTTGCAGAGCCCATTGATGTATCCATGGCCTCCGTGGATGGCGTATGAGGAGCCATGCATACATATTTTTCTGTATGTAATTACAAAAAGGTTATTTCAGTCATTTTAATTTCAAACAACTAAGCTTCAAGGGCAGCATTGTAAAATCCATAATCCTTCAACGAGGTACTACTTTCTTTTCTTTTTCTTGTTCAATGTTCATGTTCTTACATTGTCTTCTGTCACTCCCTTCCAAACAAACTGAATGTTCAAAAAGATATACTCCCTCTATCCCGCTCGAATTAAGATTTTTGGTTAAGTAATTTATACTTTGACCAATAATTTGAAAGAAAATAAACGATGCTAATAAAAATTTAAAAATTGTTATTGTATCACGATTAATAATAAACTAAATAACTATGTTTAGATTTTCATTAAGCTAATTAACTTTTTTTTTTTCAAATTGTTGGTCAAAATTTAAATTATTTGATCAAAAATCTTAATTCGAGCGGGACACGGATGAGTATAAATTTGTTCTTAATATTCGTATAAAAAGTAAAATTTCTCAGACAAAAGTTAAACATGGAAAATTTTTAGAAATTTATTTTAAGACGGAAATAACCCTATATATTAGGGTTTGTTTGTCTGTTTGATTGTGTGTGTGTGTGTTTTTTTTTTTTTTTTATTTTATATAGAATGATGGGATGTGATTTTTGCAGTAAATATGCTTCTGGGAAATGATTCTGTTACAGGTAGGTTAACGAAAGCTGTGTGTTCCCTTGCCATTCAGACTTTGGTAACAACGTTAACAAACACAAGGCAATCATAGGAATTTACAACCTCTGTGCCTTGCTATCTCAACCACCTTATTGTCCTAAACTAAACCAACCAAAGATTTCTAGCTCAAACGGTATCCGATCTTAGCTTCTCATGCGGAGGTTTCGATTACGAATCCCGTTAGGGAGATTTGTGTTAGTCTATTTATAGGCCATTTGATGTAGCCTAAGGGCAATTTATCTATCATTAATAAAATAAAAAACCCATTTAAAAAAAAAAGTCCTAAACTAAACCAACATTATATTAACCAAAAAAAAATAAAAATACTCTCATTAATTCGTTGATTGTTAATTTAATTGTACATATGGTAGCCTCATTAGTTTATTTATTTTGTTTGAGATAAGTTCTCAAATTTTAAAAAGTGTTACTTCCTCCGTCTCAAAATACTTGTAGTTTAAGAGCTTAAAGTTTGTCCCAAAATGTTTGTAGTTTTGCTTTTATCTAGACATATTTGGCATTGTTTGTCAAATATACCCTTATTTATGATGGTAGTTCTCATTGTAAAAGCATTTAATTGTCTTGGTACTTGAAATATTTCAAGGGTAATTTAGTCCATTAGTCATGCATTGATTGTTTTTTTTAATTTGTGTGAAAATCCTAAAACTACAAGTATTTTGGGACGGATGGAGTATTAATTTATACTCCCTCCGTCCCGAAATGATCTTCTCATTTAGCATTTTTCATTGTCCCCAAAAGTTCTTCTCATTTCTACAATTTAGGCTTAAATGTTCATAAACACAACATGGCTAATGAAGCAAGAGTTCATATCTTTAAAAAGTTTGCATAGTCAAATGTGAAGATCATTTTGAGACGGAGGGAGTAGTATTTTTTTGTACTGTTCTAATAACATTTTATAAACATTTTTGAAAAACATTATATTTCGCTATTTTTTTTTGTTAAATTAGTTAAATTAAGTTCACTATAAAAACAAATGAGAATACATTTCTGGGATGGTGAGTATTTTTTTTGTCTACATTACATAAATTCTTGTATATTTAGTCTCTCTTTATATATATTGTGAAAATATGGGAAAACCGCGTTTTTTTTCTAAGCGATTAGGAATTAGGAATAACGTATTTTTAAAATATGCGGTTTAAAATATGTAGTGACCTTTTTGTAAATAATTAGATGTTGTTTTAGAACAAGTGACTATATTTTTATAAATAACTAACACTTATTTTAAAAACGCGCAATAACATTTTTGTAAATAACTGAAACTTATTAAACACACGGAGACTATTGACATACAACTGGCGCTCTTTAACACTATTACTAACACTTTTTAATATACGTGTTGACACTTTTTAACACGTGTACTTATTAAAAGCCTCCATTTTCAATATTTGTAAATGTAAGTATAAGTGGATGGTACTTTTTAGCACTTGACACTTATTGGATGTTTTAGTTTCAATATTTATAAATGACAGTGAAAAATGTCTGTCAGTTTGTTACATTAGCACTGACGTTTATTAAAAGTGTTGGTTTCAATATTTATAAACGTCACCATCACTGGCTGGCACTTTGTAACATATCACTGACATTACGATGCAGATGTGCACTTGAAATTTATTTATAAAAATATCATCGTATGTTTAAAACAAATGTTAGTTACTTACAAAAATGTCACATTTAATCACTATGAAAAACACCTTTTTCATAAGACCTACTTATGAACCGTGTTCTAAAAGACGTCCGTCTAGGCCGCCTAGGCGCTCATGAAACGCCTAAGTTCCGCCTAGGATATTATAAATATTCTGAATTCTCGACCCCGCCTAAGTTCGGTCTAGACCCCGCCTAGGCGCTAGGCGCTGCTGCGGCGCCTAGCGTTTTTTAGAACCTTGCTTATGAATATATTCTCTTTGTTCCATCTAAAATCACAAAAATTTGATTAAAATTGTAATATTATTTCATTTTGACCTAGTATACAATTTTGTTGTTGTTGATAAATCTAAGAAAAATCAAAATTTTGTTATTGATTCAGTTAAGAGTGGAGTCCTAAAACGACAAGGAAGCAATGGTGGAAAGGAGTCTAAGTCAAATGAGTATTTGGGTTGAGATCGTGTTGTAAATGGAAGAGGAAAAATGAAGTCTCAGCGGCTTAAGGAGTGTGCGGCCGCACAGAGTGGTGCTGTGTGGTTGCCCAATATATCTAAAGTTTCTAGGGCCATTATAGGCTAAGAGTTGGTTTTGATGGAAACTAGTTCCTCCATAAGTTATAAAAAGTCCTTTTTTTTAACCCTTCTTAAACCCTAAAAGGCCTAAACCCTAAACCCTAAACTTTAACCCCTATAAAAACATGACTTTTTATAACTTATGGAGAAACTAGTTTCCCCCAAAATTTTCTCATAGGCTAGAGTGGGCGGCCGCACATGTGAAAGTGTGTGCTGGCACACTCACGCCGGGGCCAAAATCTAAAGTTTCTGAATTTGTTTTCTAATTCAACGCAATCCCTTCCAAATACACTTACGACTTCCTTGTACACCTGTATAAGCATATATACGACCTAGAACACATTGTAGCATCATATTAAAGACTGTTTAATGTAATATTGACTTGGATTATTGTGTGTTTGTGTGTGATTCTCTCATATATTCTGTTTACGGGAGTTGTTTTCTTGATCTATAGGGATACCATCAAATTCCCAACAAATTCACCACTAAAAATTACTATCACCAACAAATATTAAATTATCTTTAAAATTATTATTTATTTAGTTTTTTGTAAGTTTTTTGATAAAAATACAAATAAATTGACTAATTTGATCAATATTGTACAATTTGAAAGGGGACGGAGCAAATAATATCTTAATCGGTCATACACACATAAATTGAGCATGCGTGCATCAAGTAGGACTAAAGCAGATGAGCTTAGGATCACCTGCATAGCCATAAGAGTGGGGCTTTGCCTACTCACTATAGAGTATAGACCCCCATTTTACTGTGTGTTTTGGAGTTGGAGATTGATGGTGGGGGTGCGCTTATGGATTCTGGATAAAGTAAGGTAGTAAGGAATAAGGAGAAATAATTAAAGATAAAGAGAAAAACAAGGCTTCATGTTATTATGATGGTACGTACCTACTTTGAGTTTGTTTTGGAGGAAACTAATTCTTTCAAATTATAAAAAGTCGTGTTTTTAACCTTTAAACCCCAAACCTAAAACCCTATACCCTAGACCTTAAACACTAAACCCTAAACCTTATAAAAACAAGACTTTTTATAACTTATGGAAAAACTAGTTTACCCAAAAAAATTCTAACCTACCTTCCCTAGGGTTAGAGTGATAGTGTAAAGTAGGGAATCTCCTTATTACATTTCTATCCTTTGTCACAAAAATAAAAGATTGGACCACTCTAGCTACTCTCTTTTGCCTAATTTCTCCAATCCAATAGAGGAGGTCTGATTTTTATAGTAAAAGTATTACTCCTTCCGTCCAGAGTATATTTCAACCCTCTTATTTACACGAAAAATAAGAAATGGTGAAAGTGATGCAAGTGTTGTGAGTATAAAAGTGAAGTAGGAGAGAGAATGAGTGAGAGGAAATATTGGTGTTGTAAGTATAAAATTAAAGTAGTAGTTAGAATGAGTGAGAGGAATAGTAAAGATTATTTGCCATTTTTGAAAGTAGACATATACTCTGGGACGAACTAAAATGGAAAAATGGACATATACTATGTGGCGGAGAGAGTACTAATGAATGTTTATTTTAAAGATATTTTATTTCATAGTTAATGTTTACTTAAAAAACTATTTTAATTGGATATTTAGTAAAAGAATTTCACTTATCACTTAGCAATCCTTACGAAAAACTTGTTTTTTTTAATATTATGAAAAATTAATTTTTATATCATTAGAATCAATTTTCATTGTGTTGGAATCGGTTTTTAGATTTCAAAAGACGGAGTTTTCACGACTTAAAACTAGTTTTTTCTAGTGTTAAGAAAAAACTAGTTTTTTGCAAGATTTTGTCTTTTATATTTGTAAAACGGGGTATTTAATATTTATACATTTTTGTCATTAAAAATTGAACATTTTCAGAATGTACTGTAAATAAAATTTTGATTTCATTATTTTGGGACGGAGGTAATACTTTTTTTTTTTTTTTTTTGGGACGGAGGTAATACATTTATTATAACATGAGTTTCATTTTATGGTACGTTCTATGTTACATTTAACTGGAGAAGAGTAATAATGAGTTACATTGTTTTCATAAATTACATTTTATAGTACGTTGCATTTTATAATAAAATGAATTCCTTATAATACAATTATTGTGTAGTCAGACTCCACATGCACCGACTTAAGTTTTATTACCATGAGTTGTATTTCCCAAAATAATACACTTGAAAATGTATTGCTCAAACTAGCTCAAGTTTTTTGGAATTTTCTATTGCTAGTAACGAATTTAGATTTGTCATTCTTAAATTCTCTACTAGCAATAGTAATTTCGTATTTTCCTAATTTCTTTACGTAATTTATGAAAATCTCTTTTATTATAAAACAATTTATTTAATTTGTATTTTCTATTAGCAGTAGCGAATTCAACAATTAACTGTGTTAGTTGATTAATAAGTATGGTCAAAAGGCAATAACATATTCAGTTTAAGTTCAGTTACTCGTTGCATCTTATACTACCTCTGTCCCTAAATGAGTGTCCAAATTTTATTTTAAGGGACATAATTTTTTGTATAATTTGGTGGCAAAATTCATATACAATTTTGTAATTCTCTTTACAAACATTTAGTTTTTGCATGTATAAAGAGACCGGTGGAAAAAAAATCGAAAAAAAACATTTAGGGACAAAGTTATGATCAAAATGGACACTCATTTTGGGACAAAAAATGCCACAATATGGGCATTGATTTAGGGACAGAGGGAGTATGTGTTGTGGAATTGACCCTCCAACATCCAAGCAATATCCCTAGAAAATAATGGCACCGCAAACAAGCACAAGAAATAAAGCACAAGAAAAGACACAGAAATTGTTAACCCAGTTCGTCAATATGTTTGACTACGTCTGGGGGCACTACCAAGCCAGGATCTTGCACTAT
The DNA here is from genome assembly GCA_026119855.1 of Campanula takesimana. Classification (NCBI taxonomy): domain Eukaryota; kingdom Viridiplantae; phylum Streptophyta; class Magnoliopsida; order Asterales; family Campanulaceae; genus Campanula; species Campanula takesimana. The sequence continues at coordinate 141,010 of JAOWBW010000359.1, read as the reverse complement.
AATATGTAAATATGGAGTTACAATGAGTTATGGGGCGGAACTTTATTTATATAGCAAACCTAGAATGAGACCTAAACCTAAACATAAGAGAAATCCCGTCAAAACTGCTATTTCCCGAATTTCCATCGGGGCACCGAGCGCCCGCTTGGGTTACCCCAAGCGCCTGCCTGAATTAATCCGCCAGGAACCAAAAACCTTCTGCCCGCAAGGGCGCCCGCCTGGTCTATACCAGGCGCCCGCTCGGTATGTCCGCCAGCTTGTCCTCCTCTTTGTTCCTTAGAAGATCTCTATTCCAACAATCTCCCACCTAGAGATCAACCGCATATACAAACCCCGTATCCGTCTTCAACTCATCATTGGTGTCGTCCTAGTGCTCACCTCGATCATGGTAGTGCCTTCCTCCTCTCCTATTCTCCAAGCCTCATTGAAGCTATACATAGCTTCAATTTATCAAGGTTTACCACCTTGGTTAACATGTCAGCCGGGTTCTCCGATCCCAATATCTTCTCCAGCCTTAAGATCTTCCTTTCCAAGAGATGCCTGATGTAGTGAAACCTCAGCTCAATGTGCTTCGTCCTAGAATGAAACGCCGGATTCCTAGCCAAATGAATTGCACTCTGACTGTCACTGTAGAGAGCATTACCACTTCGCGTCTTCCCAAGTTCACCCAAGAAGTTCTGCAACCATACCATCTCTTTGCTTGCCTCTGTCACTGCCACATATTCTGCTTCCGCAGTCGAGTGAGCCACGATCTTCTGTAATTTAGAAGCCCAGGAGATTTCCGTACCACCCAATGTGAAAACATAACCCATAGTACTTCTCCTCTTGTCTAGATCGTTTGATGCCAAATCCGCATCAACATAACCCGCTAACACGACCTCATTGCTTGAGAAACATAGAGCCTTCCCAGCAGTACCCTTTAAGTAACGCAAGATCCATTTGACCGCTTCCCAATGTTGCTTCCCTGGATTTCCCATGTACCGGCTGACTACTCCCACCGCATGTGCAATGTCCGGCCTTGTACACACCATTGCATACATTAGACTCCCCACTGCCGAAGCATACGGAGTCCTCTCCATCTTGTCACGCTCTTCCTTTCCCTTAGGTGAGTCCTTCTCAGATAGCTTGAAGTGCATACCCAATGGTGTCCCTGTTGGCTTCGCCTCTTCCATACAAAACCTTGCCAAGACTTTCTCAACGTATTCTGCTTGTGAAAGAAACAACTTACCTGACTCCCTATCCCGGTCAATCCGCATGCCCAAGATTTTTCTGGCCTTCCCCCAAATCTTTCATCTCGAACCGTTCTGACAACTGAGCCTTCAATCTGTTTACCTCTCTACAGCTAGAGCCCGCTATTAGCATGTCATCCACATATAACAGCAAGATTATGTACCCGTTGTCCGTGTTCTTGAAGTAGCAACAATGATCCGCCTCACATCTGATAAAATCAATATCGTTCATGAATCCATCGAACTTTCTGTACCACTGCCTAGGAGCTTGTTTAAGGCCATACAAGCTCTTAGTCAATCTGCAAACCAGTTCCTCGCTACCCTAGACAAGTAACCCTCTGGTTGTACCATGTAAATTTCTTCCTCCAAATCCCCATGAAGAAAGGCCGTCTTTACATCCATCTGTTCCAGCAGCAAATTATCTGCCACTACTATACCCAGAACCATTCTGATAGTGGTCATCTTCACAACAGGAGTGAATACATCGGGGTAGTCAATACCGTATTTCTGCTGAAACCCTTTTACAACCAACCTTGCCTTGTAACGTTTACTACCGTTTGCTTCCTCCCTTATCCTGTAAACCCAATTGTTATACAATGCCTTCTTCCCCTTAGGCAGTTTAATCAACTCCCAAGTTTTGTTGGCCTTTAATGAGTCCATCTCATCATCCATTGCAGCTTTCCACTTATCACAAAGTGCACTACGAACAGCCTCCGCATAACATTCCGGCTCACCACTATCTGTCAGCAACAAATAGTAATTTGAAGGAGTATACCTGTCAGGTGATCCACGCAATCTGCTGGATCTACGCAGCGGAATATCCGGTTCTGGAGTACGTGGTTCATCTTCAGTGACCCCCTGACCTTGGTCATCATGAACTGTCCTGCTCCCACCCTAGTTTAGAATATCTACCTCAACAAATTCTGGTTCCGAACTAACCCCTTCAAATGCCCCCTTTCTGTCCTTGTACAATACCTATTCATTGAATACATCTCGACTACGAATAACCTTATGATTTTGGTCATCCCAAAACTTATACCCGAAGTCATCCCCGCCATAACCAATGAACGTACATTTTACAGATTTAGCATTTAATTTAGTTCTATCAACAGAGTCTATATGAACATATGAAACGCAGCCAAATATGCGAAGAAATGACAGATTTACCTGCTTGCCACTCCATGCTTCCTCTGGAATTTCATTCCCCAATGCTACCGATGGTCCCCGATTGATCAAGAAAGGTGCCGTGTCAACTGCATATGCCCATAACGTCTTCGGAAGCCCACACTTCAACCTCATACTTCTAGCCCGCTCGTTCAATGTCCTGTTCATCCTCTCTGCAACCCCATTGTGTTGTGGTGTGCCCTTTGGAGTCTTCTTCATGCGAATGCCATTCGCTGCACAATATTCCTTGAACTCCCCGAGCTCATACTCCCCACCATTATCTGATCTCAAGCATTTAAGCTTAAGTCCCGTCTGATTCTCCACCAAAGCCTTCCATTTCTTAAACACCTCGAATGCCTCATCTTTGTGTTTCAAGAAATAAACCCAGACTTTCTTTGTCGAATCATCAATAAAGGTCATGTAATATAACGCACCACCTAAAGAAGTTACCGGGGCCGGCCCCCACAAATCCGTGTGGACCAAGTCCAACTTTGCTTCCCTCAAAGCCCTACCTGTCCTCGAGAAATTACTCCTCGCCTGTTTGCCAAACACACAATCTTCGCAGATCCCCACGTCGACTGTCTTCAAACCCCCTTTGAGCAAAGTACTTTCATCCCCTTCTCACTCATGTGACCCAATCGACGGTGCCACAAATCCGTATCACCCGTGGTTGACGCCACCGCGATACTATCCTTGGTGTTATTCGCCAAATACAATGTCCCCTCTTTATTACCCCGAGCGATCTCTGAATCCTCATTGGTAATAACCCAGTTCCTGCAACCAAAAGTTACCTTGTAACCTTCTTCATCCTTCCAAAGGCTCGCCATCCGCCAGATAGACGTTACCGAAATCACCGGAAGTATAATTTTCCATCTCCTTTGCATGCCCGCATGAGTGGAATGATGCCCCTGAATCCAGCACCCATGATTCTAGCGCACTACTAACACTCAGAACCAGTACATCTTCACCTTCGATTATCACATTCGCCGATTTATCCCTTCGCATGGGACAATCCTTCTTGTAGTGTCCTAACTCCTTACAATGATAGCATTGAACCGATCCTTTCGCGACCCTTGGTTTGTCTTTGATCTCCACGGCCTTGCCCTTACCACCCACTACGTTTTTCCTTGATTCAGTTCTCTCTTTATTGCTAGTACCCGGCCTTCCCCTGCTAGTAGTAGCTAAGGCCGATCCCGAAGTAGACGATGTCCCCAACTTCTTCAAACGATTTTCCTCGCCCAACAGAAAGTCTTTAACATCATCATACTTCAATTTGTTTTTACCTGCTGAAGCATTGATCGCTGTCACCGTTCCGCTCCAACTTCCTGGTAAAGACGCTAGCAACAAACACGCATGAACCTCATCATCAAACGTAATATCCAACGCAGTCAATGAGTCTATAACATCCATAAACTCATCGATGTGTTTAGCTAAGGATCCTCCCTCTTGCATCTTGAGACTACCCATCTTGCGTATCAAATCAACCTTGTTTGCAGCAGATGGAGTTTTAAATCTCTCAGTAAGATAATCCAATAGCTCCTTTGTGGTTTTTGCCTTCTTGGTAGTCTTCGCGATCCACTTTGATAAAGTAGATCTAACCACCCCTAGGGCTTTCCGATCCATGAGATCCCAATCTTCCTGCTTTTCTCCTTCCTGCTTGACTCCCTTTAGAGGCTTATAGAGATCTTTGTTGTACAAGAGATCCTCTATTTGTATCCTCCAAAACCCATAGTCAGAACCATCAAATTTCTCCACTGCTTGTTTATCCTTGCCCATTCTTGATTGCTTGAACAAACCCTAATCGCCCTATAACCCGGAACGATAACCCAGATCTCTAGATACCAGTTGTTGTGGAATTGACCCTCCAACACCCAAGCAATATCCCAAGAAAATAATGGCACCACAAACAAGCACAAGAAATAAAGCACAAGAAAAGACACAGAAATTGTTAACCCAGTTCGTCAATATGTTTGACTACGTCTGGGGGCACTACCAAGCCAGGATCTTGCACTATAATATGTAAATATGGAGTTACAATGAGTTATGGGGCGGAACTTTATTTATATAGCAAACCTAGAATGAGACTTAAACCTAAACATAAGAGAAATCCCATCAAAACTGCTATTTCCCGAATTTCCATCGGGGTATCGAGCGTCCGCTTGGGTTACCCCAAGCGCCCGCCTGAATTAATCCACCAGGAACCAAAAACCTTCTGCCCGCTCGGTATGTCCGCCAGCTTGTCTTCCTCTTTGTTCCTTAGAAGATCTCTACTCCAACAGTATGATCTAAGACTAAGTATGCAAGTGTGGAATTTAGTTTAAGCTAAATTTGCTATTGAAAATATGTAGCGAAATTAAATTCACTGTTGTTAATAGGAAATTTAGTTAAACCATGCTTATTTATTAACTACGAGAAGAGCAATGCTAGGGGTACAAAATAAGGTCACAAAATCATGCTCACAAAATGAGGTGACGATATTTTATTGGTTGCATCGATAACGGACCCACCACACTCTAATTAAAAACACCAATAGAATCATTACACCGGATTTTGTGACTAAGTCTTTGTGACTTTTTTGTCCCCTAGTATTATTCCTACGAGAGTTTAGGTTCAATTTTTCTCTCTTCTTGGTTGATTTTCATCCGCCTGTCTCCCACTTTTCTTTTGTTGAAAAATCTGGAAATAAATTTTTCCTTGTAATTCTGAACATATTATTTTTTAAACATAAATAAATAATAATATTACCTATGTCCCTAAATGAGTGTCAAAATTTTATTTTAAGGGACATCTGAAAATCGCAACTCTTTGTACAATTTGGTGGCAAAGATTCATATATAATCTTATAATCTCCTTTCTAAACGTTTAGTTTTGCACATATAAAGAGGCCGGTGAAAAAAATTCGAAAAAATATATTTAGGGACAGTTTTTTTCGAAATCAAACATTAGATTATATTAATATATTTTGGGATAAAGATTTTTTGAAAATGGACACTCATTTAGGGACAGATGGAGTAATAATAAATGAGATTATTTTTATGAAACGGATCGAATATAACGGTTACTTTCGGGTTCTTTTTGGGTGGATCTCACACTTTTTTTTTTCTTTTTTCTTTTCTGGACAAATAAAAGTCATGGAAGGTTAACGGGAGAAAATGTTTGAGAGTGAAAAGAGGTCAAAGATAAAAAGGACATAACACTAACATAGAGGTTCCTGCCTAAAAGCATTATTTGGACCACTTTCAAGATCTCCTGAATAGTAATAGATATCATATATTATTGCATTTATTAATTTCCAAGTATCATCTCTCTCACACATAAAAACGCACGACAAAAACTTGTGTCAGACGGTCTCACTCGTGAGACGGATTTCGTTGAGAGAGAAAATGGTTCCCCCTTATGGGCGGGGCAGGGCAAGCCCATTCCCTCTCTCATCGAGATCCGTCTCACGTGTGAGACCGTTTCACACAAGACTTCCTCAAAACATAAGAGCGGGTAAAACATTCCTAAAGTTTTTTTTAACTGCAAAACATTCCTAAAGTTGGTCATAGGTGATCAGGCGCCTTGTTTTTATCAGTGTTTGAAAACACCACAAAAAGGAAAATTTGAATACTCCATCTGCCCCGGAAATATTGCCTCATTTTGACTTTTCATAGTCAATAAAAATGAACTTTAATCGAAGGTATTCTAAATTTTTTTATTCATAAAGCACTCAAGGATTTATCAATTAGATTTTTTAGATTTTCACTAAAATGATTTGACCGATATTGCTCAAAGTTACAATGAGAAATCAATTTAAGACAGAGGGAGAATATTTTTCATTTAAAAAAATGGAGGGATTAAGGTTCTTAATGAGAAGCCACCTTGCGTGCATGGAGTCATGACTCCCTTAATTTTATTTTAGAGTTGTGTCATTTTTACCTCATTTAATTCAGAAAAATAATATTCTTAACATTAAAAATATTTTTTTTGTAGTTTATTTTTTAAAGGAAATAAGATTATATTAATAGCACAAATAAAGAGGAATGAGAAGATTTGGCGCTAAGTCCCCTCTTAACAATAACATGAGACGAACGGATGTCTCTCCAAGTATAACTTAGACACTGTCCTACTTTGGCATTCACAAAAAACACTTCCGGAAAAGATTTGGCGCTGAGTACTCGACAAACTAAGACATTCGGGTCGACCATAAATCGTCGACCAAACTTCCCAAGTATGATAAGATTGAACAACTGTCGATTGTGAAATCCCAATCCATCACCTTCATCCTTCGACGGCCTGAGATTTGATAACATAGTTTCCCTTCAACACAACAAAGCAATAAAATTAAAAATCTACGCCTCTCAACTAGGAGAGAAATCCAAGGCTCTCAACGAGGAGAGGAATCAACAGCTCTCGACTTAGGAGAGAAACTTATTTATTATAATTTGCATACAATTGAAAACAACATCACAATTGTTTGTAATTTCAATATTGAAATTACAAACATTTATGTTGTTGGAGATTGAACAAGAAGAACAAAGAAGAAGATGATGTAAACTACTTGGAGGTTTGAGAGAAACTGAAGAGAGAGAGGTTTCTAGGCAGTTTTATAATCATAAATTCAATTGTCTCTCGCCATATGTCTGGCTTTGCCACTAGGTCTTACAATTGTGATAGAATCAAGAACAATTTCGCTTGCAACTCACCGTTCTGCGGCTCTGCGCAGCGTGCAACGCGAGATGAGTTACGTCGTAATGCGCCGTGTTTTGTGATGAGTACATCTTATTCATTTTGACCGTCCATTTCACAAAGAAAAAGTTGTGTCTCGTTTGAAATTCCTATTGAAGTTTTCCTTTTTCATTTTTTATAAATGAAAAAAAAAGTAGATTCTATTCCACTCAATCCTGGTTGGGAAGTCGCACATTTCGGTGCATGTTTCTAACCTTACTTTTTCTTTTTCCAATTTCTTTTTCAGGCTTTATTATATTCTAAAGAAATAAAGTACGTATAATTTTGATGTTCAAGCATTTTTTTTATTAGAATGGTTAAAAAGTAACCCTTTCATACTCCTTAGAGGTCAATTTCAACATGATTTTATACCATGGTGATCTAGTTATAGAGACTAGTTCAATTTACACTCCTGCTCTCTTGAGGACCATTATTTCTAGAAAAAAAAAAAAAAAACTAAAATGAGTAACTTTTTTGCAAAATACTGTACTTCCTCCGTCCCAGACTAAGGTTCTTACTTTCTTTTTTGGTTTGTCCCAAACTAAGGTTCTTAGTTGCTTTATTAACTAAAATGGACAATAAGACCCACTTGTCATTCTGACAACAAAAACTTTCTACCCACTTTCTCTCTCTTACTTTCTCATACTTTACTTTTCATACTCACAACATTTATTTTTTCTTAATCTCCGTGTAAAGTCAAACTAAGAACCTTAGTCCGGGACGGAGGGAGTATTTTTTACTAATTTTTCTCTATTTATTATATAATTTTAAAAATTAAGAGTTTATAAACTAGATAGCAAAAAAATTCTTACATGCCTTTGAATTTATAAATTTCTTAATATTTTCAAAATAAAAAAGAACATTCATGAAAAAAATAAATTTTAATGGATAAGACCAGTGGGGAATTTGATTGGGATGGGGCCTTAATGTGGATTTTATGGGCTCAAACTTGGGCTTCAAGAAAAAAAGTAATTGCTTATCGAATAGTTGGACCGATGACTGTACTCAGCCCGAATATATGAAGCATGGTCAGGGACTAGGAGAGTCTATGGCAACTCCAATGAGATTTGATGTAAAATGCAGCGGAATAGTAACTAATAATTGATCGAAACCAATTATTCTGCAAGGAATAAAATTCCCAAGAAGAATTTCAATGAAATTCTAGAATAAGAAATAAAGGAGGTGAAAGAGGGATAGGTAATTACAAAGCAATTCTTGAATTAATAAAAATTAACTTGTCCAAAATAAAAGACTACAAAGAGTATTTATACTAAAACCAAAAGAAAACCCTAACTTAAAAAGGAATTCAAAATAAAAAAGGAATAATAAACTCCAAAACTTGGAAAGAAATCAGAATACGGAAACTGGAATATCCTGGGTTGCTGCAGGATACGACCGTGCCTTAAGAATAGCACGGTCGTGCTATTCTTATCGAGATCCGCCAGTTTCCTCCTTATTTGCGCATGATCGAGAACTGAAAATGGCGCGGCCGTGCTTGGCTTTGTCCGGGCGGGTCTTGAAGCAAGTCCGGGGGGATATTTAGATTGCATGGGAATCTCGGATTGCATCAAGATTCCATGTAAATTTTGATATCTATGTTTGTTTGTTTGTTTGTTTGTTTGTTTGTTTGTGTGTTTGTTTTTTTTTTTTTTTTGACAATGTAGTTACATATCATTCATTCAAGACAATTGTCATCGTGACAAACTCATATTAAGTCTATTACAGATCTATTGTCTAGTTTAGTACTAATCCTAATGGAGTTCACCACGTTAAAACCTATTACAGCGAATGATACTGCCTCTCCAGAAATCTCTCATAGACGTCTCGCGCCATCTGGTAGTCCTCTTGCCATAGACGTCCTGCGCCATCTGGTAGTCCTTTGCCATAGACGTCGCACGCCTTCTGAATGATCACTTGTAGATGCCTTAAGTGGCACACGCATATAAATGAGATTTGAGTTTATATGCAGTTGAACTATATAGCTGCTAAACACATCAATGTTTGTAATCAATTTATTTACGTCAACGGATGGCCATTGGTTGAAGTGGTAAAAAGGATGACTCTATACTTCTGATGAATGGATTAGAGAACTTAATTTTATTACTCACGCAGTAACACTAAAGGCGAAAAATATACAAAATCAAGTTCATTTCATTACAATTTAATCAGGGTTACATGAAATTTTACAATGGGGTGTGTGGGTGTAGACTAATATAGCATTACAAGTTTACAAAGGTTGTTTTTCGAACATCTCAAGTCAAAATTTGTTGGAACAATTATATACCCCTGAATGCCGCACTCATATTTAGTAAAAGATTGAGGAAGAGATGAAGCGGAAGCGTTAGGAATATACCTGTTGAATCCATGTTGATATCTTTCGGGAGAATATAGATGAAGAAGAATATGTAGGAAAATGATCTTCTAAATGATAATGTCTCTTAAACTCACAATGTCTTCTTAGCAATAATGAAGATTTATTTAGTATGAGAGAATAAGAAATCAAGTAGTCTCTAGGGTTGATGGAAGATCCTTTATATAGGAGACAAGGTGACATTTCACTTAGGGACCACACCCTTTCAAGCCACCCTTTCAAGCTTGATGATGTTGTATTACCCTTTTGCCCATCACAATTAGATAATTATAGATCAAAAGGAATTCTACACATTTTATTATTGTTGACTATACTTTATATTAATATCATAGACATGATTTTATTTATGGAAGTGTTAAATAATTTGTCTTGCAAGCCATAATGATCTAACAATCTCCCACTTGGGTTGCAAAACAAATTTCTTCCTTTTAAATCATGAATATAACATAAATGACAACCCTTATGTGCACTTTGTTGTCATCTATAACAATCTCGTCCATTAGCCATATAAGTAAAGGACTAAAGGGGCAGTCGTTGTAATTGATTCGCAACTAAACCCACTATAATCACATATACAAATTCTAACTAAATGACATAGATCAAAAGTATAGATGTGTAGCATGGAACATAATGAATATATACATATTCTCCAACTAGTCCAACTTTAACCAAATGAGATCAAAACTTTAAAATAAAGAACAATAAATTGAAGAAACAACACAAACTCCTACTATATTAAATGTTATCAAAAGTTGTTACACCCATATGAGCAACATGCACGTGAAACACTAAAGGTGATAACGCCTTAGTAAACGGATCCGCTAACATAGAGTTTGTACCAATAAGTTGTATTTCTATTTGTTCTTTTTGTACCCTCTCTCTTACAACAAAAAATTTAATGTCAATGTGTTTAGACTTTGACGAGCTCTTGTTATTGTTGGAGTACAAGACCGCTGCCCTATTGTCACAATATAGCTTAATAGGTCTTTCGGCGCTATCGACAATACGCAGTCCCTTAGTGAATTTATGCAGCCATATAGCTTGATTGGATGCCTCGAAACAAGCAACGAACTCGGCTTCCATGGTGGAGGAAGTAACGAGTGTCTGTTTGGCACTTCTCCAAGAAATTGCTCCACCGGCTAATGTGAAGACATACCCAGAAGTTGATTTACGGCTGTCTTGGCATCCAGCAAAGTCGGAATCGGAATACCCAACGATCTCAAGATAATCTGACTTTGAATATGTAAGCATGTAGTCCTTGGTGTTTTGTAAATACCGCATCACTCTTTTGGCTGCGACCCAATGTTCTCTCCCCGGATTGCTTTGGTATCTACCAAGCATCCCAACAATAAAAGCTAAGTCTGGACGAGTACAGACTTGAGCATACATTAAGCTTCCTACTGCTGATGCATAAGGGATATTTTCCATATACTTAGTTTCAAAATTGTTTTTGAGACATTGACTTAGACTGAATTTATCTCCTTTAGAAACAGGGGTGTCATGTGGTTTACAGTTTTGCATGCTAAAACTTTGTAATACCTTCTCGATATAGGCCTTTTGTGATAATCCTAAAGTACCTCGTGAGCGATCACGGTGTATTTGGATTCCTAATACAAAAGATGCCTCACCAAGATCTTTCATTTCAAATTTGTTTGAAAGAAATTTCTTAGTTTCTTTTAGAAGGTTTATATCATTACTAGCTAGCAAAACATCATCCACATATAAGACTAAGAATATAAACTTACTCCCACTGAACTTATGGTATATACAATCTTCACCAGTATTCATTTCAAAGCCAAATGAAAGAATTACTTGGTTAAATTTGAGATACCATTGACGGGAAGCTTGCTTGAGCCCATAAATGGATTTCTTAAGTTTACAAACTAAATGATTAGTTTGTTCCAAAACATCCACCATTTCTGGTTTCTTCATATAGATGGTTTCCTCAATGTCTCCATTGAGAAAAGCTGTCTTAACATCCATTTGATGAAGCTCAAGGTCATAATGTGCTACTAATGCCATAATGATCCTAAAGGAGTTTTTAGAAGATACCGGAGAGAATGTTCTTTGTAATCAATACCTTCCTTTTGAGTGAAACCTTTAGCAGCAAGACGAGCCTTATGTCTCTCCACATTACCTTGTAAATCCCTTTTGGTTTAAATATCCATTTACAACCAATAGGTTTCACATCCTTCGGTAATGGGACAAGATCCCAAACGTCGTTGTCTTTCATATATTTCAACTCTTCATTAATGGCATTGATCCACTTATGAGAATTAGGACTATTAATGGCTTTATGGAAGGTGAGAGGCTCATCTCCCACTAAACCTAAGTGTCCTTCATTCTCAGCTAGATACACCTCATAATCATCCGAGATGGCACTTCTTCTTACTCTATTTGATCTTCTTAAAGGCACCGGTTCTTCCTCATTTTGAGGTTGTTGAATTTCCTCATTTTTATCAACATTTTCATGTTGTTCAATATTTATAGGGGAGTCAATAGTTTGAATTTGTTCCTCTTGAATTTCAGGTACAAGTACTTGATTTTCAATTGGAACTACTAAGGGAAGAGGTATAGAAATGGATTCCTCCTCTTCCTTAAATTCAAAATTATTATTCCTAATTTCCCCTCTAAACTCAACATCCTAAAAAAACCTAGCATTTCCCGTTTCAAAAAACGTTCTAGATTTCGGGTTGTAAAATTTATAGCCCCTTGATCTCTCGGCATACCCTACAAAGTAGCAACTAACTGTCTTAGCGTCCAGTTTTCCTTCGTTAGGCCTATAAGGCCTAGCTTCTGCTGGACAACCCCAAACATGAAGATGATTTAAGGACGGTTTCTTATTCGTTCATAATTCATAAGGGATTTTATTGTTAGTAGCCTTAGAGGGAGCCCTATTAAGAAGATAAGTTGCGGTTTTTAAAGCATCGCCCCATAATGAGTGAGGTAAAGAAGTATTAGAAACCATACTTCTTACCATTTCCTGAAGGGTTCTATTACGTCTCTCAGCTACACCATTCATGCTAGGCGAACCCGGCATAGTGTAGTGAGGGACAATCCCACACTCTTCTAAGTAGCGAGCAAAAGGACCCGGACGTTGTTCTCCCGAACCGTCATTCCGACCATAGTATTCACCACCACGATCGGATCTAACGTTCTTAATAGTCTTACCTAGTTGATTTTCAGCTTCGGCCTTAAAACACTTGAAAACGTCCAATGATTGAGACTTTTCATGAAGTAAATAAATGTATCCATATCGAGAGTAGTCGTCTATGAACGTAATAAAGTATTGTTGACCATTCCAAGAAGGAGTAGGAAATGGCCCACAAATATCCGTATGTATTAGTTCTAAGACGTTTGATGCTCTCGAGGATATTTTTCTTTTCGAGTTTGTAAACTTTCCTTTTAGGCATTCAATGCAAAAGTCCTTTTCAGGAACATCAAGTTTATTTATGATTCCTTCTGACACAAGCTTATCAATTCTCCTTTTGGAGATATGACCCAAACGCCTATGCCATAAGGTATAAGAATTTTCACTTGAAAACTTTCGCTTCTTAGATTTAGTTTCATTATTATGGGACTCATTGATTGTTTGAGTAGTGTTAAGCAAATAAAGATTATCACTACTCGATAAAGTACTAGTACCAACAATAATGGAATTGAAATATAAATCACATCTATTATTACCAAATGAACAAGAGTAACCCTCTTTGTCCAAAACAGTGATAGATATTAAATTCCTTCTAAACGAAGGTACAATAAAAGTATTATTTAATACAAAATAATATCCTGTACTTAACAACAATCTAAAGGTTCCAATGCCTATGACTTCTACCGGGTTCCCAGCTCCCATATAGATGAATCTTTCATCCTCGCTAGGTCTTCGGTAATTCAGGCAACCCTGCATAGACATACTAATGTGAGTTGTTGCACCAGAATCCAACCACCATGTATATGAAGGAATTGAAACTAAATTAGCCTCAGTACAAACAAGACCAAATGACATACCTTTCTTAGCACGCCAAGCGTGATACTTAGGGCAGTCATACTTCATGTGCGTAGGGTCCTTGCAAAAGAAGAACTTCTTTTCCTTACGATCATTAGATGATCCTTTAGGCTTCTTATTGCTTGTTACCGCAATTTCCTTCCCTCTTCTCTTAGTCCCATGAGAAGAGGTGGATGCTAAATGAGCACCTTCAATTTTAGGTTGCTTCAACCTATCTTCCTCTTGAGTCACATGTGAGATTAATTCATTAATATCCCACTTGTCTTTCTGACAATTATAGGTCACCTCAAAGTGACCAAATTGAGGAGGAAGAGAAATCAACACTAAATGGACGAGAAGATCTTCCGATATCTCTAACTTAAGTCCTTTTAGTTTAGTTGATAAGTGAAGCATTTCTAAAATATACTCCCTTAAGTTCCCGGTACCCTTGTACTTCATGGAAACAAGCTTTCTTAAACAAGAACTTGTTTCTGACTTTTCGCTTTTGGCAAAGCGCCGTTCAAGGGTCTCAAGAAAGGTTTTAGCATCAACGTCCTCGGGGACACTGTTAAGAAATGCCTCCGGGACGACATTTTTCATGATCATAAGACTTACGCGATTAGAGCGTTTCCACTTCTCAGAGTTCAAGCGGTCCTCAGCGGTGCTATCTTCACTAAGAGGAAGAGGAATAGGATCCCTAAATGCGAGGTCTATGTCCATGCAGCCCAAGATCATAGTAATTTTGTTTTTCCAAGTTTTAAAGTTTGTCCCATTAAGCATCGGAATTGTGCTCATCGCAGCAGTAATAGAAGAAGCGTTAAGTAAATCTGGGAATCGAGAACAAGAATGAATACAAAACAATAATAAGTAACTATATTATGAATTAAAATATTAATTATATCAAATGAAATCCATCAATAAAGCAATTAACATGACATCAAAACTAATCTTTGGATTGCGAATTGACTCATAAATAATTACTTTAGATGACAAGTAATTTGAACAATATTTGATTAAATGCTTAATCTTCCTTTGGGTAGTCTTAAGCATTTAATAAAATTACTAAATGTTCATTTTATATGTCATCACATGAATGCTTAAGACTTTCTTAGTACGTGGCGTTGTTCAACCTTAGTCGTTCCACCAATCTGTTCGGATGGTTGAGGAGACCAGTCAAGGTTTCCAGCCTGATATACCATCGTTAGTCAAATGTCAAGATCTTCTTTGGAAAATTCAAGTCATTCATATCTTAAACATTCAACACTTTAATAATTTTGCATTTAAATAACGTTAATCACTTAGGTGATAATATTATTTAAATAATGAATAAAATTATTTAAGCATATAATTAATCCAAGCTTTAAGGTTTGAAAAATGAATGTATTGTTCAAAAAAAAAAATGTGCAAAATTCAATTCTGATTTTTCTTGCGGCACACTTTGCACAACCGTGCTAAAAAATGATGCACGACCGTGCCAAAATTATCCGACAATGCATGTTTTCACGGTACAAAGAGTACGGCCGTGCTAAAACAAAGACACGACCGTGCCAAACGAACCTGTCCGACCGGTTTAAACAAGACACCCGTCCGGACCAGCACTATTCAGACGCACCGGTTCAAGAAATGCATGCGCACGACCGTGCCAAACAAAGGGCACGACCGTGCCAAAAAAAAAAATCTGCACTTCTTTGATTTTTGTCCAAATTTTCCAAAAGGCATTTAATAACAAGTAGATCCACATGGTATGTACTTAAAACATAAAACCATGTTATTTAAGGATAATCTTGTTTTAAATTTAATGGAATCAAGTGACTAGATCCACATGGTATGCACAAGACATAAAACCATGTTATGAAGGGATAGTCACACTTGAATCATTGAGTTTTAATGAACAAAACTTTCAAACCATTTTTCTTAATTTTAGATGAAGATCATTAGTACTTTATAAGAGTCCCTAATCAACATCAAAACCTTATGATTCAACAGGGAAAATGAATCAAAGTAAAGCATGAAAGCTTTCTTTAAAGAACTCAACTCAAACTAAAAATGAGTGGGGCTCTGATACCAATTGTTGGAACAATTATATACCCCTGAATGCCGCACTCATATTTAGTAAAAGATTGGGGAAGAGATGAAGCGGAAGCGTTAGGAATATACCTGTTGAATCCATGTTGATATCTTTCGGGAGAATATAGATGAAGAAGAATATGTAGGAAAATGATCTTCTAAATGATAATGTCTCTTAAACTCACAATGTCTTCTTAGCAATAATGAAGATTTATTTAGTATGAGAGAATAAGAAATCAAGTAGTCTCTAGGGTTGATGGAAGATCCTTTATATAGGAGACAAGGTGACATTTCACTTAGGGACCACACCCTTTCAAGCCACCCTTTCAAGCTTGATGATGTTGTATTACCCTTTTGCCCATCACAATTAGATAATTATACATCTGTTAGTACCCGATCTGAAAATGAGTTTATTAGGACTTTCCAAAAAATACAAGGACTTGATAGGAATTAGAAACCTTGCAAAGACTTGTCCCGGATTCCCAAAATATCTCATTTATGACAAAATCTATCAAAATAGGTAATAAATGGTTTCCTTAAAACCATGCAGAAACCCTAGCTTAAGAATCAAGTCAGCCAGCAAAATTGGCCACACGGCCAACCTTGCTACGCGTCGACCTTGGCCACGCGGCCACTCTTGTCGCCGGCTTCAATCATGGCCAGGCGGCCACCTTTGTCCCAGATGATCTCAGCCGTCAGATCTTCCCCTCAGTTTACTATATAAACCAATCCCATGCTATTGGTTTAGGGGTCCGATTTTGAGAGCTCTAAGTCCGAATTTTGGAGTTCTTAAACACCACTTTCTCCCTAATTAAGCATTCAAACACTCAAGAAGATCCAAGGTTTATTTCTTGCCAATATAGGTAAGTTTTCTAACTTTTTCTTCATGTTCTTGCATCATTTTTAATGTAGATCTTTTATATTCATGTTCTTGCATGTTTATTCATAGTTTCTTCATATTCCTTGCATGTTCATTCATATGTTCATAATATGTTCTTCGCATGTTCTTCGTGTTCATAGATTAAAACCTTATTTATGCTATATTTAGGGTTGCGATCTTCATAATTATATGTTATTTCATAGCCGATGATGATCTAGGGTTCATCAACCCGAGGATGATCTAGGAACTACTTCTAAACCCTAATCTTTAGGTAATTCCCCCCTCATTATGCATGATCCCGATTCTTCTGCCTATTCTAAATTCTCTTCGAACTACGCTGACCTGAGCTTCTCACATTGAGAGGAACGTAGGCAATCTTCGGATCCGGTCTCAATCACTAACACACTACATACACCGCATCATGATAGAAAGACCGATCAATTCGGTCAATAGGAGTGATAACGTTCAATATTCTTCTCTTGTTGTAATTTAACCCCCGAACCCACTAAAAGTGTTTTTTTCAATGTTTTGGCTTTAATTAAAACGGCGTGGCGACTCTCATAATTTTAATGTTGCAATGAATATCCCAAATTCAAACACACGTATTCACAACATCAAAAGGAATTCTACACATTTTATTGTTGTTGACTATACTTTATATTAATATCATAGACATGATTTTATTTATGGAAGTGCTAAATAATTTGTGTTGCAAGCCATAATGATCTAACAAAATTCACTTGGGAATGAGGATATCTCCGATGTTGTTGTGCCATGGGTCAGCCAAATGGGTTGCCAAATTTTCCAACGGTCCGGTCCCTGGGTAAGCCGATTGCTGCACGCAGAACCCTACAAATGCCAACAATGCTAGCCGTCCTGTTGTTCATCATCATCATCCACAAATTCATTACATTAGCATAATAAAACATACTAATCGAGTGATTATCATATACAAGTTTAAATCAATTTGTGTTCAATGATGTTTCCCTAGCTAATAATAAGTTAATAACTGAAGGGCAATTTCAGAATGCATGTCTAATGAAACAAATACAGTATTTCATAATACTATGGAAAAATCAGTTTTTATAGCAGTATTAAAGATGAACACGCTGTTTTTCATGTAATTACAATATACGAAAAACTTTGCAAAAAACAGCGTGTTCAACTTTAATACTTCTATAAAAACTGTCCAATATCTCAAAGTAATACTGCACTTTTTAAAGCACTTAAAAACAAGTTTTACTATTGTTTTTAAATATTTTCCCCATAATTTAGAGTCAATTTGTAAGCAAATAAGTAGATTCATAGTTGTTGTTTTTTTGTTTTTTTTTTTACAATGTCCACGACAGAAGGAGGCGAGGAGAGGGATCGAACCCTAACGCTCACCGAGGGTGAGGCTTGGATTTACCACTGTGTCACTCTTTTGGGGACAGTAGATTCAAAGTTAACACATGGCATTGATAAAATTGTTTAAAGTGAAAGGAGTAGGTGATGTAAATTACCATTTTTGACCTCTTTGACCTTGTACTCAGCAAATTTAGCAGGGTCTTTTGAGTAACCTAATGGGTCAAATGCACCACCAGGGTACTTCTTTTTTTCAGGGTCTTTCTCCATACTCCTTTGGTGCTCCACAAATGCAATTGACAAAAATTCAATGGCCAAAATTGTTGGTAATGTGCCCCATGGCACTGGGTTGCTCAAATAAGTGGCTTGACCTCCGGGCAATGCTGCCCATTCTTGTGCTTTTACCCAATTGCCCAAACCCAATGCTTCTGGTACCAATATCCCTGGCTGCAATTTTAGACCCAAGTTAGGAATTTCACTTAAAAACAAATACAGCATGTTAAATAGTGATTTTTTATTGTCACAATAAAGCCAAAATCTTACAAAAAAAAATGCGTTTTTCTTAAGCTTAAATAAACGTGTTTTCGACATGTTAGTGCCAGTATAAGAAAGTGTCAGTGCATGAATATGAAGTGTCATTGTAAAAAGTGCCAGCGGCGAAAAAATAGTTTTTACTTAAGCTTAGGAAACATCATAAGACCAACTCCGCAATAAAATACTAGTAATAAGATTTATTAATAATGTTTTAATATTTTTATGGTGAGATGGTATAATTTTATTTTTACATATATGAACTTATAAAATTCCTTCCATCCTATCTTTAAAAAAATCTTATAACTGTTCATGTTTAAGAAAAATTAAACTCATAATAGAAATATGGTAAATAATAAGGGTCATATGTATTTATGTTACTTAAATGTTCGTCAATATTTTGGGACTAAGGCTTTGTTGTTGTTGTTGTTGTTGTTGTTGTAAATGTTCGTCAATATAAAAATTATATACTCCACATGTCTTAAAATAAGTGGCATAATCTTCATTTTAATATATCTCAAAATAAATGTCATAATTCTTAATCATGTAGAAGTGCAATTTTACCATTGTACATACACTGTATAAAATATACGTATATTAATTCTTGTACAAACGCTAACAAGTCATATGCTACTTTTATTTTAGAATATAAATAATGTTAGTTATTTAAGTATATAAGACTATTTTTTGTTTTGAAAGATTATAAGACTAATTAAATACTGAAAAACCGTGCATCGCACGAGTAAAAATCTAGTACTAGTAATAAGATTTTTTATTTTTATTTTTTGACATAAAAAATAGGAACTTACAACAGCAAGCATAGCCCATCTGCAGTGAATGAGCTCTGATTCCTTGAACCTTTCAAGGTTCTCGGGTACGGATCCAAGACCAAGTGGGTCAAACCCGAAGTCACTAAAAAAGCAAGAAAAAGAAATAATGAAAATATGTATAAATAGAAATATTTTACAAAATCATTCATATTAATTTTTGTTCCAAAACAACTCTCAGTTTTACAAGTATAGTCCTTTGATTCCATCACTGAAAACAGTTCATGAATGTGTAATTTAAGAAGGTACAAATAATTAAAGCATCTACAAAAAGTTTAACTTGTCATGAACATTCTTTTTGTGGGATACTTCAAACATTTTATTGCATCAATACAATCCACAAAACATTTTACTAAAGAACATTATCTACAAATTATGCACTACTATAAAATTATAAAGTGTTTGGATACAAATATTTTTTTTCAATGAAAAAATTGATATAAATATTAATGATGTAGAAAATTATAAAAAATTATGTAAGATATTATTTAAGAAACATATTAAAATCGTTTGTACTATGATAATAATTAGACAAATAATATACTCACTCCGTCCCATAACAAACTTCTCATTTTGTCGTTTTGGGCGTCACATTGGAAATTCCCACTTACCTAAAAAGGAAAAGATTATTTCCACTTTCTCTCTCCTCCCACTCGCAACAACTATCTACTTACTATTCCATATCTCGCTCTCTGGCTTCTTTCCACTCACACCACCTTCTTTTCCTTAATTTTCGTTCCTAACATTGTATGAGAAATTTATTATGGGACGGAGGGAGTATCTGATTTTGAAATACGACACTAATTTCAGGACATGTTAAAAGGAAAATGTGATAGATAATAACGTACACAAACATATAGATGATGTATATATTAATGATTTAGGCATACCCGGGTGCAGAGCCATCTAGGTAAGGGGGACGGGGCTCCCCGGGCATCCAATTGGCTGCCATGCATGTAAATCGGCTAGCGTTGGAACAACCAGTATTGCTAGACATCGGCATGGAGCCAAAGAATCTTAACCTAGAGGAAGAGATTGCTGAAGGCCGGCATACTCCGGTGATGCTGCCGCAGTTCATAAGTAAGTGAGATGCCATTCTAAGAAGTCAGAATTTAAACCTAAATCGGAGAACGGACAAGCAAAGATAGAGAGAAATTGGAAATGTTGTGATGGAAGAAGAGAATGTAAGTACAAGTATAGTAAGGTAGAGTGGTGTGGTGTGGGGTATAGGCAGATCTAAGTGTTGATTTTGAGCAATGTTAGGGGGACAAAATAAGGTCACAAAATCATGCGCACAAAATGAGGTGACGATATTTTATTGGTTGCATCGATAATGGACCCGCCACATTCTAATTAAAAACACCAATAACATCATTACACCTAGATTTTGTGAGCAAGATTTTGTAACTTTTTTGTGTCCTTAGTATTATTCGTTGATTTTTATTGGCTAGGAGATATAGGGGTGGCATGGTAGGTATACCGACTTTTTTTACCTTGTACCAGTACCAACCAAGATGAAGTTGGTACATGAAAATGAGTACCAGTACCTAACCGTCAAACTCGGTATACCAACTTCTTGGTACGGTTGGTACTACACCTCTACCAAAGAAGGAAAAGTTAATCTCAGTTTCCAGCTTCCAGATGCAGACTTCAAATAACCATTTGTTAATCTAGATGATCTTTGCTCTTGTTAAAGAGGAAACGCAGTAGACTTCAAAGGTATACATCACACAATATAGTAATCATCGACTCAATTCAAAAACATCAGTTCTTAGGGACTGAATAACAGAGCATACTAAAACATTCTAACAATAACCGAAAAAGACAGTATACAATGGGACTGAATAATTAATGTAGAGACCATTTTATAAGAAAAAAGGTATTCAAGAAAACATTCATACCAGAGAAAACAACCATATCTAGGCAGGTTTGCTGCTATCCTTCGACTGCGACGAAGAAATTGACCGTGTTGAGCTTGAATCAGCCATGCCCGCAGACTGTGAGTTGAGAGACTCCATATATATCCTGTTAATACATAGAAATCAATCAAAAAATCAAGTGCTAAATCAATAAATATACAAGCCATCACATATCACAAAACAAACATCTGTTGAAACTAAATACTGAACATAGCTCAACTAATTAATGAAAATCTAAAACATTACACCATCAACAATTTAATTAAAACAAAAAGAGATTTTTCTAATTCACCATTGTTAATTGTTTAGCATCAAAGGAAGAATAGGGGATATTTAAAAGTGATTACTGGATTAACTAGCAAAGTAGCAAACCATAAAACATAATTAAAGTATCATACAGCACACAGAACTACAATAATCCAAATAGTCGAGCGTGTGAGGGAGGGAAACTTCAAACTTTTTGTTGGTCCCAAAGGGGCAACAGGGGTATGAAAAATGCTAGAGGGGGGGTGAATAGCGTTTTAAAATTCTTTTCAAACCCTTTTGCAAATCGATGGCTTATGCGCACAGATCTCAAATAAGCTAAGTATAGCGCGCAGTGAGAGTGTGAAATGCACAGCGGAAGTTTAAGCAGCACCTGCGCAGTAAAAAGCTGCGCAAGGATAAAAACGCACGCGCTAAGTTTTGGCTTAAAGAGTTGGATAAAATGTTCTAAGGCAATAAGCAATAACAAGCACATCAGCAAGTATAGCAATCTGAAAGATCAAACAAAGCAGTAATTCAGAAATGATTAAGCAGGAAGTAAATAGCGAGATTAAAGAACAAGCTATTTGGAGAGGTTCGATCAATGAAAGATCTACGTCCTCTACCAAGATGGTTAGTCTTGGATTTTCTAATGGAGATCTTATTATATGAGAGAGTTACAAGATACAACAATGTAGAACAAACTAACTCAAAGATCTATAATCTATGAAGAGCAAATCCTAGACTAAACCGGTGTATCTCTAGAAGTATGATCGAAATAATCAAAGCTTCAAGAGGTGTGTGTGTGTTCAGAAATTCTGGGCTCTATGAATCTATGAGATGAAGAGCACGAAGAATTCTGGTGATATAAGGCTTATAGGATCTGGGCTTGGTTGAGTATGAAGGTATGAAGGTTGATCTTGAGAATTCTGGAAATGAGCAAGCAATCTTCAAATCTTCAAAGTTTCTCTTGGAAGCAAAAACTCAAGCCACTTGGAAATGAAGATGAGCAGGCTATTTATAGCAGAGAGCTTAAAACTAGCCGTTGGAGCTCTGAGCAAGGACGATGAGCTGGCACGATATGATTGGTGCGCAGGTGTCCTTTATAGCCGTTGGGGCTCTGATCAAAGTTGATGACCTGGCACAATATGATTGGTGCGCATGTATATAGAGCCATTGGAGACTGAGCATGAAGACCAAATTCAAAAGCTTCTTCTAGAAGGTTGACAGCTGTCTTCATTTGAAATATTTCTCTTGAGCGCGTCTCCACCGTTGGATCTGCTAAGTGTGCTTGCTTTGTCGTTTCTGCACACCTCAGCACTTTAATAAGCGTGCATCTTCTAAGCGCTTTCCAAGTTATGTAATCTGAATGTATCGAAAACTGAGCAAGGATGCATGCTGCGCAGAGGAGACATGCGCAGTGATGTCCTGCGCAGGGAAGTCCTGCGCAGAGACCACAGTCTTGCTTAGATCTTCATTTCTTTTCGCTCCAAGCTTCAAGAGCATGAGGTTTTTGAAAGATAAGCATAAGGACCAAGTTAATCTGCTCTTCTCATAGAAGCCATGCGTATGGAGGATGAGCAAGTGATGCTATGCGCGCGGAGAATGAGCAGGTAATACTATGCGCGCGGAGAATGAGCAGGTAATGCTATGCGCGCGGAGAATGAGCAGATAATGCTATGCGCGCGGAGACTGAGCAGGTAATGCTCTGCGCATGAAATGTGCTGTGCACGAAATGTCCTGCGCGTTATACTTGGTCTTCAGTAAATGAAACCTCAATTCCGAGCAAGTCCTAACCGCTAAGCATATTCTATAAAATTGGACTTAGCTAAAAATATAAGTTATAAAACTTCTTACATAGGATCCTAAAGTCCACAAAATACTTAGGTGATGGTATCAATCAATTCTAACATAATTGGGAGGGTTAAGAAATAAGCATACCCAACAATCTCCCCCTAAATGATTGATGCCATTACCTACTATAACAAAGGCAATTCATTATACTTGATAATAACATGTCCATAGAAATGAAAATGGTAAATCATGCCTCAAGTCAATGCACACACTAGCCAATGTTATAGATTTCTAGTCTAACCAAAAGATATAACTTACAATATGGGAAAGACAGAAATATCATTCAGTGCATACAGATAATATGAGTTTAGGATTGGTATGCGTTTAAACTGAGTGTTTAAAACATCATGCACCGAAAATATGAGCAGTTAAGTATATGCGCATGAAGTTTGAAATAATGCGTTCATTGTTCCACAAACAAAAAAATTTGAATTGAACAAGGTTTTGGGAAAAGCAATGATGCATTATAAGTTGAGTTCACCTTTGAGAGAGCTCTGCGCACTTCATCTTGTAGCTTCCCAAATTGCTTTGCGCACTTCAATTATTTGAAGCGGGAGCATCAAATCGGAGCTTTTTGCCTTTGATAGATTACTCTCACCCCTAATCTCTCCCCCTTAATGCCTTTGTTCTCTCCCTATTTGCCTTTGGTAGATAACTCTCCCCCTTAATGGCACAATCAATGCCTTATAGCATACTGGCCTGCGCATCGAGCCTAGCATCCTACGCATCCAGTTACTCTTGAATCTTTGTCTGCACAGTGACCACTTGAGGGATCTAAGGGAGCAGACACCGGAAGAATGATATACTGAGGTCCACGGGGTATGCGCGTGTGGTTCATGCGCAGCAATATAATGTGCAGAGTTTCTTTGAAAACTCATAAATATTTTTCCTTGTGCGCAACATCTTGTGCGCTTCATATGCGCAGGCGCATGAGGCATTTCCCATTTCTCCTCTCAAGAAAGTAAATCTCTTTGCGTCAAGAGCCTTTGTGAGGATATCAGCAATTTGATTATCTGTACCCACGTGCTCTAAGTGTATATTTCCTTTTTCCACGTGGTCCTTGAGAGAATGATATTTGATGTCGATGTGCTTTGTCTTTGAATGCATGACAGGATTGTTGGAGACTGCTATGGTGGACATGTTGTCGCAGAAAATTGGGCAGTTTGCTTCATGAATTCCATAGTCCACCAATTGTTGCTTCATCCATAGGATTTGGCAGCAGCAGCTCCCAGCAGCAATGTATTCAGCTTCTGTATTGGAGATGGACACAGCAGCTTGCTTCTTGCTTGCCCATGCAACAAGTCGATTTCCAAGGAAATGACAAGTTCCACTTGTGCTCTTCCTGTCAATTGTGCATGCTGCGTAATCTGCATCTGAATAACCTAGCAAATCGAAATTCGAATCTTTGGTGTACCAAAGTCCAAGGTTAATAGTTCCAGAGAGATAACGAATAATGCGTTTAACAGTAGTTAAGTGCGCTTCTCTAGGGTCCGCTTGAAAGCACGCACAGACACAAACACTAAACATAATATCTGGCCTACTTGCAGTAAGGTAGAGTAGAGAGCCAATCATACCTCGATATAAAGTTTGATCAACTTTCTTACCTTTCAAGTCTTTATCAAGTTTATTGCCCGTAGACATTGGAGTGTCGTATGCTTTAGCATTCTCAAGCCCAAATTTCTTGATTAAGTCTCTTGTGTACTTGGCTTGATTTATGAAGATGCCGTCATTCAATTGCTTGATTTGAAGCCCGAGGAAGAAAGTGAGTTCTCCCATCATGCTCATTTCAAACTTGCTTTACATGAGCTTCTCAAAGCGCTTACAAAGTAACTCATTAGTAGAACCAAATATAATATCATCGACATAAATTTGAACAAGTAAAGAGTGATCATTATAATTAGCAATAAAAAGAGTTGTATCGATTTTACCGCGCTTGAAGCCTTTCTCTAGTAGGAATTTGGATAGCGTATCGTACCATGCTCTTGGAGCTTGCTTAAGTCCATACAAATATTTTTGAAGCTTGAAGACATGATTTGGAAATCTGCTATCTTCAAATCCAGGTGGTTGTGCTACGTAGACCGTCTCTTGGAGTTCACCGTTGAGAAATGCGCTCTTCACATCCATTTGATAAAGCTTGAATTTCTTGTGAGAGGCATAAGCTAAGAAAATTCTTATAGCTTCAAGTCTTGCTACAGGCGCAAATGTTTCATCATAGTCGATTCCTTCTTCTTGCCTATAGCCTTGCGCAACCAGCCTAGCTTTGTTCCTGGTGATGCTTCCATTCTCATCCATCTTGTTTCTGAATACCCATTTTGAACCAATAACGCCTTGATCATGAGGTCTGGGTACTAAGGACCAAACCTTGCAGCGCTCAAATTGGTTAAGCTCTTCTTGCATAGCAGTAACCCAGCTTGAATCTTGGGGCGCTTCGTCAATCTTCTTTGGTTCGATTTGAGAGATAAAGGAGTGATATTCATCATCAAAGTTTGATGCTCTCCTAGTACGAACCCCTACATTGAGATCACCAATGATGTTTGAAGTTGGATGATCTCTAACTTCACGAACCTCGGGAGGTAAGTTAGGTTGAGTGGTAGGAATACGAAGATCTTCAATGGGTACTTCATTTGTTCCAGCATCAAGATCCTCAAAAGTGATTTGCTGAAGTGGAGAAACATCATGCGCAGGAGGAGGAGTTTGCGCATCAGGAGTCGTCACTTCTGGCGCAGCATCGGGTGTATGCGCATGCGATGGACTTGCTTGATTCTGGTTTTGATCTTCTTGATTAACATTCTGCGCAGGTATAGTTTGAGGCTGCGTACCTGTCTCAACATTCTCAGCAGAATCATCAGAATCATTTGGAGCCAAATGTGTCTCAAGGAGAGAATGCTCATCAAAAGTAACATGTACAGATTCTACAATTACTAGAGTAGTTCTATTAAAAACACGAAAAGCTTTAGAATGTTTGGCATACCCAACGAAAATACCTTCATCTGCTTTGGCATCGAATTTACCTCTATGATCTTTGCCATTGTAGAGGATATAGAATTTGCAGCCAAAAATCTTGAAGAAAACAATGTTGGGCGCTCTTCCTCTCCATAGCTCATATGGAGTCTTGTTGTAGGCTTTGTTGATGAGGGATCTATTCTGAGTAAAGCAAGCAGTGTTGACAGCTTCTCCCTAGAAATACTTTGGAAGCTTAGCTTCTGCTATCATTGTTTTTCCAGCCTCAATCAACGTGCGATTCTTTCTTTCCACAACACCATTTTGTTGAGGAACTCCAGCAGCAGAGAAATTGTGATCAATTCCATGGTCATCGCAGTATTGAGCAACACCGTTATTCTTGAATTCAGTTCCATTGTCTGATCTAACACTCACGATGTCGTCTTCTTTTTTGAGTTTGGAGCTTTCAAAATAGCGCAGTCAAGATATCATAGCAGTCATCTTTGGATATCATCATTTCGACCCATGTGTATCTTGAGTAGTCATCCACCACGACTAAAGTATATTTGTTTCCTCCAATGCTCGCAGTGGCGACCGGTCCAAACAAGTCCATGTGAAGCATTTGTAAACATTTGGAAGTTGAGGAGGCAATCTTGCTGGAGAAAGACTGCTTAGGTTGTTTACCGAGCTGGCATGCTGCGCATTTCCTGTCATGATGGTCAGCTACTTTGGGAAGTCCTTTGACAAGATTTTCCCTTCCTAGCTTAGCCAAATACTTGAAGTTCAAATGACTTAAGCGCTTATGCCATAGCCAGCTGCTTTCACTTACATTCTTTGCTACAGAACAGAGATTAGTGATAGAATTTATAGTGGTAAGATCAATAATGTAAACATTAGTCTTACGAGTCCCTGTGAGCAAAGTTAGTCTGGATATGCCATCTTTGATATAGCAGTGCGTTGCAGTGAAGTGACATTCCAAACCTTTATCGCAGAATTATGATATGGAGAGCAGGTTGTGCTTGAGTCCTTCTACGAGCACAACTTTCTCAATGCACACTTTATCTTTTTTTTATTCTTCCATATCCAACTATGTTCCCTTTGTTGTTATCTCCAAAAGTTACTGAGGGACCTCTTCCTTCATGCACATCTTCAAGAGCGGTGACATCTCCAGTCATGTGTCTAGAACATCCACTGTCGAGGTACCATATATGCGCTTTAGCTTGTGAAGAGTGCGCAGTGAAGCAGGAGACCAGAAAAATAGACATTAAAACGCAGGTCCCCTTTATTCGTGGGTCCTAGAGTTAGCAACTTTTGACAACCCACTCCTGTCTGACCTTAGGATTTTTACGTCCCTTGGCATTAGGAGCAAATCGCAAAAGGCATTCTGTAGCCTTGTGACCTAAACCATCACACACAACACAATGATGAAAGCCACTTATAGATTGGGTTTTTACAAACTCTTTACTTTTCTTTGGCGCAGCATTCTTTACTGGAGCAGATGAACTTGCTTTGACAAATATCATTTTTTGAGGTTTGGGTGCACTTTTCTTAAAAATGCGCATCTGGCGTTGGGGCGCATGGCTTTCATGCGCATGACCCTTTTGCGCAGATTTGACATTTGAAGTTGAAGCGCAACCATAGTCAGAATATGAGTTATCATGCGCAGGTTCAACTTTAGCCTTACCCTTGGCTTTTCCAGTTTGCTTCTTTGGGTATACATAATGGAAATTTTGTCTCTGGACTTTCTCCTGTCTTTTACCCATTGAAGCAGAATGCTTTGCTTTAGGAATTTCAATAGTTTGTTGGGGTGTAAAATCCTTTTCTCTTTCAGAGCAAACGGCGCATTTAAAGTTGTCACTAGTTGAGAACCCTAAGCCTTCCTTATCTCCACTGGCTTTTTGGGATTCTAGAATTTGATCCATAGTGACACGAGATTTGGTCCACTCATCAGTGATCTTTGTGAGATCAGCTACTTGAGCAGCCAATTCTTCGTTTCTTACTTTAAATAACGCATTTTGATCTGTAAGAAAACGGTTCTTTTCAGTAAGAGGAGTCATGCTCTTAATCTGCTCCTTAAGGAGGGTGATCTCAGATTTTAAAAGAGTTTTCTCCGTCTTAAGCTGTGAAATTTCTCCAATTGATAAGTCCACTGATTCTTTCATAGAATTGAATTTCTTGATTACCTTTTCAGCTTGCTGAAAAATAGACTCGCGCTCAGCAGCAGAGTTATCCTTTTCTATTACAATTTCAGCAGGAATTTCAAGAGATTCTTTGCGTGTTGGCGCAGTAACAAATTTCTTCGTTAGGTCTGCTCTGGCAAATAAGTACTTGCCATTTTGTCTGGTTGGAGTTAGATGTCCCATTTCTGCCAGTTCTATGATAGTGGGACTTTTCTTCTTGATTGTCCTTGGCGCAGCCTTTGTGTCCGCATCAGGATCATTGTCTGAATCGCTATCAGCATCAGCATTGGTCATCAAGCAGAGCAGTCCATCCTCAGAGTCATCATCATCACTGTCTTCAGTGTCAGTCTCTATCCAGGTCTTGAGTTGCTTCTCAGCAGAGTCTTCTTCAGCAATCATTCTGTGCTGCTTTGAAAATCTCTGCGCAGTATTCTTCTTCATGTACTCAAATCTTGACGTAGGGCATTTTGATGCAAAATGACCAGGCTTTCTACAGTTGTAGCAAACCAAGTCATCTTCTTTCTTTGAGTCTCTGCCACGAGAGAACTTTGCAGGAGTAATACTTGAAGATCCAGGTTTTGAGAATTCCCTGAATTTTTAGAATCGCTTAACAAACATAGCGAAATCATCATCATCCATTTCAAGCAGAGAAGAAGTGGAGACTTTGTCTGAGGTTTGAGCAGGCACAGGTTCTCTTTGAGCAATCATTGAATTTGCTTTTCCTTTTCCTTCAGTTTCATCAATTCGATCAAGCTTAAGCTCATACACTTTTAAGTTGGCGTATAAGCTGCGCAGAGGCCAAGTATCTAAAAATCCAGAATCTTCCAGATGACTTGCCTTGTGCACATATCTGGAACCTAGCGCATCTAAGAATTGAGAATTTACTTCTTTATTGGTGAAGGTAGTTCCAAGAGATTTACAAGAGTTTGTCTCAAGGTTTCACCATCCTTTCTCATGAAGCAGTTGAATTTTCTTTGCACCACAAATCTTTTGTTTTCCTTGCTTACTTTGTCACCATTCACATAGCCTTCAATAGCATCCTATAGATCCTTTGCAGTTCCACCGCTCACAATTTGATTGTGCGTGGAGAGGTCTAGAGTGCTAAGAATGATGTTCCTTGCTCTTCCATCATAGCCAACCCATTTCTTTTCTTCATCAGTCCATTCCTCCTTGTTTTTCTTGATGGTAGGATTCTCCTTATTTGTAGCAGCATCAGGATTAGCCTTCATTGGAATGTAGGGTCCTTCAAGAACGATGTCGTGGAGGATCTCGTTGATAGAAGAAAAATGAGTGAGCATGCAGTGCTTCCAGATTTCGAAGTGATCTTCATTCAGCACTGGGACATGTGAATAGTTAGCCATTGCCCAAGATTGTGAAGCCATCTTGAATCGGCACCCAAGCTGTTAAGCATGAAAAACAAAACAAGTTTTATGAATGTGTTTGCTCTGATACCACTTGTTGGTCCCAAAGGCGCCACAAGGGTATGAAAAATGCTAGAGGGGGGGTGAATAGCGTTTTAAAATTATTTTTAAACCCTTTTGCAAATCGATGGCTTATGCGCACAGTTCTCAAATAAGCTAAGTATAGCGCGCAGTGAGAGTGTGAAATGCACAGCGGAAGTTTAAGCAACACATGCGCAGTAAAAAGCTGCGCAAGGATAAAAACGCACGCGCTAAGTTTTGGCTTAAAGAGTTGGATAAAATGTTCTAAGGCAATAAGAAATAACAAGCACATCAGCAAAGTATAGCAATCTGAAAGATCAAACAAAGCAGTAATTCAGAAATGATTAAGCAGGAAGTAAATAGCGAGATTAAAGAACAAGCTATTTGGAGAGGTTCGATCAATGAAAGATCTACGTCCTCTACCAAGATGGTTAGTCTTGGATTTTCTAATGGAGATCTTATTATATGAGAGAGTTACAAGATACAACAATGTAGAACAAACTAACTCAAAGATCTATAATCTATGAAGAGCAAATCCTAGACTAAACCGGTGTATCTCTAGAAGTATGATCGAAATAATCAAAGCTTCAAGAGGTGTGTGTGTGTTCAGAAATTCTGGGCTCTATGAATCTATGAGATGAAGAGCACGAAGAATTCTGGTGATATAAGGCTTATAGGATCTGGGCTTGGTTGAGTATGAAGGTATGAAGGTTGATCTTGAGAATTCTGGAAATGAGCAAGCAATCTTCAAATCTTCAAAGTTTCTCTTGGAAGCAAAAACTCAAGCCACTTGGAAATGAAGATGAGCAGGCTATTTATAGCAGAGAGCTTAAAACTAGCCGTTGGAGCTCTGAGCAAGGACGATGAGCTGGCACGATATGATTGGTGCGCAGGTGTCCTTTATAGCCGTTGGGGCTCTGATCAAAGTTGATGACCTGGCACAATATGATTGGTGCGCATGTATATAGAGCCATTGGAGACTGAGCATGAAGACCAAATTCAAAAGCTTCTTCTAGAAGGTTGACAGCTGTCTTCATTTGAAATATTTCTCTTGAGCGCGTCTCCACCGTTGGATCTGCTAAGTGTGCTTGCTTTGTCGTTTCTGCACACCTCAGCACTTTAATAAGCATGCATCTTCTATGCGCTTTCCAAGTTATGTAATCTGAATGTATCGAAAACTGAGCAAGGATGCATGCTGCGCAGAGGAGACATGCGCAGTGATGTCCTGCGCAAGGAAGTCCTGCGCAGAGACCACAGTCTTGCTTAGATCTTCATTTCTTTTCGCTCCAAGCTTCAAGAGTATGAGGTTTTTGAAAGATAAGCATAAGGACCAAGTTAATCTGCCCTGCTCATAGAAGCCATGCGTATGGAGGATGAGCAAGTGATGCTATGCGCGCGGAGAATGAGCAGGTAATGCTATGCGCGCGGAGAATGAGCAGGTAATGCTATGCGCGCGGAGACTGAGCAGGTAATGCTCTGCGCGTGAAATGTGCTGCGCACAAATGTCCTGCGCGTTATACTTGGTCTTCAGTAAATGAAACCTCAATTCCGAGCAAGCCCTAACCGCTAATCCTATTCTATAAAATTGGACTTAGCTAAAAATAGAAGTTATAAAACTTCTTACATAGGATCCTAAAGTCCACAAAATACTTAGGTGATGGTATCAATCAATTCTAACATAATTGGGAGGGTTAAGAAATAAGCATACCCAACACTTTTCAATCACTATAATATGAAATACTGATTGTAACTAGAATTGTGACTTAGACGAGCCAGCCAAAAAGGGATTTTGAAATTGCGATTTAGAGTTTTTTTGAAATTGCGATTTAGTCGAACAAGTGAGGGTAGGCGAGACGGAGGTACGTACCTAGCTACCGGTGTGAGAGATTTGTGAGCAATCGATCGGATTTCTCCAGATCTTCCCTTGCGCCGCTCCAGCGTGTAGAGAGAACGAGAGAGACAAAGAGACCGGAAACAGAATGGCTCGCAATGAAAAATTGAATCGAGTTAGGTTAGGTTAGATTAGATTAGAATTTAAATTTTTTTATATAATTTTCTATTAAATTATTAAATATATAATAAAAAATATTTTTATAAAAATATACTCAGTACACGGTATACCAACCAAACTCATATTTGTGTACCGTGTACCTACCAAGATTGCGTAATCGGTTCGGTACTACCGTACCGAAAGTTCGGTATACCGAACTTCGGTATACCAAACTCTTTGGTTCAGCTGGTACTCGGTAGGCTGGTTTGGTTTGGTACAAATGGCCAGCCCTAAGACCATGCACAATTAGGGATGGCAATTTGTCCGAACCCGATCCGTTCCGAGGGCGATCCGATCCGTAATTTTCGGGTTCAATTTGCAATTTTATGATCCGTTCGGATTTCGGGTCGGATTCGGTTAACCCCTTTTACCCGACCCGAAATAGGTGTGTTATTATTATTTTTTATTATTATTATTTACCCTCCTACTTTCTAACTTTTACACTTAAACCCTACCTATATATACTCATTTTAGTCATTTTAGGGTTGAAGAAGCCCAAACATAACATGCCGCATTCTCAACTTCTCTCTGTCGATCGATGCCGTTCTGGTTCTGCGATACCACCCAGCTCGCCATCGCCGTTGCTCGGCGCCGCCCGCCCTCGCCGTTGCCCGCCCTCGCCCTCACCTACTCACCTCCATTGCCTTGCCTGCTCTTTACCAAGGTAAAATACTTTAAGACTCCTCAAATTAGGGTTTAACTTGTTTCAAATTTAGGGATTCAAATTAGGGATTCATGATTTAGGCAAAAATCAAGCATGGATGGAATTCTTGCATTTTTTTATTTTTTTATTTTTTTTTTGGGTTCAACAGTCTGTTGCCCCTTTGTTTGTGCTGGGAAAAGGTTGATTCGGATCGGGTCTCGGGTCGGAGCAGCGATCGGGGCCACGGATAGGATCGGGTTACGGATCGGATCACGAATCATGGCGGTTCGGATCGGATTCGAATCGGCCCTGATCCGATCCGAACCCGACCCGTTGCCATCCCTATGCACAATGGTTTAAACAAAAAAAACCATTCAACACCCACTTTATCACTCCACATCAGTTTCTCTCTCTTCCAACTCATCCATTCAACACTCATTCAACAAAACACTCTACAATGGTTTGTTTAATCCCCCATTCAACAATTTTCTCACTCATCATCCTATACCCACCACTTAAAATTTATTTTTTATTTTTTTATTTTTATGATTAGTGTTGAAATAGTTATTATTGAGATCCATTTAAAAAAAATGGGTTTTTTTTTGTGTCGGAATACAATGAAACTTACGTCAATTTAAAGAGATTTTTTTTTTAGGAATTTGGTGTAAAAAACAAAAAAAAAAAACAAATTTTCTGTGAAATAATTGAGCTCAAATAATTGGGATAAAAAAATAATTCATCAACCAATGGAGAGTTGCCAAGTGGCTCAACTTTGCTGACTTTTTGGTTTTCACACTTGTGAATGTTTTCAACAAAAACACACACAATGCCATTAAACCAACCATTATGAGCATTAAACCAAATTTTTGTGTGAATGGGCATTCACACAACCCATTCAACAACCATTGTATATTGTCTAAGACCATCCACAGTGGTTTCAACTAAAAAAACCATTCAACACCCACTTTATTACTCCACATCAGTTTCTCTCTCTTCCAACTAATCCATTCAACACTCATTCAACAAAACACTCTACAATGGTTTGTTTAATCCTCCCATTCAACACTTTTCTCACTCATCATCCTATACCCCACCACTTAAAATTTATTTTTTATTTTTTATTTTTATGATTAGTGTTAAAATGATTATTATTGGGATCCATTTCAAGAAAAAGATGGTTTTTTTTTGTCGAAATACAATGAAACTTACGTCAATTTAAAGAGAAATTTTTTTTAAGAAATTTGGTGTAAATTTTTTTTTAAAAAAAACATTTTTTTTGAAATAATTGAGGTCAAATAATTGGGATAAAAGAAAATAATTCATCAGCCAATCAAAAGATAACATGTGGTGACTATACAAAAAAAAAAGACCAGGTGGCTTTTGGCTCTCAATCTCTCTCCAGCGCGTGACTCTCACTCTCCATGTTGGACGAATCGCAGCGCGCCACGTGGCCACTCACCCGACCATTTCTGCTTTCACACTCGTTGAATGGATTCAACGAAATTTAAAAACCAACCCCATTAAACCAACCATTGCATGGATTAAACAAACTATTTTGTGTGAATAACTCATTCAACAATGGATTAAACATCCATTGTGGATGGTAAGGAGATATTGGTAGGTTAGTTGTAATTGGGCCACGTGGACTGTCAACCCATTTGGATGGCTTACGTGGAAGGTTAAGTGGGTGTTATTTTTTCGGGTTTTCTAATTTGTGTGGTGGAGGTTGTGTTGTGGAGGGAAAAAATCAAGGCTGTGGTCAAATTTGATTTGAGGGGTTTCTTGATAGAGTCCGGTAACTCAACTCCAGTTAATATACTCCATCTATTCTAAATAAGTTGCAATATTTTATCATTTAGGGTATTTCATTTAAGTTGCAACTGTTGGAACAATTTTAATCCCTGAATGCCACACTCACTTTAGAATAGGATTGAGGAAGAGATGAAGCGGAAGCGTTAAGAACAAATACCTGTTGAATCCATTATGAAGTAGGGAGAAATGAAGAAGAAGAAGATGTAGGAGAATGATCTTCTAAATGATGAATGTCTTTCCTCTTTTACTTCTTTAACACTTAATGAAGATTTATGGAGAGAGTACTAATGAAAAATGGAGTCGTCTTAAGGGTTGATGGAATGCCCTTTATATAGTAGACTTGGTGACATTTCATTTAGGGACCACACCCTTTCAAGATTTATGATAATAAATTACCCTTTTGCCCATCACAATTAGGTAATATATATCCAGGAATTCTACACATTTTATTATCAACTATACTTTATAATTTAATATTATAATCATAACTTTATGAATGGAAGTCTAAATGACTTGTGTTGCAAGCCATGTCCTTACAATCTCCCACTTGGGTTGCAAAACAAAGTCCTTCCTTTAATTTATGATCATAACATAAATGACAACCCTTATGTGCGCACTTTATTGTCATTTATAACAATCTCGTCCATTAGCCATGCAAGTATAGGACTAAAGGGGTAGTCGTTGTAATTGATTCGCAACTAAACCCACAATAATCACGTATACAAATCCAACTAAATGACATAGATCAAAAGTATAGATGTGTAGCATGGAATCATAATGAATATATACATATTCTTCCAACTAGTCCAACTTAACCAAATGAGATCAAAACTTTAAATAATAGAACAACTAATGAAAGAACAACACAAACTCCCACTATACTAAATGTTATCAAAAGTTGTTACACCCATATGAGCAACATGCTCGTGAAACACTGAAGATGATAACTTTTTCATAAATTGATCCTTTAAATAGAGTTTGTTTCTATAAGTTGTATCCCTTTCGTTCATTTTGTACTCTTTTCTTTATAACAAGATAATTAATGTCTAAATCCATAAACTCTTGTTAGAGTACAGAACTGCTACCTGATAGTCATTTCTTAATTGGTCTTTCGACACTTGTTTTGACAAATTACAGTCCATTAAAACATATGCAGCCATATATTTAACTAATGTCGGAATACCTAATGATCTCAAGATGATCCGACTTTAAAACATAGGCATGTAGTTCTTTAGTGTTTTGTAAATACTTCTATCATTCTTTTGGCTGCTACTTAATGTTCTTTCCGGATTGCTTTGGTATTGACAAAGCATCCCAACGTTAAATGTAAGATTTACGTATACATTAAGCTTCCTACTGCTGGTGCAAAGAGGGAATTTTCCATATACTTGGATTCAAAATTTTCCTTTAGGACACTGTTTGAGACTAAGAATGTCTCCTTTAAAATTAGGGGTGTCATGTGGTTTACAGTTTTGCATGCTAAACCTTTTGTAATACCTTTCCATATGGCCTTTTGTGATAATCCTAAAACATATCGTGAGCGATCACGGTGAATTTGGATTCTTAATACAAAGATGCCTTACCAAGATCTTTTATTTCAGATAAGAAATTTCTCAGTTTCCTTAATAAGGTTTATATCATCACTAGCAAGCAAAATATCATCCACATATAAGACCAAAATTATAAATTTACTCCCACTGAACTTATGGTATACTTAATATTTACCAAGATTCATTTCAAAACTTAATGAAAGAATGACTTGGTTAAATTCTAAATACCATTAATGAGAATTTTTACTTAAGTTCATAAATGAATTTCTCCATATAAATAGTTTCCTTAATGTCTCCATTAAGAAAATTTTTCTCTAATATCTATTTAATGAAGCTTAAGATCAAAGGTGCTATTAGTGCCATAATGATCCTAAGGAGCTTTTAGAAGATACCGGAAAAGTGTTTCTTTCTTTGTAATCAATACCTTTCTTATGAGTTAAAATCTTTAGCAACTGGATGGGATTTATATCTTTCAACATTACTTTGTGAATCCTTTTAGGTCTTAGAGACCCATTTATAGGTTTCACATCCTTATGTAATGAAATAAGATCCCAAACGTTGTTCTCTTTCAAAAGATTGTAACTCTTTATTAATGGCATTAATCTTCTTATGAGAATTAGGACTATTGATGGTTTTATGGAAGATAAATAGATTATCTCCCACTATACCTAAGTGTCCTTTATTCTCGACAAGATACACTTAATGAATATCCGGAATTGCATTCCTTCTTACTCTATTTGATCTCTATAAGGGCACCGGTTCTTACTAATTTTGAGGTTGTTGAATTTCCTTATAGGGAAATCATATTTATTTTGAATTATATGTTCTTCTTGAATGTTAAGTTCAAAACTTGATATCCAATTGGAACTATGGGAAGTGGTATATAAATGGATTCCATACAAATGAATTCCTCTTCCTTTTCAAATTCAAAATATTACTCCAAATTCTCCCACTAAATTCAACATCCTTAAAAGAACCTAGCAATTCTCGTTTTTCAAAACGTTCTAACTTTCGGGTTGTAAAATTTATATATCCCCTAGTTTTCTCGGCTTACCCCATGAATAACTACTAATAATCTTACGTCTAACTTTCCCTTAGTAGACTTATAAAGTCTATCCATATGCTAGACAACCCCATAAATGAATATGGTTTAAGGATGAATAAGGAACGCATCCTTAAATTATTAAGGGTTTATATTAGTAGCCTTAGAGGGAGCTTTAATGAGAATAAAGGTTGCGGTTTTAGCGTATCGCCCATAATGAGTGAGGTAAGACAAGTATAAAACATACTTATTACCATATCCTTAAGGATTGCAATATGTCTCTATTACAATATTCATGCTAGGCGTACCCGGCTCAATGTAGAGAGAGATAATCCCACACTCTTTCAAAATAGCGAGTAAAAAGGACCTAGACGTTGTTCCTTTTAACAATCATTCCAAAGATGTATACACCATCATGAATGACCCTAATGTTCTTGATAGTCTTCAAAGTTGATTTCCAACTTTGTCTTTATAAGACTTTTACAACGTCCAAACTCAATATTTTATGAAGCAAATAAATGTATTCAAACTAAGAGTTTAGTCATTTTGAACATAATAACTATTGTTGACCTTTTCCATGAAGGAATAATTAATGGCCTACAAATATCTGAATGCATTAGTTCATTGAGACACTTGATGCTCTCGAGAATACTACAATGTTTGTAAATTTACTTTAAGGCATTTAATGCAAAAGTATTTTCCAATTTATCAAGTTTGTTTAAGATATCCTTTAACATAAGCTTATCAGTTTCCTTTCGAAAATATGACCCAAACGCTTATGCCTTCATAAAATATAAACTTTACTTTGATAACTTTTGCTTTTACCACTTTGGTGTCATTATTTATGGAATTTATATATTGTGTAAATAATGTCAAGTAATTAAAGATTACCTGACTATGTACTAGTACCATCAACCTTGGAATAAAATAAAATCACATTTATTAAAATGAACAAAACAACCTTCTTTATTCAAAATTGTGATATATATCAAATTCCGTCCAAATGACGATACATTAAATGTAGTATTTATACAAATAATACTAAGTACTTTTAACAATATCCTATAAGATTCCGATGCCTTTTCTTTCAACCAGATCCCAGCTTCCATATAGATGATTCTTCATCTTCTCCAGGATTTCGGTATTTCAGGCAACCCTACATAGACATTCATTATGTGAGTTGATGTAACAGAATTCAACCACTATGTATATGTAGGAAATGAAACCAAATTAGCCTTTATCACAAACAATACCAAATGACATACCTTTCTTAGCACGCCAAGCGTGATACTTAGGGCAGTCGTACTTCATGTGAGTGAGGTCCTTGCAAAAGAAGCATTCTTCATGATCATTAGATGATCTCTTACGCTTCTTATTTCTTGCAACCGCAATTTTCTTCCCTCTTCTTTTTGTCCCATGAGAAGAGGTAGATGCCAAACATCCCTCAATCATATCAAGGAATGTTTTAGCATCAACGTCCTTGGAGATACCGGTCAAAATGGTCTCCGGGACAACTATATTCATGATCATTAGGCTCACACGGTTGGAGCGTTTCCACTTCTCCTCATTTAAGCAATCTTCTTGAGTGCTTTCATTAGAGAGAGGAAGAGGAAACGGTTCTCTTAATGCGTGATCTATGTCCATATAGCCTAAGATCATCATCAATTTATTTTTCCAAGTTTTAAAATTAGTCCCGTTTAGCATCGGAATTGAACTCATAGCAGTGATTACGGACGAAGCAATAAGTAAATCTGTTGGGTTTTGAGAACAAAAAAAAGAATGAGAACAAAACATGAATAAGAAACTACAAAATGAAAAATGATTAATTATATCAACGAAATCCATCAATAAGATAATCAACATGACATCAAAACTAATCTTTGGATTGCGAGTTGACTCATAAATGATTGCCTTAGGTAACAAGTAATTTGAACTTATATTTTAATAAATACTTAATCTTCCTTTGGGCCGACATAAGTACCTAAGAAAATATCCTAATGTTCATTTTATTTGTTACCACATGAATGCCTAAGTTTAGTCAAATGTCAAGATCTTCTTTGGAAAATTCATGTCATTCACATATTAACTTAAACATTCAACACTTTAATAATTTTGCATTTAAATAACGTTAATCACTTAGGTGATAATATTATTTAAATAATGAATAAAATTATTTAAGCATATAATTAATCAGGGCTTTAAGGTTTGAAAAATGAATGTTTTTTGTTCAAGAGAAAACAACAAAATAATGCAGAACTTGATTTTCTTTCGACATACTTAGCACGACCGTGCCAAACAAAGGGCACGACCGTGCCAAAATATGGGAAAAAACAAGTTTTCACGGTGCAGATGGCACGACCGTGCCAAAATAATAGACACGACCGTGCCAAACGAAACGGTCCGACCGGTTTAAACAACACACCCGTCCGGAGCACCAATGTACACACCGGTTCAAGGTAATAGAGGCGCACGGCCGTGCCAAAACAAAGAGCACGACCGTGCCATATAATCTGCACTTCTGAATTTTTGTCTAAATTTTCCTCAAAATCAAATGAATTGCAAGTAGATCCGCATGGTATGTACTTAAAACATAAAACCATGTTATTTAGGATAATCTTGCCTTTTAAAATTAATGGAATCAAGTGAGTAGATCCACATGGTATGCACTTAAAACATAAAACCATGTTATGAAGGGATAGTCTCACTTGAACCTTTTAATGAACAAAAACTTTCAAACCATTTTTCTTAATTTTAGATGAAGATCATCAGCACTCTATTAACGAATTAGAGTCCCTAATCGACATCAAAAACCTTATGATTCAACAGAGAAAATGAATCAAAGTAAAGCATGAAAGCTTTTTCTTAATACAAGAACTCAAACTCAAACTAAATAATGAGCGGGGCTCTGATACCAATTGTTGGAACAATTTTAATCCCTGAATGCCACACTCACTTTAGAATAGGATTGAGGAAGAGATGAAGCGGAAGCGTTAAGAACAAATACCTGTTGAATCCATTATGAAGTAGGGAGAAATGAAGAAGAAGAAGATGTAGGAGAATGATCTTCTAAATGATGAATGTCTTTCCTCTTTTACTTCTTTAACACTTAATGAAGATTTATGGAGAGAGTACTAATGAAAAATGGAGTCGTCTTAAGGGTTGATGGAATGCCCTTTATATAGTAGACTTGGTGAGATTTCATTTAGGGACCACACCCTTTCAAGATTTATGATAATAAATTACCCTTTTGCCCATCACAATTAGGTAATATATATCCAGGAATTCTACACATTTTATTATCAACTATACTTTATAATTTAATATTATAATCATAACTTTATGAATGGAAGTCTAAATGACTTGTGTTGCAAGCCATGTCCTTACAGCAACAATAAAAAAATGAAAGCTTTTTATTACTTTTATAATCCTCTACTCATTCTTTCTCTTCCTCTCAACCACTCATTATTCTCTTTCATTCCCCAATAATTCTCTCTCTTCCTCACTACTAGGCCAGACAATTGTGGCCAGTTACCCGCTAACCCGTCCGACACAACCCGCTAATTACCCGACCCTACTCAACCCGTTTAAGTTAGCGAGTTAAAGCGGGTCGCTCATTTCAACCCGCGAAGCTTAACAGGTCGACCCGACTAAACCCGCCAGTTTCGACCCGTTTCAACCAGTGTTCTAAAAGACCCCGTCTAGACCGCATAAGCACTAGGCGTTCATGAAACGCCTATGTCACGTCTAGGATATTATAGTTATTTCTGAATTCTCGGCCCCGCCTAGATCCCGCCTAGGCGCTAGGCGGCCCTGCGGCGCCTAGCGACCGCCTAGCGTTTTTTAGAACCCTGGTTTCAACCCGCGAGAACAAATAGCTTGGGTCGACATCCTAAGGTTAAAAAAAATAAACGGGTCGACCCGTCACAAACCGTTACCCGCCCCGTTTGACCCGTAAATTTAAACGGATGTGCCCGTCTTAACACGTCAACCCGCTAGAACTTGTCCAAACCTGAACCGACCCGCACAATTGACATGCTTACCTCATTACTACTTTTCATTCTTAATATAATATTAGTATCCTTAATTTCTCAACTTCAAAATGAATGTTGCAATTTACTTAGAACAAATGGAGTATGAATTAACATAAAACTTAATTTAAAGCTCGGCTTTATGAGGCTAGGGTTGAATACAATTAAGTTGATTCAACTTATAGCCTTTTCATCATGTCATATATAGGTGATCAAGCATCATTTTATAATCTTACTAAAATCCAAAAACGACATAAGCGAGAGATAAAAGATAGATTGTTCAATTGCATAACATTTGAGGGAGCTGAGTTGTGAGAAGAAAGAACTAAGTGTTTGTAATAATTTAAGGCATTCATTAATAAATTAAAAAAAAACATTTTATTTCAAAACAAAATATATAGAATATTCTCAATTAAAATTTAAATTGGACAAATTCTCCCTATGTCTTAAAATGATATTCCTTAAAATGATATTCTCATTTGACTATTACAATATTTTAACTAACTTCAATTTTTTCCCTAGCAATTGTTCTCCTTGAACAACACTCTCTTTTTTTCTCTCTTCCTCCTTGTTTGGGCAATTATTTAATTTTAATTTTAACCTATCAATTTTTGAAATAGAACAATTTTTTTTAGACAAACAAAACGAAAATGATACTCCCTCCGCCCCAAAATGATATTCACTCTTTTATCACGATTACTACGAAGAAACTTTGATCAATAATTTTAGGTTTATTTAATTATACTAATAAAAATCTAAAACTTTTTATTGATACACGATCAGTAATACTATCAATAACAAGTTTAAGATTTTTATTTGGATAATTAAATCAAACTAAAATTATTGCTCAAAGTTGTTTCGTAGTAATCGCGAAAAAAAAAACGTGAAGATCATTTAAGTTCGGAGGAGGGAGTACTATCATTTTGGGACCCGGAACCGCTCCACCCAAGTTAGCTTCACCCCTCTACCCAACGGCTCCGATCAAGGCCACATAGGCGAGCGGTTTTGGTGTGCGGCTGAGATGATTTCAATTTTTTGTGGGTCCCACCGAGTTCGGACACATCTCAACCGTTGGGTGGAGCTAAAATGAGGTGACTCCAATCTACACCATTGGGTGGAGCTAATCGTTCGGTGCAGCGGTTCGAAATCCGAGAGAGAGGGAGTAATGAAAATGCAGCCAACGTGCTTGCACCAGTGTTCTAAAAATCGGCCTAGGCGGCGTCCTCCCGCCGTGATTTCCTTCAAATCGGTGCAATTCGGCGTTAGACGGACTGGGCGGAGCTAGGCGGCACTAGGCTGCCAAGGCGGCGGGGCAGTCCAGGCTGGTTTTGGCGTTGTCTGGGCGGCGCAAGCGACTGATTTTTTTTTTAAATCCAGAATTGGTCGGAGTTGACCGGAGGAGAAGGAGATGTGGAAATGACGGTTGGTGTGGTCGGAGGAGGTGACGTACACGAGAAAAGGGTGGTGGAGCCGTTGGGTGGTGGAGCAGTCGGGTGATTTTTGAAAGCGGCGGCAGCAATTTTTTTGATAGAAGACTGAGAGGGAGAGAGAGAGAGAGAAAAGACAATAGAGAGACTGAGAGAGGCGCTGAGAATTTTGTTTGAGCCTTTTAGGGTTAGAGTTTCCTTCCTAAGAGTTTAAAAGGTTTTAAATGGGTTGGGCTTGGGCCTCATTAATTTAGAGTGGGGGAAAATTTATAGGAATTATTCCCCTAGGGCCCCTAGGGCGAGATTTTATTACACATAAACCCTAGCCCAGACCAAATGCCAGATAAAACCTTCACCCGAGATCAAAATTCCACCCACACCCCTAGCTTCATTTAGCTTCCTTTGACTGGTCAAACATAACATCTACATACCCAAACTACCCCTAACCCCAACAAAACCCTCATCTCTCCTCCCTCCTCTCACGCTCGCCCAGATCTCTCTCACGCGCACACTCTCTCTCTCTCTCACACCTCTCTCTTGCCCACCGTATCTCCATCCTCCGACGGCGAGCTCTCCTTCGGCTAACAAATCTCCGACATCGGCGGCTCTCTCTGTCAAATCCATCCGTCTTTTACTCATCGCCGGCGTCAGATCTGGCTCCACTCGTCAGATCTGAAGTTTCAGATTCGTCTGCAGATCCGACTAAACCCTAGGCCATCTCGAACGCCCTCATCTTCTCTGGAAAACTCCTCAACCACGTCTGACCTCCGTCGATCTTAACCCCGTCGGGTTTCTTCAGTTTCTCCAGTGCGTCTCGTCTTCCAATTCTCTCACTCGATCTCCTTCTCCGACGCCATCAATTTCTTCGATCTCTCTAGATCCGGCGACTTACACCGGCGTCGCCTCGGATCCTGAAGGAGATTTGAAGAGATTTATGCTATTAGTTAGAAATCATGTGCGTATCTAATTGGTTTGGTTTTTTTTTTTAAGTGTGCTGAATTTTGAAGAGTGATTGTGGGAATATGATATTGTAGTGAGTTTGTGTTTTTTTGGCTGTAGCATATTTTTTTTATTTTTTTTTTGAGAAAATTGGTTGTAGCATTTGTTAATTGCACATTCTAAGTAATAAATATGAGTGTGCATTTGTAATTGCTCTACTATAGACCTAGTTGGCATTTTTATTCATAAGAGCAAAGTCTTATGAACAGGTTCAATAAGACTTTAGTCTTATGAACAACTTCAAATAAGACTTTAGTCTTATGAACATGTTCATAAGACTTTGACACTTATATGTTAAATGTGTTAGTTATAAGAGTTTGATTGTTGTTTGACTAAGTTTGACTAAATTTGACAAAAAAAACTATTATTTTTTTGTAAAAAAATGAAAAAAATAATTTTTGTAACTCTTATATGATAATTATGTGTAAGTAATAAGAGTTTGACTGCTGTTTTACCAAGTTTGACAAAAAAAAATTTATGAACAGGTTCAATAAGACTTTAGTCTTATGAACAACTTCAAATAAGACTTTAGTCTTATGAACATGTTCATAAGACTTTGACACTTA
Source organism: Campanula takesimana (assembly GCA_026119855.1). Taxonomy (NCBI): domain Eukaryota; kingdom Viridiplantae; phylum Streptophyta; class Magnoliopsida; order Asterales; family Campanulaceae; genus Campanula; species Campanula takesimana. Next base: position 97,210 of record JAOWBW010000359.1, on the reverse strand, counting down.
TATGTTAAATGTGTTAGTTATAAGAGTTTGATTGTTGTTTGACTAAGTTTGACTAAATTTGACAAAAAAACTATTATTTTTTTGTAAAAAAATGAAAAAAAATAATTTTTGTAACTCTTATATGATAATTATGTGTAAGTAATAAGAGTTTGACTGCTGTTTTACCAAATTTGACCAAAAAAATTTATTATTTTTTTTGTAAAAAATGGAAAAAGTGATTTTTTTTTACTCTTATGTGTTAGCTATAAGAGTTTGACTGATGTTTGACCAAGTTTGACCAATTTTTTTTTTTTTTTTTTGTAAGAAAATGGAAAAAGTGATTTTTTTTTACTCTTATGAGTTAGTTATAAGAGTTTGGCCAAATTTGACCTAAAAAAAAATTGTAAAAAAATGAAAAAAGTAATTTTTTAAACTCTTATATGACAATTATGTGTAAGTTATAAGAGTTTGACCAAGTTTTACCAATTTTGACTAAAAAAATTATTATTTTTTTGTAAAAAATGAAAAAAGTAATTTTTGTAACTCTTATATGATATTTATGTGTTAGTTATAAGAGTTTGACTGATGTTTGACCAAGTTTGACCAAAAAATTTATTTTTTTTTTTTTGTAATTTTTTTTTTGGAAAAAGTGAATTTTTTTCTACTCTTATGTGTTAGTTATAAGAGTTTGAATGCTGTTTGACCAAATTTGACCAAAAAAATATTATTTTTGTAAAAAAATGAAAAAAGTAATTTTTTTTAACTCTTATATGATAATTATGTGTAAATTATAAGAGTTTGACTGCTGTTTGACCAAGTTTGACCAAAAAAATTATTATTTTTTTTGTAAAAAAAATAGAAAATGTGGAATTTTTGACTCTTATGTGTTAGTTATAAGAGTTTGACTGCTGTTGACCAAGTTTGACCAAATTTGACAAAAAAAAATTCATATTTTTTTTTAAAAAATGAAAAAAGTAATTTTTTAAACTCTTATATGATAATTATGTGTAAGTTATAAGAGTTGACTAAAATTTGACCAAAAAAGTAATGTTGGGAAGAGATATGAGGGTATTTTAGTCTTCTTACATCATTTTGCTAGTGAGTGGTGTATGAGGAATTTTTCATCTGGATTTTCCTTATTTGGGTTTGAATCTGGGCTCAGGGGCCCTAAAGTCCAAAGCCCAAAATTTATATGGGTTTGAGTAAAGATGTGTGAATGTGCTTGAGTTAATGTGTGTAAGCTTTCACATTGGAAACATTTTTGAATACTTTTTTTAGTTATGATTTATTTATTTAATTAAAATAAATTATTAATTTTTGATAAATGATAAAAATAAAGGACACTATTTTTAGGATATATAAATATATGTATATTTTTATGAAAATACATAAAAAATACTCTAAATTCTCGGCCCCGCCTAAGCCTCTAGGCGCTAGACCTAGCTCGGCCGCATGACGATTTTTAGAATACTGGCTTACACACTATTGGCGCCAAGCAAAGCCGAACTCACCCGTCACTCAGAGTTTGACCAACTACCTTCACTCGAAAAAGCGCACTCACACACCAGCGCCAAGAAAACGCCCCTTTGATGACACACACTTCCCTTGCGCTACTCATTTGCTCACCATTCAATCACTCTCACCAGTACCACCATACCAATCAGCAAAACCCTATCGAAAATCAAACCAACTCTTCATTCAATTCATCTCCGACGATCGAATTCCAATGGCCACCGCCGCATCGGCGGCATCGTCAGTTCCAATTTCCGTATTCTGCTCAACTCGCGCGAGCTCAAGGAATAAGAAGAAGAAGTCGACGACAAAGACAAACGTCACTCATCCTCGAAGTCTCGGCGGCGGCGGTGGCGGCGTCTCTACCGGGAAGTTTGGGCATTTCGTGGATGTGGTGAAGAAGGATGTGAATTTTCTAAAGAATCGAATTAGTAAAGGGATTGGTTGGGCAAATGAAACTCTTCACATTCCGGAAGTTATGGAGAAAGTAGATCAAGGTATTGGTTGGGCAAATGAAAGTCTTCACATTCCAGAAGTTATGGAGAAAGTAGACCAGTTTGTTTGGCTTCGAAACCTCGAAATCCCCAATGCTAATCCCTTTCCACTCCCTTCATGGCCTCAACCTTCCTATCCAGGTCTCTCTCTCCAATCCTCTCTCTCACTCACACACACACACACACACACAATGTGTATTTTGGTTACCAGTTTCTCTTGATCAAGAGCAAATTTGAAATATTTTTGGTCATTCATTTTGGGACGGACGTGATACTTTTTCTTGTTGAATTAGGTGAATTTTGTGGAAATTTATGTATCCTTGATGATTCAAAGACTATGGGTAGTGTTGCAATTGATAAAGCTATGAAGCAGAATAATTATTTCATGAACAGTTGAGGTGTACTTCGTAGTTGCTAAGGTACCAACTAATCTGGAAGTGAGAGGGATCAACAAAGCTATAATGTATATCACGAATTAGCACCCCCCCACCCAGGGGTTTCAAGGTAGGGAGATAATATCTAGGTGCACCATTAGACTGATAGACTTGAACGCAAAATCTTGAGACAATGATTTGAACAATACAAGTAACAAACTCATTCAAAAGAATTTGTTGAACTCTTATAGGGTCACAAGTCACAACCTGCAATGGCATTACCGCGTTGCATCTAGACTCTTGAGGGGTCACAACTTAGCTCAACATTAGTCCCTTTGGCGTGACCACATTATACCATAGTTAAGCGTTGTCAAACAATTTATAGGATGTTTTATATTATTCAATATCCCCTCACTGCAATGTTGTAGTCTTTTTTGTAATTCAAGAGTTACCTTTCATTGCTAGAATAAGTTCCAGTTTCCCTCAACCATTCATAATATTCTTTTGAGAGAAAGGCTTCATTGACTTAAGTATGTGCAGTACGAGGATATTGCAAAAAGAGCTGAATAATTGTCGTCAAGATATTCCCGCAAATCATCACATACAAGGTGTTTGCCAAAGAACACTTTACATTTTAAATAACAACATGGTTGCTCTTTCAATCTACTATATTCCGAGTTGCAACTCAATGTATGAACTTTACAAGTTCTGCAGATTGCTCGGAACTCGATGCCAATTTCTTCCTCACATATTTCCACCTTGAGAGAACAATTTTCAATTGGGTTCAGTGATCCTGAGTTAATGGCATGTTGTTATAATATCTTCTAGGTTATTGAATTAATGCCTGAAATTCGGGAGGTATCAGCAGGGATCTCAGAGAGGAAAATTGCTGAACTTTGTTCTGACATGGGGAGAGAGCTGTATAACCACTAGCTGAGAAATTGTGTGTTAGCCAATGGTATTTAACACTGTGACTTGTTGACTTCAGTAACTCTAGCACTCATTTTCTCTCTCTACCTCTTAAGCACTTCACCGTATAACCCCAAACTGAGAACATGTCTTGCTAGTTTAGTTGTTAGCCAATGGCATAACCCTGTGACTTGTTGTCTTCAGTAGCTCCAACACTCATTCTCTCTCTACCTGTTAAGAAACTCAAATGTGAGGATACAAGTGTTCTATCTGTTTTTCTTTTAAAAAAAACAAGTGTTCTATTTTAAATGGACTGTGATGATTTGCCTTCTACTCATTTTCTATTCACTTTGGATTATGGTATCTTTTGGCAGAACTTTCTGGTGTGGATCTGTATATGGCTGATCTCAAAGCATTGGAAGCATATCTTAGCTATTTTTACTATAGGACTAAGATGTGGACAAAGCCACTTCCTGAGGTTTATGATCCACAAGAAGTTGCTGACTATTTTAGTTGCCGGCCACATCTAGTGGCCTTCCGACTTCTTGGGGTAGAACTTGTTTTGTTTCTTCTCATGAATTTTATCATGCATTTGATTGAAACTATTTCCTTGTTTCAGTTGTTTGTGATGGCAACCTTGCTTGGTGGGAATTCATCTTGTATGAAATGTTTTGACAACTTGCTTTAGAAAATACAGATGCTGGGTTAATGCTCCTGAATTATTTTCAACCTTCTTGCCTTTTCTTGATACTTTTATTTAATTGTGGGGGCTACTTAATCTATCTTTTTAGTTCAAGGTCGTACAATCAATTCATGATATGCTTTCCTTTTCATTTTAACTACTCTGTGCTTCTTATTCAGGTATTAATTATAATTTCCCAACCATAAATTTTCTTAGCATTTAGGTGTTACGATATATATCTCAGAAATGTATATGTTTACACAAAAGCTACTTAAGACTGTAAAGTTTGCTAAAATGGATCAGAGGTTTTCTGCATAAGAATTTGTAGTCTGATGCATGTATTTATCAGGGAACCTATAATCAGATTCTCGGCTTTAACCACATGTGGGTACACATGTCTAACTTCCTGGTGATGCTGTTTTTAGTTGTACAGATAATACAGATCTGTTTCTTATGTGCTGGATACTCCCTCCGTCCCAAAATGATCTCCCCACTTTTTTTTATTGTTACTACGGATGAACTTTGAGCAATAATTTTAGGTTGGCTTACTTGTCCCAATGAAAATCTAAAACTTGTTATTGATAGTATTTTTGATGGTGTATCAATAACAAGATTTACATTTTCATTAGTATATTTAAACCAACCTATAATTATCGCTCAAAGTTCATTCGTAGTAACGACAAAAAAGTGGAAAGATCACTTTGGGACGGAGGGAGTATACCATTAGCTTATCATATAATGACGCATTAATCTCCTTATTGAACTTTGAACCTTGTACAACCACCAAAATGGTGGAAGCATTGTGAAATATTTCTTTCTTATTTACTTGCCATAAATCCATTAAAAAGAGGCATATTGATTGAGGGCCTGTTTGGTATCCTAATTAAGAGCTTAATTAGGAGTGTTTTAAGAATATAAGATTAAGCTTGTGTGATAAGAAAATATCAAATCACTTAGATAATTAACCATGTCTTCAGAAATGAAAATTTTAAGTTGGAAATGTATATCTTAACAATGTAAGAGAAGGAAAGAGAAAGAAAGGGAATGGGTTCAATTCCATCTATCAACATATTTTATTGATTTATTAATTGGTATCCTTAAAACTTTCATTATAATATATTATTTTCGTGAATTTTTAAATATGTTATTGACAATATTTTTCTTAGAGTCAGGTTTCTTCAATTATTGGTTAAAGTTCAATCAAATTGATCAAAAGTTCAAGATGGCATTTACTATGGAACAGAGGGAATAGCAATTTTTTAAAGAAAAATATTATTCCTCTCATCTTATATAAATACTCGGATCAATTTGACACACAATATTTTTCATGAATAATTATTATTTTTTTGCCTTTTCTTATACTATTATATTGCTTTTTTAATTATTAAGAAGTAAGACTATTTATTTGAGAATAAAAAGTAGATTAAGTGAGAAGAAATGGGACTATTTCTTCATATTTGTGAAGACAACAAATAAATTATACTCAAACTCATTTCATATTATAAATGTCAAGTTTTGGAATCGCCTTCATATTAATATGATGATAGTAATTTAGTTGGTTATTGAGCTTGTAAGTAAGAAAAAAATATAAAAATATAGTCTAATTATAATAATAGTGATAGGCATGTCAAATTTGACTTTATTTTATAGAACAATCGTTAGAAGAATTAAAAATATATTTTTTATGTAGAGTTGAAATTTTGATTAAATCCAGACATATGTGGCTTGTCATTATCAAGAAACTTAATAATTTCAGCTCTAGTTTTCAGACACAAGTTATCAGTGCTTAATTTTCATTTTTAGCAAACAAGGCTTCAGTAATTGTTCGATTCTTACTTTTGGCATGAGATTCAGTACACTTTCTGTCAACAGTCCCTTAAGCACCAAAAGAAGTACACAAAAGCCCAAACGGACATGCTAACAACTACCCTGTAATCTGTTGGTCTTGATGTATGCCTTCATTGGTTAAATCATTTTCAACTTGATGTAGCATTGAGTGATTATTTGTGAATAGATCTTTTGAGATTGATATATTGTGCCTTGAAAGGTGTTTTCCTCCTTCGCTTCCACTGCAATCAAAGTACGTATCTCAGGGATCGGAAAGCTGAATGAATCGAATGTGGATAAGGAAGCTGGTGAGAACATTTCACAGTACAATTTTGGGGTAGTGCTTAAAGAAACAATGCTAAGCCTTGGTCCTACTTTCATTAAAGGTATGAAAATAGATTGAGTTCAGTCAAAGTAGTTACATTTCTCTTAATTATCTGTATTGTCCTATTGTTACACTAGCTTATTTTTTTTCTCTCTAAATTCTACTGCCATGCTTGGGGTTGATGCAGTTGGACAGTCCCTTTCCACGAGACCCGACATAATTGGTTATGAAATTTCAAAGGTAAGCTGACAGTGTAGTCATTTTCTAATGTACTGTTTTTGCTATCTGATGTGGTATTTAAGATCTTTATACTTGTATATCTGTCGAATCAACTTACAAAGCTGTGTCAATTTTATGGCTGTAACAAAGATCCCCCATTACAGTTCAAGCCTTAGCCAAACTTGTATTTAAAATTCTCCCTCATGTGTGTGGATCTCCGCTCCTTGGCCATTCACTATTAATACCAACCTTTACATGCATTACCCATTTATGTATATAAAAAAATCCATGTACTTTTAGGAGACACATATTGAGGATGTAATGTACCAAAGCCGCATCCTTTTCAGAATCTTAAACTAGTTGGTTTTTTATATTAGCACCATAATGACTTGTTCTAGAAGAATATGCGAAGTGTACGGGCGAAAGTTTTGATAGGAATTCGCTTTTTTTGTTTCTGTCCTAATTGCTTGTCAACTATTGTTTTTGCACTTAACATACGATTAATAGCTTCTTGTATATTATCTTACATTTTTCATTAGTGGTATTAGTTATTTATTGCAGGCGTTGTCTGAGCTGCATGATCAAATTCCCCCTTTTCCCAGGACTTTGGCAATGGAGATCATTGAGGAGGAACTAGGTTCTCCTGTGGAGAAATTCTTTAGCTATATCTCTGAAGAAGCTGTTGGTGCAGCTTCATTTGGTCAGGTGTCTCTCTAGCACTATCCACTGTGATACATACCTTAGCATACACTCAGCAAATATTGCACTAAATTCATCTTATTATTTGTTCTTATATACATGCAAGCATGCTATTTAATATCTTCTTCCTGATTTACCATTTATTTATTTTAACTTTTCCCTTTTCACTTTGTATGGCATCCCTAGGTTTACAAGGCAAGCACCATTGACGGTTATGATGTTGCCCTGAAAGTTCAACGTCCTAATTTGCGCCATGTGGTGATCCGGGATATATATATTCTTCGACTCGGGGTTTGTATCAATGGCTGCTTTGTCTATAGGTTGCATATGTCCAACCATTGGGTTGATAACTATCTTAACCATAAACTATTTTAGCTAGGAATTTTGCAAAAGGTAGCAAAGAGGAAAAGTGACCTCCGCCTTTACGCGGATGAGCTTGGGAAAGGCTTGGTTGGGGAGTTAGATTACACTTTGGAAGCTGCAAATGCTTCTGAATTTATGGTAATTTCTGAAATTTCGATATAATTGCATGCCTTCAGTTTTATCGTTGATATATTTACATCGTACATGTGTTGCAAGAATAACCACCACCCCACCCCCTACCCCCCGCGCGGTTAAAATCAGCTATCTGTCTAAAATAAGTCTGTTTTTGGGCTTTATAGTTGCTCTTCTTCCCAAGCAAGTTTCTTACTGCATAGCCAACTTCCGAGAATACTTGAAATATGTGCTCATAGTACTTATGGATGTTTTTGCAGGAAGCTCATTCTCCTTTCCCATTTATTTGTGTTCCGAAAGTTCTTCCACATTTGAGTAAAAGGAGGGTACTAACCATGGAGTGGATGGCTGGCGAAAATCCAAATGATTTAATCTCCATATCAAATACAGTATCGACTGAGAGTCAGCAAAACGATGCTAAAAGACGACTTCTTGATCTGGTCTGTGTTGCTTACGCACATGATTACTCGCTTTCTATTAAAATATCTCTAAATAGCCATGATAATACAATTATTACTGTTTTTTAATTGGTGAACCTTATTAATGATTCAAGAAGGGATGTCAGAATTTCGCTAGTTAGAGTCTACAGGATGAAAGAAAAGGCCAGAAAGGCATTCATTTCTGATATATTGAATCTAGAAGCTTCTTTGTTTCTGACCTTAATTGTGCAAGATGATATTTTGCGTCCTATTGCAATAATATAATATTGTTGCTTTCATTACCCAGTCTTTTACTCTGGTCAGTTACATATTTACTTCTGTATGCAAAAATCGCACATCTCTCACTTGACAAGCCTTTGATGCTTATAGACTGTAATGCTAACTGTTCTAGGTTAACAAAGGAGTTGAAGCATGTCTAGTTCAACTCATCGAAACTGGCTTATTGCATGCTGATCCCCATCCTGGAAACCTGCGCTACATATCACCTGGACAAATAGGGTATCCTATTTACTGCGATGATTGTTTATTAAATGATCCACCTAACCATTTATGTTTAGATAACAATTACTCTTTACTTCTCTCATAATACTTTTTGCAGATTTCTCGATTTTGGTTTAGTTTGTCGAATGGAAAAGAAGCATCAGTTTGCGATGCTGGCCTCCATTGTCCACATAGTAAATGGTGATTGGGCATCGCTTGTTGGTGCCCTATGTGAAATGGATGTTGTAAGGCCAGGAACTAGTACTTGGCGTGTTACCATGGTATCATCGCTATCTACCTTTACCATCTCTTAATTCTACTTATTTGACTTTCATCGTTTTGCATCTGTGGATCTTCTGTAATTGGTGAACTAACTAAAAAAAGAAGAGTTCCCATAGTTAACTACTAAACCTCCTAAATCCTGTGAAAAATGCAACATAGTTTATCTTGGTAAAATTGTGATGATCATGTAGAGTGAATTGTCTTCATTGTGAGCTGTGACCCTTCAACTCCATATAGTAACTATTTCACTTGATTTAAATGATTCAGGATCTAGAATATGCCTTGGGAGTGGTAGACTTCAACGACGGAATTCCTGACATAAAATTTAGTCGGGTGAGCATACCATATTTATGATGCTTATTTTTTTAATCTAAGTTTCCAACTCCAAGTCACATGCATCATCAATCGACTTGAAGGCTACAATATTGTCCGAGGCACACAATACTTCCATTTAGAATGATGCCATTCGTAGCAGCTATTTATCAAACAAGAGGTTGTAACATCATATTGGCTCTTAAAACTTAGAAATACGAAAACCTGGTATGATTATTGACAAAAACTTGTGTGAGACAGTCTCACATATGAGACGGGTTTCGTTGAGAGAGTAAATGGTTTGCCTCACTATGGCCGGGGCGGGGCAAGCCCATTTCCTCTCATCGAGACCCGTCTCATGTATGAGACGGTCTCACAAGAGACTTCCTCATGATTATTTGTTCACACATCAGCTCCTTTTCAAGCTTTGGATTCAAATATTTTAGGAAGAAGGTCCATCTCCCCCAATCACATGTAGCACACAAATTAGTTGGTGGATGTTTTATGGTTCTAAGATATCGAAGCTTCGGCTCTCAAATTGTTCAGATATCGGCTCCTTTTCAACCTTCGGCTCAGTTTTTTTAAAAGAAAATACAATACTGCAAACAAGACTAGTTTGAAAAACATAGCGATGGAAATGGTCCACCTCAATTGATTTTGTCATTGGACTTAAAATCAGTGTTCTAAAAATCGGCCTAGGCGGCGCCTAGGCGCTAGGCGGCACTCACCCGCCGCGACTAACACCAAATCGGAGGAAATAGGCGGACATCGAACAAATCGCCGCTTAGGCGGACCTAGGCGGACTTAGGCGGACTTAGGCGGCTGCGGATGGGCGGTGGCGAAGAAGAAAATGGTGGTGGTGGCGGAGGAGAAAAAGGTGGCGGTGGCGGCGGCGCCATGTGTAGATGGAGAACAGAGAGAGAAGAGAGAAGAGAGAGAGAGAACCTGGAAAGATGAGAGAAACGGGAGCTGGAGAGAAAAAAAAACCGAGAGAGAGCGCAGTAGTTGTCGGCGTGAAGTGAAAGTATGAATTAGGTTTAGGTTAGGGAAAGAGAAGGATATAGTTGATTGATTTTCTAGTGGGCTAGTGGGCTAGTGGGCTAATGGGCTGGATGTAAATTAATGGGCTGTGGGGATTTAAGAATGGGCCGCTCTTTAATATATTTGTGTGTTAATGTCACATATTTCATATATTTGTTTCATATATATGGTTATATTTGTGAGTTATGTAATTCGTCCGTCTCAAAATAAATAGTTATAAAAATTAAATATTAATAAAAATCAAGGCATATATGTAGTGATATGAAAATATTTATAATTTTGTGTAATTTCTCGGCCCCGCCTAGGCCTCTAGGCGCTAGGCCTGGCTCCGCCGCCTAGCGCTTTTTAGAACACTGCTTAAAATTAGGGTTGTAGAAATACAGCTGATGATAGAATTTCATCATAAAGGAGCTTTTATTTTCATATTTACTTTCTGTAGCACGTTACTAGAACAAAACTGCATATTAAAGTGTTTCAAGTGAAAGGAAAATTGCTTTGACCTTGTATTGTGAAGTTGTAATAATTTTTCTGGTTTAATGATCACTGACTGTTGCAATATATCTTCGAAGGTTCTGGGTAAAATATGGTCTGTAGCCCTCAAGTATCATTTCCGCATGCCGCCGTACTACACACTTTTGCTGCGGTCTCTAGCTTCTTTGGAAGGTAAGTTTTTGCTATTTTGAGTTAGTCATACATGCAGTCAAAGGGAGTTCCTCTGTCTTTCATATTTGTTCTGTTCTGTTATTGTTTTCCTGTTTGTTCAGCACTACTTTCTTGAAAACATGAATTTGGCTCGTGAAAAAAGGTGGTGAATATGGAGTATTTTTTAAACCTTTTTGGGTCTTCCATATTAAGACTATAAAATAGGCAGGAATGGAAGAGGAGACATCAAGCTGTTACGTGAATAAATTCTTTTCGGAACTGCTTATTTTTTGGGGATACGCAAATGGCAACTTGCCTAAGCAGTTCATATTCGCATTATGACCGACATTTAGAGGAGCTCTTCCTAGCCCACTTCGGGGAAAAAAATATCCTCCTCTTCACTATTCCCTGAAGAAATTCCTCATCTTCTCTATGATGTCTTCCTTCTACTCCATGCCTTTCTTTTGTTTGTTGTTTAGATAGTTGGGATAATGAATATTAGTGCATATATGGCATATGAAAGAGATCATCCAGCTTTTTCTTCTAATGATATTTGTTACTTCTATTTTGATGTCCTCCATATGTTCCATGACTATTATCCACATTTATTTATGATTCATTATGAGAATGAGCACTCAATTTGTGAAGGAGGTAGTACTCATTATGTATATTGTAATCAGGTTAAGTCAGTATCTTACTGAGGGTGAAGCTTTTTTATCTGTTTCCAGGGTTAGCAATGGCTGGAGATCCAAATTTTAAAACATTTGAAGCTGCATACCCTTATGTTGTTCGTAAACTTCTGACGGATAACTCAGTTGGCTCGAGGAAGATTCTGCATTCGGTACTTAAATCTGTTGCTCTCTTTTGTTTTCTACATTTGACCATTATATAATACTCCTTCCGTCCCATTATAAATGTCGCATTTGACTTGTCAACGTTTTTAAGGAATGTGCTTTACTTGTTTGTACATTGTTTGTACAAGGGTAAAATTGCACTATGACTATTTCCTTGTTTAGAAATGCGACATTTAACTATGGAGGACTAAAAAGGAATGTAGGACATTTATAATGGGACAGAGGGTATATATAATTAGTATCTGAATCTGGCCTTACAGATGGTTGTAAATTTAAATCTGGATATCCTTGGTACTTTTACATCCGAAATCGAGTCTCGTTTGGGAAAAAAAAAGGTCCTAAAATAAGTGTCCTGATTTATATCAAGTTACTAAATTCACCTTTCTTTTACTTCCTCTCCCAGTGAGACTGGTAAGGGACTTCAAGAATATGCAGTACTTGATTGGCCTAAAAGCCAACTTCCTTAATTTTGCCAAAGTAATGAAAGGGGACACTCAGGAGGGAGTATAATATTTTGATATACTATGTCTGTTCTGGTAGATTTGAATTCTTATGCAGAGGAAAGTGTGATGGTCTTGACCTGATTGACATTTTTACTTGGACCAACATATCTAGTTCTTAGCAGCTATTTTTATTATCATAGCTATCAAGACAATAAGATTTTTAAGGAACATGCCAAAGTTTATCCTGAACTGAGTGGATATTTTAATGGAGAGTAAATATTTGTTTCTATCCAGTTCCTTGATATTCGGTCAACATACTTTTTATTAGGCTCACTTGTTTTTTACCATATTATTGGGAGCCGTTTATATTCCTAATTTATCCATATGACTGATGATGTGTGATTATCAGCTCATTTGGGTGTTATTCATATTTGCTTACATTGAAGTGCTCTATATAGGTTGTGCTTAACAAAAGGAAAGAATTTCAGTGGCAGAAGCTTGCCTTTTTCTTAAAAATTGGAGGAACAAGGTATGCTGGCTCGTCCTTCACCTCAATCTTCATTAGTGAACTGTTTGTCAATAACTGTGTCTAATCCGTTCCTGTTTGAAGGATGTAGCTTTACTTATTTGTATCTTCATGATTGCACTAAAATTATTTCGCTTAAAGAAATGCATTTCTTTTCTTTTCTTGGGAAAGAGGGAATTGGTTAGTGTGACTCTTTTCTTTGGATGTATTCCTTTTTGTGCCATTCCACTTGAGGAGTAACTTTCGTCTTTGGGCCTGATTTTGTTAACCAATTGACTGTAACAACCTCTCTTTTTCCACCTAGTTTAAATCAAAAAATTCCTACTTGCTTAGGGAAATTCAAAAAATTACTCGATTGTCAACCACTTTTCTTAATTTGCATGGATGGTCAAACCCCACCTCGTCAAGTGGGAAGGAGGGAATGTATATATAGGTCCGATGAGAATCATCATCTCAATCAATATAATTAGAAATAGTATGTCATAAATCTTTTGATCTAGATTTCACCATCATCTTCAAGTACCTGTCTCTTAAAGCTTGTCTAGTAATTTGATGGTTAAGGTTGTTCGTAGTTTTAAACTTCCACTGCTTTCATTTGGGTTCAAAACATTTTTTTGAACCCCAACTCTTCAAATGGGAAGGAGGGAGTGTATATATAGGCCCGTTGAGAATCATCTTCTCAATCAAAATAATTAGAAATAATGTCGTACTCCCTCTGTCCCTAAATGAATGTCCAAATTTCAAATCAAGGGACATCTTAAAATCTGACTTTTTGTACAATTTAGTGGCAAACATCAATTTTTATTCTTGAAATCTTCTTTCAAAACATTTAGTTTTGCAATTATAAAGAGACTAGTGAAAAAAAATTGAAAAAAAAAAACATTTAGGGAGAAATAAAAAACGACATTCAATTGAGATTTGTGAGTAAAAATTGTACTCAATTAATATAAATGAATTTTGACCAAATATTTATGAATATCTAATCATTCTAGTGAAATTCTAAAAATTATAAATGACAAATTATTAAGTAATTTGTCTAACAAATATGGAAATTTCATTGTGATCATTAGAGTGACACCAATATTTAGTTAAAATTCATTTATATTGACCACAAAAAATCAAAATGAGACAATTTTTCCACGACAGAGGGAGTATAATCAACACTACTATGTATGAACAATGTTGCAAATGAAATATGTACAAAATAATAGGGTGTTGCACTTCAATTCAATTGTAGATAATTCATGGAGTGTGTCGACCCATCACCTCCTGGGACTTCTTCCGGCCTTGCGCATTTCCTTTGGCCTGACTTTCCTTCACCTCCTGCAAATATATTTTCACAGCTGGCACCCGGAAAGGGTTTTCTCCGGCCGACCGGACGTTCTCGTCGTAAGCAACAACGAGCCGGCCGATTATGCCGTTGAGACTGGCCCATTCTGTTTGCCGGAGAGGGCAATGGCAAGGTGAGGTAGGTGGGTGGGTGCCGCCCCCAATAATAATTGGGCAATCCTCATTGTGAACCTTCGTGTTTTCGAATTGGTCGAGGTAACAGAGGAATTCAATTACTTCAGCTCCAGTACAGCTGGAAAGAACAATCGGCGGACTGCGGATTTGTATGAAATGTAGGAAGTTGTTCCAGTCCCGGCGTTTCATGGACTCGTACCGGCCGACTGGCCGTTCCTGATGATGCTGGAAAGAGATGTTTCCGATTTCGAGTGGTGAGATGGAATTGTTATTGCGGTTGTTGTGTCGAGAGGCGGCAGCGGCGGCGGCGGCGGCAAAGGCAGCTGACATGATTTTAGATCAAAAAGGAAAGGGGCCCAAAAAAATGGAAGAGAAATGAGTAAAGTTTTGTCCTTCTGCAAAGCTTTTATACTTGAAATCTTCGTTTTTTTATTTCTCCCTAAACTAAATGTTTTTTATTTCTCCCTAAATGAATGTCGTTTTTTATTTAGGGACAGAAATAGTACTAATAGAGGTAGTAGTATTTCTTTTATCTAGGTTTCACCATCACTTCCATCTCTCTATATGAAAATAGTTTGTTGTACATAATGGGATTTTTTTTATATATAATTAACTTGTTTTATGCCTCCACACTAAACTGCAACTAGATTGTGCTGAATTGATAGTGATATTCGTGTTCAGGAAAGGTTTGCAACTAGCATCAAAGATTGAAACTTCAGTTGACCATTCCTCCAATGGACCGGCTGTATATGACACGGCAAATTTGGTCCTGAGACTTCTTCTCTCTAAAGATGGTGTAGTGCTGAGACGACTTGTGATGACTGCTGTGAGTGCCCAATTGCTGCATTTTGTTTCAGTTTCACAAATATTAGTCAGCGTTTTGTTTTCCATCTCTATTTTCAATTTTCACTTGCAAATGCACATTTTTCTATAAAATGCAATTTTTATTTATGATTAAAACCTGAAAGCGAAACCAAAAATACCTTTCTTGAACAGGACGGAGCTTCACTGGTACAAGCAATGTTATCTAAAGAAGCCATTTCTTTTCGCCAACAACTCTGTGGAGTGATTACAGATTTATTATACCAGAGAATGCATGCAACTACTCTGGGACGGACTAACTCCTCATCAACCAGATATTGTCCCAGATCAAGAACGGCAACTGGGCTCGAAACCTCCCTTGATTTTGAATCCATCCTGAGAGATCGACGGCTGAAAGTTATTCTCCTCAACATTCTAAATTCTACAAGAAAAAAACCCGTATTGATGCTAAGACTTTCTTTGGTTTCCGCTTTGATGATTCTCAAAGCCTCAGCAATTGCTTGTCACCGGATGATTATTTCCCTAGCAGAAGCTTACTTGGACCGACTGTCTCTCACATCAAAGCCACTTGCTGTAAGTGTTTGATGTTATCCCTTGACTTCTCAGGTTAACTGCACTCGGGACGGGTACGTTGAAGAATGCTAGTAGTTATAAGATTGACCACCAGGTTGACTGTCGGAATCAGTTGGGTTCATAGGTTAAGAACATTGTTTACATTGTAAAATTTTCTCAAAGCCTAGCTCTAAGAGTGCTGTTGCATTATCACTCCACATATTCTGGCTGTATGACTAATATTGCAATATTGTATATTAGAAAATATTCTTTTGTACAATTTTATCCATTATCAGTATATTTGTGATTGTGAGTAGTGTAGAATGTTTTTTTGTTTTGAACAAACTAGTGTAAATGTTGAACAATATGAAAGCTGAGCAGCAATAATAGTATTTCTTTTATCAATATATTTTGATTGGTTATTCCAAACCTCCCAAACCCATGGCATAGTGAATGTTGGTTTTCTCAGTTGACTAGTCAAATTTTTTCAAGGATTGTAATTTAGTGAAAGTTGATCTTTTTAAGGAATGTAATTCACTTGTTCGCATATCCCTTGTATCATGGTCAAATTGTACAGACAATATCGAAATTTAATCTTAAAATACAACATTTATATAAAAATAGGAAAGAAATTTATTACTCCTTCCGTTTCAAAATTATCTCTGTCTCGCTGCGGTTCAGCAACTCCGAAAGAAAGGGAGGACTTCATTCAGTGACCCCGTGATCTGAACGATCAGAATTGAACGGAGGTCACTAGACGCCCTTAATTTTTGAAAAATTTCAGTTTTGTACCTTCAAAATTTCATGAGGTACACTAGAAGTACTATGTTTGTCCAATTCGACTCTTCTACATACTTATTTTAAGCTCTTCTGTTGAACCGGGAAAGTTGGAGCGGGTCTTTTTTGGGGTTGCCCGCCTGTACATGTAATGGCAGTTCTCCTTGATCACTTATACTGCCCCAAACATCAAACTGCATTTTCATAGTAAAACTTGCACTATGATATGATTTTTGACCCCATATGAAAAAAATTCTAGCTTCGCTCCTGTTTAGGTGTAAGTGATAGTGTTTAAGAGCGTCAGTTATAATGTTTAAGAGTGCTAGTTGTAATATGTAATAGTGACAGTTCATGTGTCAATGAGTGTTAGTGTATACTACCTCCGTCCCAAAGTATATGTACACCCTCACATTTACACGAAGATTAAAAAAATGATGAAAGTGATGTAAGTGTTGTGAGTATGAAAAGTGAGGTAGGAGAGAGAAAGTGCGCTAGAAAATAGTAAGTTGATTGGTGTTGTGAATATAAAAGTAAAACATGAGAGAGAATAAGTGTGATGAATGATAAAGATTCTTTGTCATTTTTGAAAGTGAACATATATTCTGGGACAGACTAAAAATAAAAGGTGGACATATACTCTAGGAGACAGAGGGAATATATTTTAGAGTACTAGTACATTTATTAAAGAGTGTCAGCTCATGTTTTGAAAATCTATATATATATATATTAAAGTTGGTGAAGAGAGATGTGGTGATGCCACGTGGACAAATCATGGAAGAATCTTGCATTTCGTGATGCCACATCATCACTATCCTAAAAGTGTGTGACTTTTGATATTCTCATTATTAGCTAATACTATTAGCTGATAATAATAGTTATGATATGAGTTAACTATTACTATTAATAGTAATAGTTAACTATAATAGTTACTATACAAGTTAACTATTACTATTAATAGTATTACTTAACTATAATAGTTACTATACAAGTTAACTATTACTATTAATAGTATTACTTAACTATTATAGTTAATATGTATGTTAATATATTACTATTAATAGTATAAGTTAAGTATTACTATTAATAGTAATAGTTAACAATAGTAGTTACTATACAAGTTAAATATTACTATTAGTAGTATTAGTTAACTATAATAGTTAATATATTAGTTAACTATTACTATTAATAGTATTAGTTAACTATAATAGTTACTTTATTAGTTAGTTTTTACTATTAATAGTATTAGTTAACTATAAATAGGCTATATACATTAACTATTACTATTATTAGTATTAGTTAATTATAATAGTTATTATATAAGTTAAATTATTAATTAATCATAATAGTTACTATATCTATTAACTATTACTATTAATAGTATTAGTTTATTATAATAATTATAATAATTATTATATAAATTAATCATTGCTATTACTATCAATAATATTATTTAATTATAATAATAGTAATTATATAGATTAATTATTATTATTATTATTTTTAGTTAAAATGATAATTACTATATTAATTAACTATAGTTAAAATATTATTTTTAAGATATAGTATTGGTTTCCCGTGCAGAGCACGGGTTACCCGCTAGTTGTAAGTGATGATGGTAAAGAGGGTCAGTTGTAGTGGTGTTATGTTAATAAGATCCAGTTATTTACAATAATGTCATCACGTATTTTAAATGAAGTGCCAATTATTTTAAAAAAAAAAATCACTGCGCATTTAAAAAACTGTAGGTTATTTACAAAAGAGGAAGACTTGTGTGAAACGGTCTCACACATGAGACGGATCTCGACGAGAGAGGAAATGAGCTTGCCCCACCCCGCCCATATGACAAATTTACTCTCTCAACGAGACCCGTCTCACGTGTAAGACCGACTCACACAAATTTTTGTCTTTACAGAAATGACACAGTGCCACTTATTACAAAAATATCACCGCAACCTAAAATAAAATCGTTTTCCTCGATGGTTAGAAAAAAACCGATTTTTCTTAATATTTTGTTTTTTTTTTTAAATTAAAAACAAAATTTAAATACTAAAATAAAGAAGGCGGAGTAAAGGTTAAAGTTGGGCCCACTGCAAACAAACAAACTCCTTGAGACCCCATCAATTGACAAGTATATCCCCTGAGTTTGATCGCCGGAGATCTACAACCCCTCCACACCGACAACACAAACTACACACATATCAGCTCCACTCTCCGGTCATGAGTTCGCCGGCTCTGGTAGGGGTAATTCCTCTCTCTTATTCATCTTGTAGTAATACTTTAATGATTAAGTATTTCAACATATGTTTCTCAAGTTGTAATTATGATCTGACAAAAACACTTAGAGATTTTGAAATTAGGTTGATATTTGTAATTTTCGTGTAATGTAGAAGCGAATTGCTTGATTTTTGTGGTGCTGATTTGGTAGGGAACAAGTTTGTTTACGGGATTTACAAGGCTGTGCAAGGGACTAGCTGTTGTACTTGTTGGTGGCCACATTGCTGTTCAGATCTTACCTTCCGCTATCACTTACCTTGCCCTTATTCCTGCTAGGTATTGTTTGAATCCTATCTATCTTCAATTATTCATGGCTGGCGT
Organism: Campanula takesimana; assembly: GCA_026119855.1. Taxonomy (NCBI): domain Eukaryota; kingdom Viridiplantae; phylum Streptophyta; class Magnoliopsida; order Asterales; family Campanulaceae; genus Campanula; species Campanula takesimana. The sequence goes on along the minus strand of JAOWBW010000359.1, from coordinate 78,465 downwards.
TGTTAATTCACTTGAATTGTGTTTGTTGTCGTCAATTTGTATCTGTATGATCTTAATTTTGAATAATGAGTTTATAATTAGGGAAAATGAAACTATGAATGTACCCTATATTTGGGTGGTGTAAATGTATGGTTTCGTCCCATGAGCGAGTGTAGGACTTGGGCTCGATCACTAATCTTCTTGTGTGGAAGCTGCTTGTTGGAGATGTCAGTGTTGAGATGGACGCAGAACGGGCTGATAGTGTTTTGTTTCTCAGTTGAAAGGGATATATTGAGCAACTGGAGAAGTTTTTGCTAAACAGTTGCAGTCAACCAAGGCTGAATAGATAGTCATGCCACCTGGCGGGAAATGAGGGTCCTACTGTCTACATTTTGGGTCTTTCCCTAGAGAAAACAGTGCCCATAATTGTATTAAGCATTTACTAGACTTTGCTACCCATCAGGGATTACTGTAAATGAAAATGCTCATATTTGTAGAGGATTTATATTTGCCTATTTGCCCAAGTAACGGATTCAAGTAAGCTAGTGATAAGGATTGCCTTAACCTTCTTAAAGGATCTGCATGCGGAAGTCAAGATGCCTATAAGGGGTAACGGAAAGAATAGTTGCAGGGCGAAAGAGGTTCTTAGCATATCTGCTAAGTTGGGTACTTGGGTATTGACTATGGCAGAAAGATAATTTTTTAGATTCATCTCAGTAATGAAAAAAATCATCATCATTGTCAGTAGTAGGGTAAACAGTTTGATATGTTAGTGTTAGGCATGGAGACAGAATGTAGTACCCCATCTTTGCAATCTGCTTGGCATAAGGATCGATGTCCTGCCTGCAATACGCAGACAAGAATTATCTGTGGCTCGTTTGGAAGCCAAGTACTTCTATTAATCTTCGGAGTGTAGTGATTGAAAACATATTGGACAAAGTGAATCAGGGATCACCGGTTTACTGCATAAGACTGTTACAAATGTTTTTCTTGATACTTTGTGTGAAACGCCCCGAATTTCAGAGTATTATAACACCATTAAATAATATAAATCCGTCCCCAAAATAAAGGAGTAACGGTCATAACTACAATTCAAATCTCCACGGCTAGTAAATCTAACCACAATCCAAAATCACTAACGGAAGCGTAACAATTTTCTTTCAATACTAACGGCTAGTAGCCATCAAAACTAGTTCACGGCATTTATTACAATCTCAATAAAAGTCTACTTAAAATATGAAAATCATTACTTTAATTATTCGGGTCCGTCTCAAAGTTATCTCAACTGAAAGTCTTGCTTTCCTACTTATAACCTGAAGAAAAAGAATTAGAGAAAGGGTGAGCGAACAATGCTCAGTAAGGTCCTACGCCGCCCCTTCGGTTTCTAAGAAGGGGTGACCTCAAAGAATGTATCAATAGACAATTTTCGATGAAACGGACAAATTAATAAATCCAAACAATAATCCTCTTCTTAATACAAGGAAAGAAATCATGGCACAATTCCATATTCGATAATGCGTAAAATCAATTATGATCACTTAATATTCTTCTCATCAAGTCAATATTCAAAAGTAACCCAAAGGGGTACAATAGTCGATGTATCAATGTTTCGGTATATCCGGATAACCTATATAACCACAATTTCAGTGGTGTCGATATCGATGGTTAATGCCACATAGGCATGTCATGAACTAACCCTCATGACCGGGTATCAATAGTATATCAATATTAACCCACAAATAATGGGTGTCATTAAGTGATCATTCTTTTATCAATGAAGTTCTTTAATTGACCAATAATCCAATATCAATTTAAAGTCAGATTTAAATTAACTGACGGAAACGCTTTAGAGTGAATTCCAATAAAAATTACCGGCCATAACGGTAAAACAATAATTACTCTAGGAACGGAGGGTCAATAAATAACGATATACAATAGAACTAAGAGACGTAAATCCCTTACCTTAGTTGCGAGCTTTGATTAATTCTCGATGTACGAAGCAACGGACCTTTACTTGAGCTTCCCAAAATCTAACAAAGATGTATTTCGTATTATTTATAAAATAAATAGTAAAATCTGATTTCTTTTTCTTTCTAAAACTATGGACTAATCACAGATTCTCAAACATCTTAGGAGTCTCTGTAATTAATAGAAGATTTTAAAGTTACTTGCCATTTTACAAACACTTCTAGACTTGACTGGAATCAAGTACTAACAGGGCTACCTAGACAAAATACTCAACGAAAATTACCCTTCTTCTCTAAATGTCAAGAACATCACTCACCAAACAGTAATTGGGTTTTCTTTGTTTTTTTTTTTTTTTTTTTTTTCATTTAGTTACATACTTTCAAATTAACTACATACTCTCTCTATGCAAAACTAGAACTTTTCTGAACATGTATTACTTAAACAACTCCTCAATCACTGAAATTCTTCTTAATCATCCCAACTTAAAACCCCCAAGATGAACAATAAAACTCTTAATTACTGTCTCAAAATCAGAAGAAAGTATAAATACTAAATTGCAGAATTGACTCACCTTGGTCACGCACTAGCTATCGATCGCCGACACTAACACTGTTGGATTTCTCTTCCCCTTCTCTGATCAACTCAATATGACTTCCATTATTTTCATCTCGTTTGTAAAATCCCTAAATCAACATCTCTCGCCCTTTTATACTACTCCTAATCGACTCCTCACCTCCAACTTTAACGACGGTAAGACAGCACCCCCTTCCTATCCTTTCCGTTACCGCAAGCGACGACGAAACGAACCCTATTCTTCCTTTGTCTTGTCGTTACTGCCCAAACCCTCCATCTGGGTTCTTTTTTTTTTTTTTTTTTTTTTTTCTTTCCTTCCTTCTGATATCATTGAGTGAGTGACTTAAAAAAGTGGCCAAACCTGATTAATTAAGTAAGCCCAAATCATAATTAAGTAAGCCCAACTCAGCCCAACTTTATATTATTCTACTAGGCCCAAAAATTGAGCACAAACCAATTAAGCCCAGTCCACTATTAAAATAATGGCCAATTAATTTATTTAATTATTTAATATAATTAACAGAAAATTTATTTAATATAATTAATAGAAAATTCCCGTATATTACACTCTCACCCCCTTAAAATAAGTTTAGTCCTCTAAACTTGACGTACCTCATTCGATGAACAATTTAGGGTATTTCTCCCGCATCTCGCTTTCCAACTCCCACGTAGCTTCTCGAACAGAATGGTTACTCCACTGAACCTTCACGTATGGGATGATGCGCTTTCTTAATACTTGGTCCTTCTTATCCACAATCCGAATCGGTTCTTCATCATAACTCAGATCCGCTCGAAAACGTAGCCGTTCAAATTCCATGACATGGCTTGGGTCAGGGACATACTTTCGTAGCATGGACAAATGAAAAACATTGTGGACTCCCGACAGAGCCGGTGGCAATGCCAGTCTATAAGCCACCTCTCCCACTCGATCAAGAATCTCAAAGGGTCCGACATACCTCGGACTAAGCTTTCCTCTGATTCCGAATCTCATAACACCCTTTGTAGGAGATATCTTTAAGAATACATGGTCTCCCACATCAAACTTAAGTTCACGACGATGTTTGTCTGCATACGACTTCTGTCTACTTTGTGCTGTCAATAATCTCTTCTTTATCAATTGAATCTTTTCAGTAGTCACTTGAACCAATTCGGGTCCCAATAACTTTCTCTCGCCCACTTCGTCCCAACAAGTCGGCGAACGACATTTCCTACCATACAAGGCTTCATACGGTGCCATGCCAATACTAGAGTGAAAACTGTTATTATACGCGAATTCTACTAAGGTTAGATGTTCGTCCCAAGAGCCTCGCCAATCCAATGAGCACGCCCTAAGCATATCCTCAAGTGTTTGAATAGTCCGTTCTGACTGGCCATCTGTTTGAGGGTGAAACGCAGTACTCATGTTCAAATGAGTCCCTAATGCTCTCTGTAAACTTCCCCAAAATTTTGATGTGAATCTAGCATCTCTATCAGACACAATCGATACTGGCACTCCATGAAGTCTAACTATCTCATCAACGTACATTTTAGCTAACTTTTCCATAGAATCAGTAACTTTGAAAGCTAAAAAGTGAGCCGACTTGGTCAACCTATCAACGATCACCCAAATTGCATTATGACCCTTTAGGGTCCTTGGTAGTCCCACCACAAAATCCATAGAAATGTGTTCCCACTTCCATTCAGGAATCGGTAACGACTGTAATAAACCACCCGGCCTCTGATGTTCGCACTTAATCTGTTGGCACACCAAACACTTAGCCACAAAGTCTGCTACATCCCTCTTCATGTTGATCCACCAATACGTATCCTTCACATTTTGGTACATCTTCGTGCTACCAGGGTGCACTGCGAATCGAGAACAATGAGCTTCTTCAAGGATTTCCCGTTTAATACTCTCATCATCTGGAACACAGATCCTTGACCGATATCTCAACATATTGTCATTCCCAACTTTAAATTCTGATGACTCGTCACCCTTCAGTTTATCTAGGGTCTCTACTAACTCCGGGTCAATTACTTGAGCCGCCTTAATTCTTTCTAACAATGCTGGTTGTGCGCTCAAATGGGCTAAACGACCCCTTTCACTGTCAATCTTGACTTCTAAGCTTACAAGTTCAGCTCCCTCCATCAACTCTCCTTCAGTTGCTAGTATGGCTGCTAAGCTTCCTCTATTCTTACGGCTTAAAGCATCAGCCACTTTATTGGCTTTTCCTGGATGATACAAGATGTCACAATCATAATCCTTCAATAATTCCAACCATCTTCTCTGTCGCATGTTCAGCTCCTTCTGAGTGAATATGTACTTGAGGCTTTTATGGTCTGTATATATTTCACAATGTACCCCATACAAATAATGTCTCCAAATCTTCAAAGCGAAAACTATTGCCGCCAATTCTAAATCATGAGTTGGGTAGTTTCTCTCATAGCTCTTTAACTGACGAGATGCATAAGCGATCACCTTCTCATTCTGCATTAGAACACAACCTAACCCCTTCAATGAAGCATCACTATAAATCACAAAACCCTCTGCCTCCGATGGCAGAGTAAGAATCGGCGCAGACACTAATCGCTTCTTCAACTCTTGAAAATTGGCCTCACATTCCTCTGTCCATTCAAACTTAACATCCTTTTGCATCAATTTTGTCAATGGCAATGATATCTTGGAAAAGCCCTCCACAAAACGCCTATAATAACCAGCTAGACCCAAGAAACTCCGAACCTCAGTCACTGTGGTCGGTCTTTCCCACTTCACCACTGCTTCAATTTTCGATGGGTCCACCGATATACCTTCCTTGGACACTACATGACCCAGAAAAGCTACTTCTTCAAGCCAAAATTCGCACTTCTTGAACTTAGCATATAACTTTTGTTCCCTCAAAATCTGCAGTACTATCCTCAAATGTTCCTCATGTTCTTCCTTCGTTTTTGAGTAAACTAGGATATCATCAATAAACACAATAACACATCGATCTAAAAATTTTTGGAACACTTTATTCATTAGTTCCATAAACACTGCAGGAGCATTCGTCAACCCAAAAGGCATCACTAAGAACTCATAATGACCATACCGGGTCCTAAATGCTGTCTTAGAGACATCTTCTTTCCTCACCCTCAACTGGTGGTACCCAGAACGGAGATCAATCTTGGAAAAGTAACACGCTCCTTGTAACTGATCGAACAAATCATCAATCCTTGGTAAAGGATACTTATTCTTCACCGTCACCTTATTCAACTCTCTATAATCGATGCACAACCTCATAGATCCATTTTTCTTCACGAACAACACGGGAGCACCCCAAGGCGAGACACTAGGTCTTATCAAGCCTTTCTCTAATAACTCTTGTAACTGTTCTTTTAACTCCTTAAGTTCCGCGGGTGCCATTCTGTAGGGTGCCTTAGAGATAGGACCCGTACCAGGAACCAGGTCAATAGAAAACTCAACTTCTCGCTCAGGCGGTATTCCCGGTAAGTCCTCAGGAAAAACATCTACGAACTCGTTTACGATTGGGACCATTTCGATCTTAACGCCTTCCTTTCTAGTGTCAATAATAGAAGCTAAAAACCCTTCACAACCCTTCTTCAACATCTTTCGAGCCTTTAAGAACGATATTAACCCTGACTTCCGCTCAGGCCTTTTCCCCTGAAAATAGAATTCTGGTTCACCCGGAATACAAAATACCACCTCTTTCTTAAAACAATCTATCTTTGCATGATATGCAGCTAACCAATCCATACCTAAAATGACATCGAAATCCCGGAGGTCTAACTCAATGAAGTCGATAGACAATTTCCTCTCCCCCACTTTCAATGTACAAGATTTATAGACCGAATTTATTTGAATAGCCTCATTGGTGGGTGTATCAATTACTAGGGCTATCTCTAGGTTTTCAGGTTTTAATTTCAAACGACTGACCAATCGGGAAGAAATCACAGAATGAGTAGCACCTGAGTCTATCAAAGCATAAACATTTCTATTACATAATTGAATGGTACCTGCCACCACATCATTAGAAGCCCGAGCATCCCTAGCTGTCATAGTGAACACCCTTCCCTTTCCATTTGATTTGTCTTTGTCCTTGTCTTTACTCTCATTTCCATTCGGTGCAGTCTTCACTGGTTCCGGGCAATCTTTTATCTTGTGCCCACGTTTACCACAGTTAAAGCAAGAGGCTGTGTTCCAGTAACACTCTTCAGTCTTATGTTTCCTCCCACAAGTACGGCAGATTGGAGTAGCCACATCCTGGTTCTGGCCCTTATTCCAATTTTGACCTCCCTGATAGTTCCTGTTCTGATAGCGATTGTTGGTAGCTGGAGGGCCTCCCCTAGGGCGATTTTCTTCAGTAGCCCGCTTCTTATAGTTCCCACTATCATTCCCATTCTTACTAGTCTGACCACTTTCCTTCCCCGTATCGCGTTCAGCTCCCCGCTTCTTATTGTCTCTAGAACTTTGATACTCTTTCGCATCCAGCTCAACTACTCGAGCCTTATTTGCCACTTGAGCTAGAGTTGGGAGCTCTAGTGGTACCAATCTGTATTTCAGCTTCGAATTCAATCCAGCCTCAAATTTCCTAGCCTTCTGTTCTTCATCATCAAAAAACCTCGGGGCAAAACGAGATAACTCCAGAAACTTTGCCAAATATTCTTCCACAGTCAGGGATCCTTGAGTTAGATTCATAAACTCTGATATCTTCATATTCTTCACAATTGGGGGTAGAACTTGTCATTAAAAGCTTCCAGAAACATCTCCCATGTATAATTGGTAACCCCACGAGCCACTCCTGCCTGGATTACTGTCTCCCACCAAACCATGGCTTCCCCTTTTAACACAAAAGTAGCAAAAGTTACCTTCTGCTCGCTAGTACACTCCAAAGTGCGAAAAATTCTTTCAATGCCTTTTATCCATTCTTCAGGCTTCTCGCCTGGGGCACCAGAAAAATACTCTGGGTTGCGCTTCTGGAATAGCGCCAGTGGATCTCTAACCGGTGGAGGTGGTGGAGGTGGTGGTGCTGCGTTGGCTTGATTAAGGCTTGCTGTCACTGCCTGAGCTAAAGTCTGATTTGTCTGACCTATCCCCACAACTGCCTGTGTTAATGTCTGAATCAGGGCAGTAAGCATCGGGTCCGGCTGACCCTGGTTGTTTCCATTACTATTCTGCTGGCCGTGGTTCTGGCCTCCCTCTCCTATAGACTCAGAGTCTTGGACACTACCGCTTCGGCCCCCTCGGCCTCCTCGGCCTCCCCGACCCGCACGGCCTCTACCTCTTCCTCCTTCCATTGCCTATTACCAAAAGTCAAGGATCACATGTTTATAATTACTAAGCAAGGTGATATAATTAGTCTACCTTATACTTGTCTCATAATCATTGGTTTCAAGTACATTCGACTTGTTCAATTTCAATTTCAATATCAATTTCGATGTCGATATAACTTTCGATTCGGTCTCGATAGTATTCAATGGGTATCAATCATGTCAATATATTGGGTATGGGACAAAAATACATAACTACACAATTATACATATTCACAAAATTGGTAACGTAGATAATCAAAATTTTCCTTTTATTAACTTTAAAGGAGGGAGTACATCAATTACTATTCCTTAACTAAATCCATAAGGTAATGGCTTACATCACCAAGTACTTAGGATAACTGGAAAATTACCTAAACAATATAATTTAATCTAGTAGTCTGCCTCCTCTCGTTTTATTTTTATTTGACCTAACCACCATAATCACATTCACTCCGATTGTACGTCCTCTTCAATGTCTACTTCCTGATTTTCCAACTCTTGGATCCTGTTTTTAGCCACTTCTAACTGCTGTTGGAGAGATTGAATCTTACTTAACGCTTGTTCCAACCGCTCTTCTGTAGCGTCCAACCTTTCTCCCATAGTTATGTTATCTGCCTTCTCTCTCAAGTACATGTTTTCATATTTTTCAACTTCCTCCCTCTTTCTTAGGAACTCGCTCCTTGGAATCCTTGTGGGTAACAAATGTGCTTTTCCACCAGTAGTCTTCCTAGCAGTTTGGTAGGTTCTCACCATGCTTCCTAGCAAAAGATGAAAATTTTAACCATTTTTAGTTTCAATCACAACAATAATGCCATAAGGAAATTTTTGTTTCATAAAAAAAAAAAAAATCATCCCTTAAGTCTCCAATATATCTTTTAATGGAAATTTTCCTAAAAGCTTTTCCACATGTATTCAATATCAGAGTTCTTACCCCTTTCAAGTTCTAATCCCAATGCTCTGATACCAACTGAAACGCCCCGAATTTCAGAGTATTATAACACCATTAAATAATATAAATCCGTCCCCAAAATAAAGGAGTAACGGTCATAACTACAATTCAAATCTCCACGGCTAGTAAATCTAACCACAATCCAAAATCACTAACGGAAGCGTAACAATTTTCTTTCAATACTAACGGCTAGTAGCCATCAAAACTAGTTCACGGCATTTATTACAATCTCAATAAAAGTCTACTTAAAATATGAAAATCATTACTTTAATTATTCGGGTCCGTCTCAAAGTTATCTCCACTGAAAGTCTTGCTTTCCTACTTATAACCTGAAGAAAAAGAATTAGAGAAAGGGTGAGCGAACAATGCTCAGTAAGGTCCTACGCCGCCCCTTCGGTTTCTAAGAAGGGGTGACCTCAAAGAATGTATCAATAAACAATTTTCGATGAAACGGACAAATTAATAAATCCAAACAATAATCCTCTTCTTAATACAAGGAAAGAAATCATGGCACAATTCCATATTCGATAATGCGTAAAATCAATTATGATCACTTAATATTCTTCTCATCAAGTCAATATTCAAAAGTAACCCAAAGGGGTACAATAGTCGATGTATCAATGTTTCGGTATATCCGGATAACCTATATAACCACAATTTCAGTGGTGTCGATATCGATGGTTAATGCCACATAGGCATGTCATGAACTAACCCTCATGACCGGGTATCAATAGTATATCAATATTAACCCACAAATAATGGGTGTCATTAAGTGATCATTCTTTTATCAATGAAGTTCTTTAATTGACCAATAATCCAATATCAATTTAAAGTCAGATTTAAATTAACTGACGGAAACGCTTTAGAGTGAATTCCAATAAAAATTACCGGCCATAACGGTAAAACAATAATTACTCTAGGAACGGAGGGTCAATAAATAACGATATACAATAGAACTAAGAGACGTAAATCCCTTACCTTAGTTGCGAGCTTTGATTAATTCTCGATGTACGAAGCAACGGACCTTTACTTGAGCTTCCCAAAATCTAACAAAGATGTATTTCGTATTATTTATAAAATAAATAGTAAAATCTGATTTCTTTTTCTTTCTAAAACTATGGACTAATCACAGATTCTCAAACATCTTAGGAGTCTCTGTAATTAATAGAAGATTTTAAAGTTACTTGCCATTTTACAAACACTTCTAGACTTGACTGGAATCAAGTACTAACAGGGCTACCTAGACAAAATACTCAACGAAAATTACCCTTCTTCTCTAAATGTCAAGAAACATCACTCACCAAACAGTAATTGGGTTTTCTTTGTTTTTTTTTTTTTTTTTTTTTTCATTTAGTTACATACTTTCAAATTAACTACATACTCTCTCTATGCAAAACTAGAACTTTTCTGAACATGTATTACTTAAACAACTCCTCAATCACTGAAATTCTTCTTAATCATCCCAACTTAAAACCCCCAAGATGAACAATAAAACTCTTAATTACTGTCTCAAAATCAGAAGAAAGTATAAATACTAAATTGCAGAATTGACTCACCTTGGTCACGCACTAGCTATCGATCGCCGACACTAACACTGTTGGATTTCTCTTCCCCTTCTCTGATCAACTCAATATGACTTCCATTATTTTCATCTCGTTTGTAAAATCCCTAAATCAACATCTCTCGCCCTTTTATACTACTCCTAATCGACTCCTCACCTCCAACTTTAACGACGGTAAGACAGCACCCCCTTCCTATCCTTTCCGTTACCGCAAGCGACGACGAAACGAACCCTATTCTTCCTTTGTCTTGTCGTTACTGCCCAAACCCTCCATCTGGGTTCTTTTTTTTTTTTTTTTTTTTTTTTCTTTCCTTCCTTCTGATATCATTGAGTGAGTGACTTAAAAAAGTGGCCAAACCTGATTAATTAAGTAAGCCCAAATCATAATTAAGTAAGCCCAACTCAGCCCAACTTTATATTATTCTACTAGGCCCAAAAATTGAGCACAAACCAATTAAGCCCAGTCCACTATTAAAATAATGGCCAATTAATTTATTTAATTATTTAATATAATTAACAGAAAATTTATTTAATATAATTAATAGAAAATTCCCGTATATTACACTCTCACCCCCTTAAAATAAGTTTAGTCCTCTAAACTTGACGTACCTCATTCGATGAACAATTTAGGGTATTTCTCCCGCATCTCGCTTTCCAACTCCCACGTAGCTTCTCGAACAGAATGGTTACTCCACTGAACCTTCACGTATGGGATGATGCGCTTTCTTAATACTTGGTCCTTCTTATCCACAATCCGAATCGGTTCTTCATCATAACTCAGATCCGCTCGAAAACGTAGCCGTTCAAATTCCATGACATGGCTTGGGTCAGGGACATACTTTCGTAGCATGGACAAATGAAAAACATTGTGGACTCCCGACAGAGCCGGTGGCAATGCCAGTCTATAAGCCACCTCTCCCACTCGATCAAGAATCTCAAAGGGTCCGACATACCTCGGACTAAGCTTTCCTCTGATTCCGAATCTCATAACACCCTTTGTAGGAGATATCTTTAAGAATACATGGTCTCCCACATCAAACTTAAGTTCACGACGATGTTTGTCTGCATACGACTTCTGTCTACTTTGTGCTGTCAATAATCTCTTCTTTATCAATTGAATCTTTTCAGTAGTCACTTGAACCAATTCGGGTCCCAATAACTTTCTCTCGCCCACTTCGTCCCAACAAGTCGGCGAACGACATTTCCTACCATACAAGGCTTCATACGGTGCCATGCCAATACTAGAGTGAAAACTGTTATTATACGCGAATTCTACTAAGGTTAGATGTTCGTCCCAAGAGCCTCGCCAATCCAATGAGCACGCCCTAAGCATATCCTCAAGTGTTTGAATAGTCCGTTCTGACTGGCCATCTGTTTGAGGGGTGAAACGCAGTACTCATGTTCAAATGAGTCCCTAATGCTCTCTGTAAACTTCCCCAAAATTTTGATGTGAATCTAGCATCTCTATCAGACACAATCGATACTGGCACTCCATGAAGTCTAACTATCTCATCAACGTACATTTTAGCTAACTTTTCCATAGAATCAGTAACTTTGAAAGCTAAAAAGTGAGCCGACTTGGTCAACCTATCAACGATCACCCAAATTGCATTATGACCCTTTAGGGTCCTTGGTAGTCCCACCACAAAATCCATAGAAATGTGTTCCCACTTCCATTCAGGAATCGGTAACGACTGTAATAAACCACCCGGCCTCTGATGTTCGCACTTAATCTGTTGGCACACCAAACACTTAGCCACAAAGTCTGCTACATCCCTCTTCATGTTGATCCACCAATACGTATCCTTCACATTTTGGTACATCTTCGTGCTACCAGGGTGCACTGCGAATCGAGAACAATGAGCTTCTTCAAGGATTTCCCGTTTAATACTCTCATCATCGGGAACACAGATCCTTGACCGATATCTCAACATATTGTCATTCCCAACTTTAAATTCTGATGACTCGTCACCCTTCAGTTTATCTAGGGTCTCTACTAACTCCGGTCAATTACTTGAGCCGCCTTAATTCTTTCTAACAATGCTGGTTGTGCGCTCAAATGGGCTAAACGACCCCTTTCACTGTCAATCTTGACTTCTAAGCTTACAAGTTCAGCTCCCTCCATCAACTCTCCTTCAGTTGCTAGTATGGCTGCTAAGCTTCCTCTATTCTTACGGCTTAAAGCATCAGCCACTTTATTGGCTTTTCCTGGATGATACAAGATGTCACAATCATAATCCTTCAATAATTCCAACCATCTTCTCTGTCGCATGTTCAGCTCCTTCTGAGTGAATATGTACTTGAGGCTTTTATGGTCTGTATATATTTCACAATGTACCCCATACAAATAATGTCTCCAAATCTTCAAAGCGAAAACTATTGCCGCCAATTCTAAATCATGAGTTGGGTAGTTTCTCTCATAGCTCTTTAACTGACGAGATGCATAAGCGATCACCTTCTCATTCTGCATTAGAACACAACCTAACCCCTTCAATGAAGCATCACTATAAATCACAAAACCCTCTGCCTCCGATGGCAGAGTAAGAATCGGCGCAGACACTAATCGCTTCTTCAACTCTTGAAAATTGGCCTCACATTCCTCTGTCCATTCAAACTTAACATCCTTTTGCATCAATTTTGTCAATGGCAATGATATCTTGGAAAAGCCCTCCACAAAACGCCTATAATAACCAGCTAGACCCAAGAAACTCCGAACCTCAGTCACTGTGGTCGGTCTTTCCCACTTCACCACTGCTTCAATTTTCGATGGGTCCACCGATATACCTTCCTTGGACACTACATGACCCAGAAAAGCTACTTCTTCAAGCCAAAATTCGCACTTCTTGAACTTAGCATATAACTTTTGTTCCCTCAAAATCTGCAGTACTATCCTCAAATGTTCCTCATGTTCTTCCTTCGTTTTTGAGTAAACTAGGATATCATCAATAAACACAATAACACATCGATCTAAAAATTTTTGGAACACTTTATTCATTAGTTCCATAAACACTGCAGGAGCATTCGTCAACCCAAAAGGCATCACTAAGAACTCATAATGACCATACCGGGTCCTAAATGCTGTCTTAGAGACATCTTCTTTCCTCACCCTCAACTGGTGGTACCCAGAACGGAGATCAATCTTGGAAAAGTAACACGCTCCTTGTAACTGATCGAACAAATCATCAATCCTTGGTAAAGGATACTTATTCTTCACCGTCACCTTATTCAACTCTCTATAATCGATGCACAACCTCATAGATCCATCCTTTTTCTTCACGAACAACACGGGAGCACCCCAAGGCGAGACACTAGGTCTTATCAAGCCTTTCTCTAATAACTCTTGTAACTGTTCTTTTAACTCCTTAAGTTCCGCGGGTGCCATTCTGTAGGGTGCCTTAGAGATAGGACCCGTACCAGGAACCAGGTCAATAGAAAACTCAACTTCTCGCTCAGGCGTATTCCCGGTAAGTCCTCAGGAAAAACATCTACGAACTCGTTTACGATTGGGACCATTTCGATCTTAACGCCTTCCTTTCTAGTGTCAATAATAGAAGCTAAAAACCCTTCACAACCCTTCTTCAACATCTTTCGAGCCTTTAAGAACGATATTAACCCTGACTTCCGCTCAGGCCTTTTCCCCTGAAAATAGAATTCTGGTTCACCCGGAATACAAAATACCACCTCTTTCTTAAAACAATCTATCTTTGCATGATATGCAGCTAACCAATCCATACCTAAAATGACATCGAAATCCCGGAGGTCTAACTCAATGAAGTCGATAGACAATTTCCTCTCCCCCACTTTCAATGTACAAGATTTATAGACCGAATTTATTTGAATAGCCTCATTGGTGGGTGTATCAATTACTAGGGCTATCTCTAGGTTTTCAGGTTTTAATTTCAAACGACTGATCAATTACTTCTTTCCTTTAGTTTAAGAAGTAAGGTTTTTTTTTTTTTTTTTGTCAACTATTATTGAGAATGTCTCAAGTTTACCAATTTATGATTTAATATATCTTTTCCCAATTAGAAATATTGGCTGAGCTAAAAATTTGATGTTAAGTTATTCTAGTACAATTCTTTAATTTAAAATAAATTTGGTATTATGTTACCCAAATTTATTTGATTGGGTCTTAAATGAGAACTTTAGGTCCCAAGTAGACCTGGGTTAGGGTTTTGTCGTCTCCTGTAAATTTCAACTCGGCCAACGAAATAAATAGAAATGCGCTATTTAATGTGCAAAGTGGAACTTTCTGTTTATGTCTTAATGGCTATGTTTAGTTTAACGCTGTGTTAAATTTCTTACACCCGATAGAGCGAAGGAAGAAATTGGAGCTGAGAATATTAGTATAATTGTAACATTGTCAAAAACAAAGTACAACTGCAAAAGCACAACTAATCTTATAGTAGTTGTTTACCTTGTGTTAAACTCCTCACTGCAGAGAACTTCTTGGTTTTAAAAGTTTATGTTTCAATTTGGAGCTTGCATTTGTGGCTCATGTTTCAAGATAATACATTGCAGGACAATTCCCTTTGCTTGGAATCTTATAACTGCTGGTTACATTGAGCAAACAGTCTATGGGGTATGCAAAAAGTTTACTTGCTAAAATGTAGCTACTGCAGTTTCATTTTTTTTTTTTTTTTTTTTTATTTTTTTTTAACAAGTTCTTCTTGCGGCTTTTACCCTTCTTAATAGTGTGTTTGAAAAGTGACGTATGTTTTCCAGGTTATCATCAGCATAATTGGTCTCCTTTTTGTTGGGAAGCTGCTTGAACCCATTTGGGGTTCTAGGGAGTTCTTGAAGTTCATATTTGTGGTCAACTTTTTGACAGCTGTCTGCGTATTTATAACTACAATCGCATTGTACTATATAACGCAGCAGGAAAAGTACCTGTAAGTTTTTAAGAAAGCCTCTTAATTCCAAATTTCCTTTGTATGCTCATGCAAGTTTCCTATAGTGACTTCTTTTTAGCTATGTTTACAAGTAGCTTTTCCCCTAACACACTACACATACACACACGCACTGAAAACCATAAAATATTAATCCCTACATCCCAATTGACAAACAAGCAAATTAAGAGAAGTGTGTTGATTGCCCGGGAAATATAGGCGAGTGAAGCCAATTGGTTGAAAAAAGGATGGCCCACAAAAAAAAATTACTCTTCCATGGGAAGAGCCCCCCAAAAAAACCATATGCACCTCTTCAATTCGGAGAGGGGGAGTGAAAGAAGGCTTTATGCCTGTGCACTACAAAATTGAACATAATCCAGTGTCAACACGGCATGACACGGGTATCTTGCGATTAAAGACAAATTTTACCCGTACGATGAGCAAGTTCTGGCCAACGTGGCAGCGCGTGAGGAGGATTCCGGTGACTAAATATTGACATAGATGGCCTCCTGAACTAGTCAACTTGATCTGTGGAAAATTTGACGACAATGGTGATTCCTAGTGACGCTTAGTAGCTAGGCTTACTTCCATGTGCGTAAACTGAAGAGCCTACAGAGTTAGGTGTATGAGAATTATCATGACTTCTGATATTTATATTATTGTATGTGTGTGTATATACATATATCATACTCCCTCCGTCCCAAAATGATCTTCTCATTTAGCATTTTTTATTGTCCCAAAAAATTCTTCACATTTCTACAACCTAGGCTTAGAAGTGCCCAAACAAAACATGACTAGTGAATCAAGTGTTCATATCCTTAAAAAGTTTGAATAGTCAAATGTGAAGATCATTTTGGGACGGGGGGAGTAATATATAATTATGGTACTCTTGGGCACAACAATATAAGTAAAATTAAGGCAAGTAATATGGTCTAAAGATAGGTAAAACTTTATGCAACTTATATTGTGTATTTTATATTTTTAATTATTTGAATGAAGGATCCTCATACATATATCCAAAATTTGGATCCATTTTAGCCATACCCATGTATCGTAGAATTACAAAATTGTCGAAACCAATCCTCTGACCCCCCCCCCCCCCCATCTTTTTTTGCCGAGTCCAGGTAGCATAGGTGTAGGTATAGCTGAAGAGGAAAAAGAGAGACGAAGATTAATAAATGGATCTTATTAGTAACAAGTTCACCCTTTCACAGCTCCTTTATCATAGACCATTATCAATTAAGATGTGTGGGAAGAACTTTACATTAACTAAAAAGCTGAGTTATACAAAGTTAACTCAACAGTTGAGCATGCTACCATGGACCAATCCTCCTTTTTGTATGTTACGCCCCCATCACCTGTTTCTTCTTTAGCTTCTATACTTGTTGTGTGCTTTCAGTTGCAAGGCAACATCTTCACCATTTGAGATTTTATTTTTCTTCTTTAAATAGGTACATGCCCCTCTCTGGCTTCCAGGGGGTTCTTTCAGGGTTTTTAGTTGGCGTCAAACAGATAATACCTGACCAAGAGCTGTCTGTGTTGAGAATTAAAGCAAAGGTATGAAAGCTTCTGTGAGTACTCATTTCTTATTTGACTGCCGTAAAGTAAAATATTGCTTGTTGAGGATGTATCTTACCCATTTCAGCTTTGAGCTGTGCAGTGGTTGCCATCCATCGCACTATTGCTGGCCATCGTTGCAAGTTTCTTTACAGAAGAATCAGCAAAATACCTTCCAACCTTGGTCTTTGGCACATATATGGGTTGGATTTACCTTAGATACTACCAGAGGAAGCAAGAAACCAAACTTAAGGGTGACCCTAGCGATGATTTCGCATTCTCTACTTTCTTTCCTGAATTCCTAAGGTATTTTTAGTCTTTCCTGCAAATTTTGCTGTATAAACTCTCTCTCCCTATATGTGTGTGTGCGCGCGCGCGTATCTTCTTCTCATTTGTTTCAAGAATCCTTGCTTGCCTGCAGACCAGTCATTGATCCCATTGCTTCAGTATTTCATCGGATGCTATGCGGAAGACTTGATGCATCCAATGAGGCCAGGGGCTATACAGTGGGCAGCTCTACATTGCCCGCTACTGACTCCATAGAGGCATCTAGGAGAAGGTAGTTACTTCTGTTTGATCCAAGCCTGCTAATATATTCCTATTCACATACTCCCCTCCGTCCCACTCGAATTAGGATTCCTGGTCAATCTGATTCTACTTTGACCAATAATTTGAAGAAAAATAATGATGCTAATAAAAATTGAAAATTTGTTATTGTATCACGATTACTAATAAATTCAATAACTATTTTTAGATTTTTATTAATATATATATTTTTCTTCAAATTATTGATCAAAATATAATTAGATTGACCAAGAATCCTAATTCGAGTGGGACGGAGGGAGTATACTCCCTCCGTCCCGAAATAATCTTCCCACTTTTTTTATTATTATTGAACTAAGGTACTTTGAGCAATAAATTTAGGTTAATTTGATTATCTAAATGAAAATCTAAAACTTGTTATTGATACACCATTATAAATACTATTAATGACAGTTTTAGATGTTCATTCCCAAATTTACTGCTCAAAGTACCTTCGTATCGATAACAAAAAAAAGTAGGAAGATCATTTCAGGACGGAGGGAGTAATAGGTTACCGTCTTACTGGTCCAGTGAATAGCCTAACACTTTATTAATATGTCTCATTCTGACCCTTAGTTATAAACTTATAACAGAGCAAAAGATGAGGGGTAATTCTAGGGAAGCACTTGAATTGGCATAGGATTCCCAAAGGCAAAAAGGAAAATGCTTTCCCTTTTTAGGAGAGCGTGGGTTTGCAGAAAAAGATGAGCGGGAAAGAAAGTGAGTGAAGTGAGAAAAATGACACACTCCTTATGACCTTTAAAAGTTGATGTGTTTATAGATTACCTATTTTCTTGAAGAGTTTTACTAAAGTTACAAAAAAAAAAAAAATGTTTAGAAAATCCTGGTTACAAAATTAGTTGGCTTCACAATTAATTATTGGGTATTGTGTTTGTGAATCCCTTTGCTCATTAAATAGATATCCAATTACAGATTACCAACTAATTTTGTAAACAACATTGTGTTAACATTTTTTTTTTTACTTTTTTTTTTTTTTTTTTGTAATCCTAGCATTGCTCTTTCTTGAAATTGACCACATGAAAAATTGGCAGATGATTTATCAAGATCATATGTGACATCACCTCAGATGTCTATTGTTACTAGGTTGGGACTTGTAGATAGTTCGGAATTGGGGTCTGAAATGTGATGAAGTCACCCATGCAGGGACCCATCTATTGTCCTGGTTTAGCTTATATTTGTAGTTAACAAACTCAATCACTATAACGGGGTCAAATTAAAATCAAACGGAACCTTTGCAGTGACGTGGGAAAATCAGCAAAGTTGATATCAAACTGAATACCTGATTTAATCATACTAGACAAATGCTTCAACTTTAGTACGAGAATACCGTCACATGGTGTATAAATCTACTTAAAATATGCAAAGACCAGTAAGGTTACTCGAGCGCGACCAGGGGCGAACCCAAGCATAGTTAAAGGGGTGGCAGTGAACCCCCCCCCCCTCAGAAAATGCTCTAGGTCCGCCCCTGAGGCAACATATTAAGAATAAATAAATATCTTGTAAATATTTCTTGTAATCTCTAGATTATTCTTAGGCCTAGAATTAAGGAAGTTAGTTTTGTATTTTTATCATTGTTCTAGACTATTCCTAGAGTATGTATATATATGTGTTGTAAACATTAATTCAATGTATGAAAAGAAATTATTCTCTCAATTATCTTTAATGTGGTATCAATCGTCTAAGAAGATCCAAACCCTAGTCAAGCTTCCGCCGCCACCACAACCCTACTCTTCCTTCCGCCGCCCACCTCCCACTCGGCCACCACCTCCTTCCCCTAGCCTCCAGTCGGCAACCCATCCCTCAAACACACCCTTCTCACTTTCTTTCTTCGCATGGCTGTCCTACCTACTGCACTCCAAACCCAAAACCATTCAATGGCAAGAAACCTAGGCAAAACCCTAGTTCTATCACCATCCCAACCTGGCAAACACTCCAGCAAGCTGATGTAAACCGAGGTGTGACCACACCAGCAGTCACACCAACTGTCCAGCAACCTCATCCTCATATTTACACTGCCTCAGCCTCAGCCTCAGCCTCAGCCTCAGCCTCTCCCACCACCCCTCTCACCTCCTGGCTCATTGACAGTGGGGCTACACATCACATCACAAGTGACTTATCCATCCTCTCCCAACATAGCCCTTATGATGGGATCGACAAGGTCACCCTAGGAGATGGCTCTTCTCTCTCAATTTCCAACATAGGTACATTCTCTCTATCAACTCCTCACACCACTCTCCTTTTTAACAATGTCCTCCATGTCCCACGCATTTCGAAAAACATTCTCTCAGTCTCACAATTTTGTCAAGATAATAAAGCATTTGTTGTGTTCACACCCACATCATTCCTTATCAAAACTCAATCCACCAATCACGTCCTTATTAATGGAACCCTCAACCATGGAGTCTACATGTGGAACCCATCTTCAACCCAAGCAAACCCTAGCACCACCGACTCTCTCCACTTATGGCATCATAGACTTGGTCACCCCGCACTTCCTATAATCTCAACAATCCAAAAACTACTTTCTTTACCCATTTCCTCTCAAGCATATTCCAATTGTAATGCCTGTGACACCAACAAAAGTCACAAATTACCCTTTTCGACATCTTCTCTTACTACCAACGCTCCCCTTCAAATCATATTTTCCGATGTTTGGACATCACCTATATACTCTCATGACCACTTCAAATACTATGTCATCTTTGTCGATCACTACACTAAATACACGTGGATCTACCCTCTTAAAAACAAATCCGACACTTATGCCACCTTTAACCGCTTCAAAGCCCTAGTCGAAAAATTCTTCAACCTACCCATTATTAAAGTCTTCTCTGATAACGGAGGCGAATACCTAAAACTCACTCCATTTCTTCTCCAAAATGGCATCACTCACCTCACCTCACCTCCACACACCCCCGAACACAACGGCTATGTCGAACGTCGCCATCGTCACATTGTCGAAACCGGCCTAACCCTACTCCCAAGCCAACCTTCCTCTTACATTTGGCCATATACTCTTGTCACGGCTGTTTACCTCATTAACCGTATGCCTACCCCCACCTTAAACAATGACTCCCCTTATCTTCGCCTATTTAAAACTCAACCCAACTACACTAAGCTTCGTAGCTTTGGGTGCCTCTGCTACCCTTGGCTCAAACCCTATACCCCACACAAACTTGCCCCTAAATCCAGCCCATGCATCTTTGTTGGCTATTCCCTTACCCAAAGCGCCTACCACTGTCTTGACCCTAAAACTAACCGTGTCTACACCTCTCGACACGTCAAATTTGTTGAAGACACTTTTCCCTACTCCACCCTTCTCTCTTCTCCTTCTCCCCACTTTACACACCCTCCCAATGGTGTAACATCTCTCTACCTATCCTTACCCATACTCCCACCCCACCTCCAAACATCCCAACCAATCCACCAAACACCCCTCCCTCTCCCCCCTCCACTCAAACGACCATCCTCCCAGTCCCTCTCCCTCCTCGGCTCACTCCTCCAACTCTCCCTCAACACAGGTCCGACCGGACCCCATTACTCACCCGACCGGACCACATCAACAACCCGACCGGGCTCTTTCTTCACTCGACCGCACTCACTCCCCTACACACCCGCCCGGATCCCCACACTCACCCGACCGGACCATGTCCCCGACACCAACACTTTCTTCCGCTAACAGTTCTTCACCCACCTCCTCCTCTCCACCAACTCCCCTAAATCAACCACGTGATGGAACCCATACTGTTATCCAACCACAACATCAGTCACCCAACCCCAATCCCAACCGCACCATAGTCCTCCCTTTGGCGCACTGCCATGATAGATGAATACCAAGCTCTCACCAAAAATAACACCTGGACCCTTGTGCCTTCCAACCAAGCTCAAAACATTGTCGGCTGCAAATGGGTCTACCGTATTAAATACAACCCCGACAACACTATCCAAAAATACAAAGCTCGTCTCGTGGCCAAGAGTTTCATCAACGTCCTGGTGTGGACTTCTCTGACACCTTCAGTCCGGTTGTCAAACCTGTTACCGTCCGCCTTCTTCTCTCCCTTGCCCTTAGCCAAGGATGGTCTCTTCGTCAATTAGACATCAACAATGCCTTTCTTCAAGGCACTCTTCATGAAACTGTTTTTATGTCTCAACCCCCCGGCTTCGTTGATGAAGCCAATCCCACTCATGCGTGTCGCCTTACCAAAGCCATCTACGGCCTCAAACAGGCACCTCGAGCTTGGTACACCGAGCTCAAATCTCACCTTATCTCTTCCGGCTTTAAACCCTCTTTAGCCAATCTCTCTTTATTCATCTACAACCAAAATCATCATACTCTCTACCTCTTAGTGTATGTAGATGACATCATTATTACCGGTCCATCTCAACAATTTCTTCAATGCTTCATCACCAACCTTTCCACCCGGTTTTCACTCAAAGACCTTGGGCCCCTCTCCTACTTCTTGGGTATTGAATTAACACCAAATGCCCAAGGAATCCTTCTCACTCAAACCAAGTACATTCATGATTTACTCACTCGTCACAAAATGATTGAGTCCAAACCCTTACCCACCCCAATGGTTCCTTACTCCCCTCTCACAAACTCCTCGGGCTCTCCTATATCCAACCCCACCGACTATAGGGCCATTGTAGGTGGTCTTTAATCTCTCTCCATCACTCGTCCGGACATTGCTTTCCCGGTCAATAAACTTACCCATTGGATTGCCTTAAAACAAATTCTTCGTTACCTCCATGGTACGATGCACTTAGGACTACAACTCTATCGTGACAGCCCTTCCTCTCTTCATGCCTTTTGTGATGCGGATTGGGCTAGTGACAAGGATGATTGTGTCTCAACCGCCGGCTATTTAGTTTACCTTGGCCGAAACCTTCTCTCTTGGGCATCTAGAAAACAACGAGCACTTGCTTGCTCCTCAACTGAAGTTGAGTTCAAATCTGTAGCTGACACCACCGCTGAAATTATTTGGGTCCGAAATCTTCTCATAGAACTTTCTGGTGCACTACCTGGTGTGATCACACCAACTGCTACACCAATCATATATTGCGACAACCTTGGAGCCACTCACTATGCTGCAAATCCTGTTTTTCACTCCAGAATGAAGCATCTTGCTTTGTCTTTTCACTTCGTCCGTGAACAACTACAACTGGGCACCTTACGTGTGCAACACATCTCCGGCAAAGATCAACTTGCCGATGCTCTCACCAAACCGTTACATCGTACTCGTTTTCTCTCATTAGTATCAAAGATTGGACTTATCCAAGGATCGTCCATCTTGCGGGGGCGTGTTAAGAATAAATAAATGTCTTGTAAATTCTAGATTATTCTTAGGCCTAGAATTAAGGAAGTTAGTTTTGTATTTTTATCATTGTTCTAGACTATTCCTAGAGTATGTATATATATGGGTTGTAAACATTAATTCAATGTATGAAAAGAAATTATTCTCTCAATTATCTTTAATGAACGTGACTCATTCGCCATATTACTGAACTGAACTGAACTGAACTGCAGGGAAAGAGGTGCAAGGGCACTGGAAGAAAGATTGGCAGCTGAAAGTTTGACCGGTGTTGGGAAGGAAGTGTCGGAAAGAGATCCATCAAATAACGTCTAGAAAGCCAGAGATCACAATTCTAGATTTAAACAGCTGATGTTAGGAATGGTGAGTGCTTTCCTTTTTCTCGCTTTTTTTTTTTTTTTTTTTTTTTTTGTGGCAACAAATCCTTTGTTTACGACTCTCCTAGTACAAATATAGCTTTCTTTTCTTTGTTATGGCCTTTGGGTTGAGGTTTTTGTTTTTCTTTCTCTGAGGCGTATAAAAAGTCCGACCATTTTGTTAATTTGTTATGTACTCCGTCGTTTACAGACACCGCAACCATACATTCCTGAAAAATACTGTACTTGATATGTAACAAGTTTTTGTTCTACTTGTTGATGACTTAAAACCATAAAACTCTGATAACTTGTTACATCATTCTCTTCATTTTGGACTACTATTTTATTTTTTCTCCATAAGACAAGTCAATGTTTTTGGGTGAAACACTTTGCAAGCTCCCCACCCCCACTTTTGGAATGCATCAAGTTTTTATATCAATTTGCAATAAATGACAAATACAGGAATCGGGTTGCAACAAATACAAACACGGGAATAATGTTGCAAAAGTGATACAAACATAGGTTACTACCAAATTACAATTTGCTTTAAAATTAAAGTTTTTTCTTTCTTTTTTTTTTTTAAAAAAAGAAAAGTTAAATTAAGTGTAAGGATTTGGAGAAAGAGAGGGTAATAGAAAAAGAAAAAAAGAGAGAGCACTCAACCATCATTGACATCTCTACTTGCAAGTGGATTGTAGATAGAGGGAGGGAATGAATATCTTTCTATTCTAAGCCAACCGTATCTCATCCAATAGAGACTTGTAGGAATTGTTTTGTACAAGTAAATGACGACAAGTAAAGCATACCTTTCTTTATTTCTTTATACCAACATTAACTATTCCCCCAATTATTGATCCCTCTTTATCCAAATTCCACCAAAATTGGACGTGATTCTCCATTGGATATACTCCCTCCGTCCCCTTTGAATCTTCACCATTTTGGTGATTGCACACAAATTAAGGAAAAGTGATGAGTGTAAAAAAGGCTGTGAGAGGGAAGAAGTTAATGAGTATGACAAGTGGGGTCTACAATTTAAATATATGAGAGGGGAAAGTTAGTGGGTATGACAAGTGGGCCACATAATTTAAGTATGTGAGAGGAAGAAGTGAGTGAGTATGATAACTGGGCCCACATTTTTTTTTACCATTTTAGGAAAGGATGAAGCTTTTAACGGGACACCCATTTGGGTAAAAGGTGAAGCTTTAAATGGGACGGAGAGAGTATTGAGTGTTAGCTCAACCCCACTTATTATAGTTTACCATAATCTAAGTAAATTACTTTACATGGTATTATTAGGTGGTATTAATAGAGATTAGATGAGATAAAAAGTAAGTTTTATTTTATTTTGAGACGGAAGAATATTATTTTTGTGTATTATATTGTGCATCATCATATTATATTGATCCCACAACAATATCTCGTCTATGTCATCGTCGTGATGTTAGTAGTATAAGTGTGACGACCCGTCCCAATTTCATATGAATTTTACGCAGAATAATATTTTATAATTTAATTTATGTTAGTTTTATATTTTAAATGATTTATTTGATGAAGTAAGATATTTAAAAAAATGAAATGCTTTATACAAAAGTATCAATATGAGTTTAAACTATGATTTTCGGCCAGTTTTGACACCTTGTACAAAAACGGCTATATCTCTTTGTATAAAATTCGAAATTTAAATCGGAAAAATGCTGAGTAAAGTAGACAATTAGAGCTTTTAAAAGAATATTTGTTTGCTAAATTTAGAAAAGTAAAACATCTTATATAAACTGTTTAAATGGACCATACAATTTAACCAATCTTAGTTAAATTAATTTGACTAGTTGACTAGCCTTTGATGCATTGCCACCTTACCTTATAATTTTGTTCCCTTTGACTGTACTATAGTTTAGTGGGATGTGAGAAGCACCATTTGGCTGCCTTAGCTATTTAATTATAGTGTATAATATTCATTTCTCTATTTATGTATTTATTTTATATAATTATGTTAGCCAATCACTATTAACCAAGTATTAACTTGATTTGCAACGTGTATACCAATTCTCGACTGAACCGACTGACCTCCTCATTTCCATTAACGCTTGGCCTAGCACACAGTCTCCATCACTTTATCAAATAGAAATGGAAAACTAAGATGGAACAGAAGAAGGAGACAAGCTTTTGTCAATTAAACAATTTTCAGAAAATTCGTTTCAGCCCAATTTCAATTAACGGACACTGGACACTGTACAGTCATCAAGCTCGACTAGATGATCATTTCTACCCGAACAAATACGAGTTTAATTGATAGATTTCCGTAGTAGGTAAGTTACTAATTCCCCTTTAAATGTTAAAATGGTCATATATGTTATACTTGATACTTGTAATTGTTATTTTGTGATTTGGGTAATATTTGTGATACTTGTAATTTTGGGACAAAGTGAGTATTTGGTATGTTGGTTTGGTTGGGTTCAAAGTAGTATTAAAGTTGTTTTGAGACTGATTTTGTAGTCTTAATAAAGTTATAAGTGTTAATGTGTAGTACTTTTGGAACGGTGAAACGAAGGGAGTAAAGTTAGCAAGTTTGGACCTGGCGGGAGTGTTGGGCGGCCGCCCAAATAGGGCGTGCGGCCGCACACTTATCTGGAAGATTTTTGTCTTGGGACAGAGTATTTTGGGCGGCCGCACAGTCTAGTGTGGGCGACCGCCCATGGCTGCTGGAAAGTTTGAGTTGTTTAAATCCAAGTGAATTAGAGTTCAATCTTGGTCTAGGTCTTAGGTGATATCCTAGAGTACCTAGAGGGTTGTTGTGGAACACCCTAGTGTTTGAAATTGGTTCCTTTGTAAACAAATGTGTTATGGAATATGAATAAGTGTTACATGGGGTATTGTTGAACATCTTTTGATGTGGTTTGGATTGGTTCATCTTTGTGATGTGTTTGGCTTGATTCTTTATTTTAGAATCATTGCCCCGGTTGTTGTTGTTTAGCAAGTATTCATTACTGTGCTCCTTGTGGAAAGTTCAGCTGGTCTTGTTGTGGAGTCAGACAATGAGAGAATTATAGTGGTACAAGTTATGTTCACTATAAGGTTTTCCATTGGTACCTTGTGTGTCAGGCGGTGGGAGAATTATAGTGGTACAAGTTATGTTCACTATAAGGTTTTCCATTGGTACCTTGTGTGTCAGGCAATGAGAGAATTATAGTGGTACAAGTTATGTTCACTATAAGGTTTTCCATTGGTACCTTGTGTGTCAGGCGGTGGAAGAATTATAGTGGTACAAGTTATGTTCACTATAAGGTTTTCCATTGGTACCTTGTGTCAGGCGGTGGGATAATTATAGTGGTACAAGTTATGTTCACTATAAGGTTTTCCATTGGTACCTTGTGTCAGGCCGTGGGAGAATTATAGTGGCACACAAGCCAAGTTCACTATAAGGTTTTCCACTGTTGCCTTTTATGTTTCCCCAGTCTAGATTGGCCTTGGATGGGATGAATCGCTTCCTTAGGTGAGCATTTGGGTTATGACTTTGTGTCATATTTCCCATTGTTACTTTGGTTCTTATGGGTATGGTTTGGTTTTCGGGATCCCGGCTTCAGCTATTTATGCTGCTCAGATGGTTTTCTCAGTTGGTTTTCTCAGATGGTATTTTCAGATAGTTATGTTTATTTGGTAAACCTTGGCTTGGTATCCACCTGAGTGTGGCCTTTGTGGAAATTGTGGTATACGAGTTGATTTTTCCTCTCATACTATGTGCTATGTGATTGCTATGATACTATTCTTTATGATTATCATTTTAGCATGAAACGTAGTTGCACTTTAGTAGCTTACTGAGATTCATTCTCACCCCGGATTTGTTTACTGTTTTAGATAAAGGCGAGTCCAGGGAATAGGATAATTGCACGGGAGGACGTCGTGGTGGTAAGAGTTTGGAATATGAGTTTTGTCAAGGTTACATTACATAGATGTATAACCTTTTGGGTAGAGTTTCCTTGACTTCATCATCTTGTAACACCTATATTTTGAATAATGTTGGTGTATGTACATTTGTATAAAAGTTTGTAAGCCTTCGGGCTAAATACTTTCGTTTGTGAAAGTGGTTTGAAAAGTTTGTTTGAAAGTTAGTGGAAGTCTTTGAACTTCAAGTGATTTTGTTTTAAACTTTATGAAAGTATATTTCGAAAAATTTTCTAAAAGTGTTTTATAACGTCTTCCAATCGTGTCCCGAGTGTGGGGCCAAGTAGGAGCACGGGTCTGGGGCGCGACAATAAGGTAGTAACTTATAGCAACTAAACCATGAATGATAAACAGTACTCTCTTCGTTCAATTGGAAATAAGATTTTTGAACTGGACACAAAAATTAAGGAAAAGTGTTAAAGGAATAGGGATTATGAGTATGAAAAAAAAAAAAAAGTAAAAGATAAAAAGTGAGATAAAAAAATAATGAGAGAAAAATTGTTATGTGGTTGAATGTAAATCTCATTAAATGGTATATTTCCATTTTGAAGTTAAATTATTATGATGGATACATAAAATGATAATGTGTCTCGGAATGAGATGGAAGTAGTATGATACATGAAAGTGGTACATGAGACAGATAGTATGTCTTAGGGCAATGCTAGGCACAAAAGAAGTTTACAAAATAATGGATACAAAGTGAGGTGGCGATATTTTATTGGTTGCATCGATTGTGAACCCGGCACACTCTAATAGAAAACACCAATAAAATTTTGACACATCATTTTGTAAGCCACATTTTGTGTCACTTTTTTGTGACTTTATATTTACTCTTAGGTCCATTGCTTGACATCACACCCATGTGTCATCCAAAATATAACAAACTCAATGCATAATTAATAACTTTGTCAGACTAAAATTTACATTTTTTTCAAAATGAAATTTTTAAGATTTTTCAGTTATTTAGTGAGACTCATTTGCATACTTATAATAATTATCTAATTATTATTTTGGGCCTTGTTTTATTTTTCATACCCACAACACTTATATTATTTAATATTTTCTTAATTTTACCATTTTTTAATATTAAATTTTCATTGTAGTTCTTGTGACACTTTTATGCACAATTAATATTAATTTCTCTTTCCCTTTTGAGAAAAACAGTAATTACTCTTTCTGTATCATAATAAATAATAAATGTTGCAATATCACAATGTATATGTATATATTTCTACCGTACTAAAATGATCTGATTTATTTTTCCGTTACTATGAATGAATGAATTTTGAGTTTATTTTATAGTAATAACGAAAAAACATTATTTGAAAACGAAAACGAAAAGAGTATGTTTGTATGTCGTTTATGTAATAAAACGGAACTAGCAACAAGTATTTTTCCATGCATTATTGTTAGTTTATTACATATACTCCCTCCGCCGCAGCTCGCTTGACATTTATTTCCATTTTGATCCGTCCCAGCTCACTTGACACTTCCCAAAATAACCTAATTTTTATAATTTTATATTCACTCTACCCCACCACTCATTCTCTCTCTTTATTTTCCCGCACTCAATTTATTCAACCAACACTACTATTTACCCCACTCATTCTCTCTTTATTTTCTACCACACATTTTTTTTATTTTATTTTTTTCCTTAGTTATTGTGCCCACTTCTTGGGTGTCAAGTGAGGTGGGAAGGAGGGAAGGGAGTATACGTGCCACAATTACTTTTGTATTGAATTATCCAATTCCAGATTCTCCAATTTCACTCTCTTATAGTTATACGTTTCTGCTTTTTAGCTTTACCCCGTGGCTTGAAATTTGGATTTTGGCTCTGCCTTTGCCACATCAAAGCGGCATTACTCCACAATGTTGACACGATTTCACCTTTGTCCTCATCCAATGTTTAACATCCCCACATTCTTTTCTACTACTACTCTTCTTGCTCTCAAAAATATCTTTTCACTTTTTTCTTCATTATTATAAATCATTTTGAGCAATATTAATTTAATTATTTTTAATAAAAAATTAAAATTTACTATTAATAGTATTTTTATTGGTGTATTAATTATAAATTTTAAATTTTTTATCAGTATAACTAAACCAACATATAATTATTACTCAAAATTTATTCGTAGTAACGACAAATAAAGTAATACAATTGTTTGGGACGGAAAGAGTATATTTATTCATCATGAACTTCAAATTTGTTTTTGATTAAAAATAAATTTAAATATTTGATGTTGTAAATATGCCGGTAGCTCTCAAGGGGAAAATGGTCATTGCGGGTGATAGGGCAAAAATTCATTTTCACCTATAAATAGAGGACCATCACTCCTAAAATCAGGTTCACTCTCTTTCCTAAAACCTTAAATGTCTTTGACAAAGTCTCGTATACAACGGTTGCACCACCGTGCGACGGGCTTGGCCCATGGAGCAGCTTGCCCAACCCGGCCCCTTTACCCGCCCGCCAGCCTCTCCTCCATTCACAGTGCGCCATGTGTCATTCATTTAAAAAAAAACCCCAATAACTTTAAAATGCTATATCTTGATATTTATAACTCAGGAAAAAAATTAAAAATACCGTTGTGCTCGTCTCGACGAGACGAATAAAACTACATAGGTCATGATATAGTTTGATTTTTTTAAAAAAAACATATTTTTTTACACAAAAAAAGTTTGAGCTGCGCATCAGCTAAGATGTAACACTCTGTTCTGATAAAAGTAACAATTTCATTTTCAAAAGGTAACACTTTTCACAGTCAAATGTAATAGCAATTTTACAAGAAAATTTAAATTGTTTGATAGTTTTTGTGGTTAGAAAAAGTAATATTTGAAGTGTAACAAAGTGAATATATAATTATAATTTTCTATATAGATGAATGTAATATTTTTATTTAGTAAATGTTATTTTTCTTCTTTAAAAAAAGAGTAAAAATTCATATATATAATCGAGTTGCATTTCAATTGTTACTTTCTCAATAAAAAAATGTTACATTTCAGATATAATGTAACATTTAAGAATATAAACTGTTACAATTGAGAAAAAAAAAATGTTACATTCATTTTTATAAAATGTAACATTAGTTTTATTTTTATGTTATTTTGAAAAAAAAGTGTTACATTCCTTATAAAAAGTGTGACATTAGTTTAGTTGTCAATCTTTATGTTATCTTAATCTATTGTAGCAAAATTGTGGTACATTTTTTTTTAAAAAAGTGTTACATTTGAAAAAAAAAAATGTTACATTTGAAAAAAAAAATGTTACATTTACATTCCTTTATAAAAAGTGTTACATTAGTTTAGTTGTCAATCGTTATGTTATCTTAATCTATTGTAGCAAAATTGTGGTACATTTTTTTTTTTTTAAAGTGTTACATTTGAAAAAAAAAATTGTTACATTTGAAAAAAAAATGTTACATTTGAAAAAAAAGAGTATTACGTTCCTTTATAAAAAGTGTGACATTGGTTTAGTTGTCAATCTTTATGTTATCTTTAATCTATTGCAGCAAAATTGTGGTACATTTTGAAAAAAAAAGTGTTACATTTGAAGAAAAAAAAGTGTTACATTTCGTTATAATAAGTGTTACTTTTGTTGGGAGGAAAAAAGTTGGGGGTGGCAAAAAAAAAAAAAAGGAAAAAAAAATCTCAGCGAAAAAAATAAAAAAAAAAGAAGGTCGGCTCCGTGCGCCGTCGCATGGTACGGTGGTTGCACAGGAGACCCCTCAATGTCTTTTATATGTTTAAGATTATGTTAATGAGAGGAGATTATTTATTCTCCCACCGAAGGGTTTGGGGGAAACCACTCCTTTCACTCACAGTGTCTTGTTTTGTAGATTGCTACCGGCGATCCGATCGAATGGACAATCATATCTCCCATGTAACTTGAACACCCCCGGTAACTAATTTTTTTGGTAGCATCAATATTTATCAAAAAATAAATCAAACATTCACTTTCATACTTTGGAAGAGAGGAAGTACTTACTAAGTCACACAATACATGTATATAATTAAAAATATTAATATGCTTATTAATTTTATACAACACTTTTATTATTTCTTTATTTATGAATAATTTTATGTAATTGAGGTAGCTGTATCTTAACAATTCGATGCGATGCAGTAGGTTGGTTAAAAGTATTGGCTAGTTACTATTTGTTGTTGATGTTGTATTAATGGCTAAAGAGTAGGGGAATGGTTGAAAAGACAAAAGTTGTAGGCTTTAACTCACTTTTTGACATCATTCTTTTTATCATACTAGAGATAATTAGGGATGATAATTTGCTCATATCCGATCTGAATCTGAAGATGATACGTCCAAAAAATAGGGTTTGAATTGCAATTTTTATAACCCGAGCAGGTTCGGATCTTGTTCTGGTATTGACCCTCCCGCAACCTGATCCCCTATATTTAAAGCTAACTTATGTTTATTCATGAAATCTTGGTGATTTTGGATTACTTTGCAAATTCAACATTGCACTTAAACATAGATTGAACCCAAATAATTTGAGCTGAAGAAATTTAAATTATGATGTTGGTCGAAGCGAGTTCAGGTCCCATTATGTTCGGGTTGGGGCGTGTTCCGGGTCCATGTTTTAAAATCGTTATAGAGTTCGATTCAGTGGAAACGAGCCCGGATCCGACCCCTTGCCATCCCCAAATATATCACTTACATTAACCGAGTACTAACTCAAATGACATAATCTAGCTAGTAAATTAACTTGTAATTCATCCGTACGCTAAATTTACACCAATGCAAAGCTTTATCAACAAAACTACTCTAACAATTAAAACTGTCACTTTGTACTTTTCAGTCCACAATTTTCCCAAATTTCCTCGATTATGCGTTGCTTGTTTAGTGGTAAGCCGAAGTAGTAAGATTTAGTGTTGGCTTATATAGAGTTTGCTTTCAAAAAGTACTACCAAGAAGACCTCGTTTGGGATAATGTATCAGCACTCCTCACGTCACAATCTCAATCTAATTCCATTGCCAAAGCTTCCTGAAACATATGGAAAAAATCATTGAAAGCAGTAGTACAGGGCTAGGTGAGGCAGAATATTGAGGTTCCACATGCTAATTACGAGTAAGCTACTTATACGAGGATGCGGTTGAAGATTTTTGCTGAAGGTGACTTGGTGATTGTTCAATTGCAAAAGGAGCGGCTTCCAGTTGCCACGTACAACTAGTGGCACTTGAAGAAATATTGGTTCGTGCATGATTTTATCGAAAAATAATGATAAGGCTTATGTTGTGGATCTGCGAAAAGGGTGGAATAGTTTTCCTACATTAAATGTTGTTTACCTAGTTGAGTTATTCCTTGATGAGACTCTCCATTTAGCTGAGAATTCGCGGCAGGGGGGGAGTCCTTTTCAAGAAGCATGGTAGACTGATGTATAATTGAAATCAGGCTTACTTCTGACCAAGATGAAGAGTTCGAGGAGATTCGTGAAAAATGTGAAGTGCAAGGGTGCAAAAAGTCTGTTAGAGTTTAGTTTTGTCGACACATCTTCACATTGATGTAACTTTCGTGTCCGAATGAGTTGTGGAATGCACTGTTGGAACAATCTTAACCCTGAATGCCATACTCATTTCTAGAAAGTGATTGAGGAAGGAGATGAAGGCGGAAGCGATAATTACCTGTCGAATCCATAGTTGATGTTGAAGGGTGAAAATAAGAACAAGATGAAGATATTAGGAGAATGGATCTTCTAAATGATAGTGTCTCTTAATCACTCAATATTCTTCTAACAATATGAAGATTACTTAGATGAGAGAAAATAAGAATCAAGTAGTTTCTAGGCTTGATGGAAGGGCCTTTATATATGAAACAAAGTGACACTTCAAGTAGGGACCATACCTATTCATTTCTTAAGCAATGTTGATTTACCATTTTGCCCATCATAAATAGATAAATAACATTTCAGGGATTTTACACATTTTATTATTGACTACACTTTATATTAACATTATACTTATGATTTTATGTATGGAATTCACTAAATGACTTGTGTTGCAAGCCATGATCTTACATCTCCCACTTGGGTTGCAAAACAAGTCTTTCCTTTAAAACATAAATATAATACAAATGACAACCCAAATGTGCACACTTTATTGTCCTTTATAACAATCTCGTCCATTAGTCATCCAAGTATAAGGACTAAAGGGGCAGTCGTTGTAATTGATTCGCAACTAAACCCACAGTAATCACGTATACAAATCCACTAAATGACATAGATCAAAAGTGTAGATGTGTAGCATGGAATCATAATGAATAAATCCATATTCTTCCAACTAGTCCAACTTAACCAAATGAGATCAAAACTTTAAATAATAGAACAATTAATGAAGAACAACACAAACTCCCACTATACTAAATGTTATCAAAAGTTGTTGCACCTATATGAGCAATATGCTCGTGAAACACTGAAGATGATAACGCTTTCTTAAATGGATCCTCTAAATAGAGTTTTTTTCTATAAGTTGTATTTCTTTCGTTCATTTTCCTTCACAACAAGAAACTTAATGTCTATATGCTTAGACTTTCTTTAACTCTTGTTGTTATAAGACTACCTTCCGATTGTCACCTTAAAACTTAAGCGGTCTTTCGACACTTGTTGACAATTCGTAGTCCATTAATAAACATATGCAGCCACATAATTTAACTAATATCGGAATACCTAATGATCTCAAAATGATCTGACTTTAAATATAGGCAAGTAGTTCTTTAGTGTTTTGTAAATATTTTTATCATTCTTTTGGCTGCTACTTAATGTTCTCTTCCGGATTGCTTTGGTATTGACCAAGCATCACAACAATAAATATAAGACTTACTCATACATTAAGCTTCTTTACTGCTGATGCAAAGGGATATTTTTCATATACTTAGATTCAAAATTACCTTTAGGACACTGTTCGAGACTTTTAAACTTGTTTCCTTTAAATTAGGGGTGTCATGTGGTTTACAGTTTTGTATGCTTAATCTTTGTAATACCTTTTCCATATAGGTCTTTGTGATAATCCTAGAACACCTCGTGAGCGATCACGGTGAATTTGGATTCATAATACAAAGATGCCTTACCAAGATCTTTCATTTCAAATAAGAATTTCTTAGTTTCTTAAAAGGTTCATATCATTACTTAGTAAGCAAAATATCATCCACATATTAGACCAAATTATAAATTTACTCCCACTGAACTTATGGTATACACAATCTTAATCAAGATTCGTTTCAAAACTAAATGAAAGAATAACTTGATTAAGTACCATTGACGAGAAGCTTTGCTTGAGCCTACAAATGGATTTTTTTAAGTTCACAAACTAATTGCTTAGTTTGATCCAAATCAGCCATAGATTCCTCAATGTCTCCATTAAGGAAAGTTATCTTTATATCAATTTGATACAACTCAAGACCATAATATGTCATATGTGCCATAATGATCTAAAAGAGTTTTTAAAAGATACCGGAAAATGTGTTTTCTTTATAATTAATGTCTCCCTTTTGAGTAAAATCTTTAACAACTAGATGGGCTTTATATCTTTTCATATTACCTTGTGAATCATTTTGGTCATAAAGACACATAATAGGTTTCACATCTTTAGGTAATGGGACAAGATCCCAAACGTTGTTATCTTTATAGATTTTAACTCTTCATTTATGACATTAATTCACTATATGAGAATTATGACTATTAATGGTTTCATGAGAGGCACATCTCCCACTAAACTTAAGTGTCCTTTATTCTCGGCAATATACACTTTTTAATCATCCGAATTTACACTTTCTTCTTACTCTATTGGATATCCTAAAGGGCACCAGCTCTACCTCATTTTGAGGTTGTTGAATTTCATCCTTATGATCAATATTTTCATGTTGTTCAATATTTATAGGGAAATCTTTATTTTGAATTATATGTTCTTCTTGAATATCAAGTACAAAACATGATATCCAATTGGAACTTAAGGGAGAGGTATAAAATGGATGCCTCTTTCTTTTCAAATTCAAAATATTACTTCTAATCTTCCACTAAATTCAAAATCCTCAAAGATCCTAGCAATTCTCGCTTTTTAAAAAATGTTCTAGTTTTCGGGTTGTAAAATTTATAGCCCCTACATCTCTTGGCATACCTCAAAAAATAGCTACTAAAAGTCTTAGTGTCCAGTTTGCCCTTATTAGGCCTATAAGGCCTAGCTTTTGCTGGACAACCCCATAAATAAAGATGAATTAAGGATAGTTTCTAAATTATCCATAATTTCATAAGGGTTTTATTAGTAACTTTAGAGGAAGCTCTAATGAGAATTAAATTTGTGGTTTTTTTAATGTATCGCCCATAATGAGTGAGATAAAGAAATACCATATCCTTAAGGATTTTACTACGTCTCTCATTTATACTATTCATGTAAGCCGTATCCGGCATAGTGTAGTGAGTGACAATCCCACACTCTTCTAGATAGCGAGCAAAAGGACCCGGACGTTGTTCACCAAAATCGTTATTTCAATCATAGTATTCACCACTATGATCAGACTTAACGTTCTTAATAGTCTTTCTAAGTTGACTTCAACTTAGGTTTTATAAGACTTGAAAAAGGTCCAAAATTGAGACTTTTCATGAAGTAAATAAATGTATCCATAATGAGAGTAATTATCTATGAACGTAATAATTGTTGTTAACCATTCTATGAAGGGGTAGTGAATGGTCCACAACTATCCATATATATTAGTTCTAGAATACTTGATGCTCTCGATAATACTTTTCCTTTAATGTTTGTACATTTTCTTTAAGACATTTAATGCAAAAGTTTCTTTCAGAATATCAAGTATGGTCAAGATCCCTTAGACACAAGCTTATCAATTCTCCTCTCGGAAATATGATCCAAACGCTTATGCCATAAGGAATAAAATTTTCACTTGATAACTTTTGCTTTTTACTTTTGGTTTCAATATTATAGGACTTATTTATTGTTTGAATGATGTCAAGTAAAAGAAAAATACTTGACAAAGTACTAGTACCAACAACTTTAGAATTAAAATAAAGATCACACTTTATTAAATGAACAAAATATCCTTCTTTGTTCAATGTTGTGATAGATATCAAATTCTGTCTTAATGACGACGGTACAACAAAGTATTATTTAATACAAAATAATAATCAGTACTTTAACAATAACCTAAAAGTCCCTATGCCTATAACTTCAACCGGATTCCCAGCTCCCATATAGATGAATCTCTCATCTTCACTGGTTCTTCGGTAACTCAGGCAATCTTACATAGACACACTTATGTGAGTTGAAGCACCAAAATCCAACCACAATGTATATGTAGAAATTGAAACTAAATTCAGCCTCAATACAAACAAGACCAAATGACATACCTTTATTAGCACGCCAAGCGTGATATTTAGGGCAGTCGAACTTCATGTGTGTAAGGTCCTTGCAAAAGAAGCATTTATTTTCTTTATGATCATTGGATGATCTCTTAGGCTTCTTTTTATTTGCAACCGCAATTTCCTTCCCTCTTCTCTTTGTCCCATGAGAAGAGGTAGATGCCAAACGTTCCTCAAGAAAATCAAGGAATGTTTTAGCATCAACATTCTTGGAGACACCTTTCAAAATGGTCTCCGGGACAACAATGTTCATGATCATTAGGCTCACGCGGTTGGAGTGTTCCCACTTCTCAACATTTAAGCAATGTTCTTGAGTGCTTATATTATAGAGAGGAAGAGGAAACGATTCCCTTAATGCGTGATCTATGTCCATATAGCCTAAGATCATAATTATTTTATTTTTCAAGTTTTAAATTAGTCTCATTAAGCATTGGTAAGGTACTTATAGCAATAATCACGGATGAAGCAATAAGTAAATCTGTTGGAATTTAGAGAACAAGAATGAAAACAAAACATAATAAGAAACTACAATATGAATAAATGATTAATTATATCAATGAAATCCATCAACAAGGTAATTAACATGACATCAAAACTAATCTTTGGATTGCGAATTGACTCATAAATAATTACCTTAGATGACAAGTAATTTGAACAATATTTGATTAAATGCTCAATCTTCCTTTGGGTAGTCTTAAGCATTTAATAAAATAACTTAATGTTCATTTTATTTGTCATCACATGAATGCCCAAGTTTAGTCAAATGTCAAGATCTTCTTTGGAAAATTCATGTCATTCACATATTAACTTACACATTCAACACTTTAACAATTTTGGGTTTAAATAACGTTAATCACTTAGGCGATAATATTATTTAAACAATGAATAAAATTGTTTAAGCATATAATTAATCAAGACTTTTTAAGGTTTGAAAAAATGTATGTTTTTGTTCAAACAAAATGGTGCAGAAAACATAAAAAATTCCAAATCCTGTGAATAGTGTCTGCTCGGCCGAGCATAGAGAAGTGCACGGCCGAGCACACATTACAGAAACATTTGGGCTTTCGACATATAGTGCACGGCCGTGCCAAAAAGAAGGACTCGACCGTGCAAAACATGGAGGTCCGCCCGGGCAATAACAGAGACCCGCCTGGATCAAAGCAAGGGGTCCGACCGGACTGGGCTTAATATCCGGTCGGACCAAGTCATAAATCCGACCGGATCACCACTCAACCCCACCCGGATCAAAAACCCTTTCAAAGCATCAGTTCAAATATTCAAGAGGTCCGACCGGACCTCACAAAGGACCCGGCCGGACCACCTGTCCAGGTAGCACCGTTTCAAGGATATGAAGGTGCACGGCCGAGCAGTTCCAAAGACTCGGCCGTGCAAAACCATTTTTTGCATTCTGAATTTTGTTTAATTTATTCCCAAAAGCCATGAATGGCAAGTAGATCCACATGGTATGTACTTAAAACATAAAAACACGTTATAAAGGATGATCTTGCTTTTAAAATTAATGGAATAAAGTGAGTAGATCCACATGGTATGCACTAGACATAAAACCATGTTATGAAGGGATAGTCACACTTGAACCATTGAGTTTTAATGAACAAAACTTTCAAACCATTTTCTAAATTTTTATAGATGAAGATTATCAGTGCTCTATGAATGAATTAGAGTCCCTAATCAACATCAAAATTGATGATTCAACAGGAAAAATGAATCAAAATTTAAAGCGTTTTAAGGCTTTCCAAAATTAAAAGCGTTTTAAGGTTTTAAAAAGAACTCAAATCCAAACCAGAAAAGAGCGGGCTCTGATACCAATTGTTGGAACAATCTTAACCCTGAATGCCATACTCATTTCTAGAAAGTTATTGAGGAAGGAGGTGAAGGCGGAAGCGATAATTACCTGTCGAATCATAGTTGATGTTGAAGGGAGAAAATAAGAACAAGATGAAGATATTAGGAGAATGAATCTTCTAAATGATAGTGTCTCTTAATCACTCAATATTCTTCTAACAATATGAAGATTACTTAGATGAGAGAAAATAAGAATCAAGTAGTTTCTAGGCTTAATGGAAGGGCCTTTATATATGAAACAAAGTGACACTTCAAATAGGGACCATACCTATTCATTTCTTAAGCAATGTTGATTTACCATTTTGCCCATCATAAATAGATAAATAACATTTCAGGGTTTCTACACATTTTATTATTGACTACACTTTATATTAACATTATACTTATGATTTTATGTATGGAATTCACTAAATGACTTGTGCTGCAAGCCATGATCTTACATGCACAAGTAGTCAAAACGACCACGTCGACGAGTGGTGTTTTGGGGAAACTTTGGCGTGACATCGTTTAGTGTTTTGGGTTTAGAAGCTTTTGTCATTAGTTAGTGGCAATTCGTAATTTTAAGATTTATCCTCCCTTTTAAATACTTTCTCAGGTCACGAGTTCTGATAATTTATTAATAAATTATTATTTTATAGCTTTAGTTCACATCTTGTGAAACCTTTAAGGCGTCATATGTAGGCTTGTTCTAGGAACTTTTTAGGGAAAGAGTTATTTTTGTTGATTTTTGATGATCAAAAGTTGTGAGTATAAAAAATGAGTATGAATTGTGAGTGCATTGAATATGAGTATAAATCGTCCATTTTAAGTAGTACTCTCTCCGTCTCAGACTAAGGTTCTTACTTTTCTTTTTGGTTTGTCTCAGACTAAAGTTCTTAGTTGTTTTATTACCTAAAATGGACAATGTGACCCACTTGTTATTCTCACAACAAATTTTGTTTACCCACTTTCTCTCTCCTACTTCACTTTTTATAATCACAACATTTACTTTTTCTTAATCTCCGTGTAAAATCAAACTAAAAAACAGTAAAGTCACATGGAAATAGTTGATTCCTAATTACTGGTAAGAGCATGAGCATCCACAGTATAGTAAGAGTTTTTTAGATTTTTTTTTTATAATTTCAATATGCCAAATCATTTTAAACTATACAAAAATGCTTTTTTAAAAATTTCACAATGGTAAGAGCTCTTTCATTACATAGGAGTCGGTGAGTATTAATATAAAACTTACATGAAGAAAGAGCTCTTTCATAGTGGTAAAAAGCTGGGTACTACTATATACAAGGCATGGATTTTACAAGGCATGGAGAAATGACCAAAATACCCTCATATATATACTGAAGAAAAAAAAAATTCCCCTATTTCCCCATTTCAACAGTTCGTCTTCTCCCTCTCTCTCTCTCACGGCGACATCCATCCACCGGCACCTCAACAATCCGACCACCACCACCATACACAACCACAAATGAAGCCAAACAAGCTCCCTATCACCGGTGGAAAGTCCGGAGCCGCCTCTTCTACCGCCGCTCCAAAAGTAATCCTAATTTCTAAACTTAAATTTCAATTTGAAAACACAACTATAATTTCTAAACCTAAATTATATAACGCTTAAATGTTGTGTACACCTATCCAAAATGGTTCTAATTGTGATTTGGTATCACAAATTGGGGTTTTTTGTTTGAATTGGTTACGAATTTGTGGGTGTATAATCTGGACATGTCGGGGTGTGTTTCGTATGAACACACACGAGATGCTTGTCCACATTTCGTGTATTAGCACACGAAATGTAAACTGATAATACACAAAATGTTAGTGAGCATTTCGTGTTTAAGCACACGAGATACTTTCCACATTTTGTATATTAGAACACGAAATGTAAATTGATTCATCAGTTTACATTTCGTGTGCTAATACACGAAATGTGGACAGGTATCTCGTGTGCTTAAACACGAAATGCTAACCAACATTTCGTGTATTAGCACACGAAATGTATACTGATTCTTGAAAAATTAGAAATGTTGCTTATTTATTGTCTCTTATTTAATTTTTTGTAGGGACGTAAACCTGCGACTGCCTCTAATAGAAAGAGAAAGGCCGAGGAGGCAGCTGCAGTTAGAGGAGATGCACGTACCAAAAACAAGCACGACAAGAATGTCTTGATTGAGCAGGTTGTGGAAGATGAGACAGATAGTGAGGGTACATATTCTAGTACGGGGTCAGAGGAGGATTCATCTTCTAGTACTCGTTCCCGAGGTGCATCTGTGCATGAGGCACAATTATCTAGTGATGATGAGGAGGAGGAGGAGGAGGTGGAGGAGAGTTTATCTGTGAGGCCTCTCAAGAGGCGGGAGGCACGGGCCAGAAAGGGGAAAGGGGCTAAGGATGAACAGTGGGAGCTTAAGAGTAATCCCGGTGGCGGCCCGGAGGTGGTTGAGTTGTTGTACGGGTTTGGTCATCACCGAGCCCGTAAGATCTGGGAGAACGCCACTTGTGAGCCGGTGTTGAAGTGGCAAACCAGGCAGCAGATTCTAGATAAGTAAGTATATGATTTGTTTATTAAATAGTTTTATTATTTGTTGTTAGTGTTTAAACCTCCTCTGTTCTAGAAAAACAGTCCCATTTTGACTTTTTGTTTAAAAATAAATAAATAAAATGAGACTGTTTTTCTGAAACAGAGGGAGTATTAATTTTAATATTTTGTTTGGAATCAACAGCTTCTCGCCTGCTTCTTTACCGGAGGATGATAGAACTTGGTGGGCTAGTGTTGAGCGTACGGGCCTCCATTGCCTACATGATGCTACCATTCACCGGCCTAGCATGGCGCTCCTAACGGCGTTTGTGGAACGGTGGTCTCCCGAGACCAATACCTTCCACATTCCGTGAGGGGAGATGACGATCACTATGCATGACGTCACTCATATCCTAGGTATATTCTTGTTTGTTGTATATTTTTTATCAATTTCATAAATTTTATCAATTTTATTAATTATTTCATTTTCAATTTATAGGTATCAGCTGTTCAGGTGGCCCTGTTACGAAGGTGGTTCCAGAGCCTAACGTAGCCGGTATCAGGGCACGCCTTAATGCCTGTCGGAAGGGCACGACGTACTCTTTAGATGGCCTCCGCCGTTGCTTTGAAACCCCTTCCGACATGACCAACGACGAGTGTGCTTCCACGTACATCATGTTCCTCCTGGGCTCCACGCTGTTCGTGGACAAGACCCAGGATAAGATGCCCTCAGACTACCTTTCATTGTGCGTGGATATTGATAGAGTGAGGGATCTCTCCTGGGGGACAGCTGCATTGGTATACCTATACCGGGAGTTGGGGAAGGCGTCTAGATATGGATGCAAGCAGATTGGTGGTTGTTTGAGTCTTTTAGAGGTAATATTTTACAATCATTTAATAATTACAACATGTATTTATTGTTATAACATTGTTTACTTATTTATTTCATACATTTGCAGGCCTGGATATACGAGTACTTTCCGGTTTTCCGGAGAGATATTGACCCCTCATGGAGGGAGGGCCAGCCGAGAGCTCGTAGATGGGTACGTACTGATACGGCCGGAAGGGAAATGCCCCATCTATTGAAGTTTCGGTACACCCTGGATACGATGACGGTTGATAGGGTGAGTTAGTTATATTTAAAGTTTTACAAATTGTTATACTTGTTATTTCTGTTGACGTTGTCTAACAAATTCATTTTTAGGTTTGTTGGACTCCCTACGGTACCACCCCAGAGGCGCTTTTTCCGGTCTCATACTTCCGTGGGGTTATACGCTTCCAGGATATCACCGGAGCGTATATGCCTGATCGTGTTACCCGGCAGTTTGGGATCCAGCAGAAAATCCCCAGAGACCCCTTGGCCACCGGCCGTGATTGTTCATTGATGGCTGGTCAAAAGGGGTACAAGAAGTCGTATGGAGCGCGTGATGATATATGGGAGGATTGGTTAGAGGACGGCTTGGGGGTTTTCGATCCAGAGCGTCGATGGGGGCCGTCCGTGAGCGCATCTGATCCTGTTATTTCTCAGTATATGCAGTGGTTTCTGGCTAGGACTTATGTTCGGATTACTAATCTGAATCATGATGGCCTAGTTAACGTTCCACCCCCGCCTAGGGTTGTAGAGGCACGAGATATACTACTTCCAATGCTCACGGATGACAGGATACCCGCGGATGTCATAGATCAGATTAGACGGGCGCACGAGCTATTAGGAGGTCCCTTTTAGGTACTATTTCCATTTTTATTATCACATTTTCATTTTTTAGGGATTTGATTCTTTATTGTTTCAGTTATGGGACGGAGGTTTTCAATTAATGATTTGTAACCTTTAATTTCAGGTTGGAGAGAGTATGCCCCAGGTTGGAGACGCGTGATGATTTGGTAGTTTATGTTTTGGGATATGTTAATTTTGGGATACATTGTTTCAGTTTGTGATTACATACATTTGGTAGTTTATGTTATGGTTTGTAAATTTTAGGATATGTTTGTAAATTCTGGTTACAAAACAAGTTTATATTTTGGGATTTGTTAA
The DNA here is from genome assembly GCA_026119855.1 of Campanula takesimana. Classification (NCBI taxonomy): domain Eukaryota; kingdom Viridiplantae; phylum Streptophyta; class Magnoliopsida; order Asterales; family Campanulaceae; genus Campanula; species Campanula takesimana. The sequence continues at coordinate 35,705 of JAOWBW010000359.1, read as the reverse complement.
TGAATGATTTGTGATTCTGGTTTGATGTATTGGGATCCGTTTGTTTCAGTTTGTGTTTCAGTTTGTTTGTTTCAGTTTCTGTTTTTTTTTTTCAGTAAAGATACCATCTCGTGTGCTTATACACGAGATGGTATAAAGCATCTCGTATAAATACATACGACATGTTTTCATTCATGTCGTATGAACCCATACGACATGTAGTCATTCTTGTCGTATTAACACACACGAGATCCATTGTTTCTAGGTAATTGGTGTATTTCGTGTGAAAAAACACGATTTGTTGTGGTTAACTCGTGTAAAGTTCATACGACCTGAACACATATAACTCGTGTATATCCACACGAGATACAAATAACCCAGAAAAAAAAACAGAATTACATACATCATTTAATACCAAAAATTCAAAGGCCAAAACAATAATTTCAATACTACATCAAGTGATCCAAAAATAATAGTACCAATACACTATACACATAACAAATGTAAATAAGATAGTTAAATATAACGAATTGAAGTATCATACCAATATAAAATGGTTTCCCACATGTCCCAACACAAGTGTGTCTGTGGGTGGTCATGTTCCTTGTGGTACAGTCACTGGTAGGCATGTAAAGCCAGCGGTTTGCGAGTACGAGACAAACACCACATTATACACCGTGGCAATGATGTGCCCTATCTCTGGGAGTATCAACCAATAATATTCCGAACAAGGTGAGGCATAGTGAGCAATGCGAATATAGAGCTCGCCCATATCTCTCCAAGGCATAACTCTCTCATAAAGCTCGCGGTGATGAAGCAGCTCCTTGGCATAATCTGAGCGCACTCTTTGCCACATCTCCTCAGTTCCGTATATTTGCGCTGCTACTGCTCTATATCCACAATTTCCATCACCCATCACATCTGTGAAGCCATCAATAAATGGGACAATGATAGGTGTAATCAACATCCTATACCCAGAAGTATATATATCATTGACTTGTCCATTTCCACGACCACGACCCCGTCCCCGACCTCGACCTCTACCTCTCCCACGACCTGAAGCAGCTAGTGGTGGAAGAGATGTAGGAGTAGTAGGGCTAGATGGTGTAGTGTTTGAAGCTGATTTTGGATTGGGTGACTCCCGCGACATCAAACCTGATTGGGTTGATGCAATAAATGAAGATCTAGACCTGCTGCTAGTGGAGGGTGGTGTAGTGGGGACTCCAAAATGTCTGTCGGTACGCTCCCAATCTGACAGTACTCTACAACTGGTGGTCCGGGGTTTATTTGCCTTTGAAATATGATCCGGCTCAGAAGCATCTCCGGTTTGTGGATGTAGCCCTTCATTTATCGTTTGGAATAACCTTCTCTTTACCGGTGCAGGTGCGTTCTGCAGTTCATTCAACAAAGCTTCAAAATCAGGCCCAGTTGGACAGTATTCTAGTTCAATGTCCAACTTCTTCCAGAAAGCATGAATCGAGGACAACTCTATCCGGCCCCCAGACTTTTGTATGCATGCAATCTCGTGACTACATGGAAGTCCATGAGTTCGCCTCAAGTAACACCCACAATCTGAAGCATCCATAACATTACCCCCACAACGACTCCGCTCTTCTTTGATGATGTCCAAAGCTGCCTTTGACACTCGCCCTAATATGTCGTGATACAGATCACATGTCTTCATATCATTTGGAATTCTACTCTTTGATTGCTCCATACTAGCTTTGATTGTTGTTATTTGGATTTCCATAATCTCATGAGCCTTTTTGAACAATGTGTCAAAAGTAGAAGAAGCACTCCCCAAGGCCTTCTTAAACCTGTTATGCTCACTCTTCTCAGCCCTGTTCGTGGTGTGGGTTCCGAAGTGTAGTAACTGATCTGTGTGCATGGATAAAATACTCGTAGAGTATGGACCAATCCATGTCTCCCGGAGGTAGGTCAATAAATCAGGATAAGAGCTGTAATGATCGCAAAACAATTGCCAACGGGTGTCCCACTCTTCGCGAGTAGCGGCTGATATTGCATAATTGAATATCTTCATGAATGATAGTGCGAACTCCGGGCTACTAGTTCTACCCAACGCCCTCTTTCTAACATTGACTTCGATATGCCTTCGACACAAATGGTGTGCGGTCTCGGGAAATACCATTTGGACAGCATTAATGAAAGCCAAGTCACGATCAGTTAAGAAAACTGTTGGCATGTGGGGAGTATGAAAAAGACTTTGCAAATTCTTGAGTGCCCACGTGTAATTCTCAGTCTTCTCATTTTGGAGGAACGCATATGCAATTGTGAAATTCTTCCCCGTTGAAGTAAATCCTATAATCTCAAGGAATGCCATTCCATAGCAGTTGGTGTTGTAAGTGCAGTCACCTTGTACTACATATGGAAAACAGTTAAGCATATCCGATGCTCGTGGGTGAGAGAAGAATATGTCACCGATCATGTCACTCTCATCGGCTTTCCTCATGAAGACGATATATTGCTTATCCTCGAGTAATTTTATGAATTGTTGAAGAGAGGATCTCCCTTGTCGTTCTTGTGACTTGCATTTTGTGAGGGCATTGTGGACGTGTTTCGGAGTACTCACGTTCTTCTCATCCTTCCTCTTTAACATTGTTAGAATGTTATTTGGATGCACCGAAGACTGACTTGCGCTACACACCTCCTCATATTCAGAACTTGTCAATTTACCCAACGGATGACCTTCGGGATACGTTGGAAAGTCATGATTATGAGAACCATTCTTCACAACGTAACCCCATAACCCATCACCCCTTTCTTTGGCCCAGATTTCAAAATTACACCCAATCTTCTTCGTACTAGTCAACCTCACATCGTTAGTTTTTCCGGACCTGTACTTGCCACCAAAATGGCATACAATCTTCGCGTAGCCTAGGATCTTGCCGCTTGTCTTCCTCGAATCTCCTATAGAAAGGGTTATATTTTAACGGGTCGCGATATCCCGTACGTGTTTAACAAGCTCATCCCTATTTGAAAATAATAGGGATGTATCGAATTGATCACTGACATCCGGTCCCTACAAATTGTATTACCATCAATTAGAAAATTGCAAAATAAACAACAGGCTGAATGACATTTTGTGTACGTTTATACGAGATAGTCTGGCAAATTTCGTGTAAATATACACGACATAAACACACTTATCTCGTATGAGTGTATACGAGGTAAAACATTACATCTCGTGTAACAACACACGACACATAGCATACAACTCGTATAGTCGCACACGAAATAGAGTAATATCAGAATATAAAAATTCAATCTTGAAAAATAATTTCGTTTAAACATTGGATTTTTATTGTGGTTTTGATCAAAACATCAAATATAACTTTAAAAACTTACTTCATTGCAGCTTGGATTTTGATTTTGATGTGGAGAATTTGGTGGCAAACCTTCTTCTTCAAAAATATATTCCACAAGATCAAGATCAATGTGATCATAAAGACTTGGAGAATGTTGTGGAGAATCCATAATATGGTGTTAATTGATTTGAGGATTAATGAAAATAATGGGTATAAATTTATGGGTGTTAAGACTTGGAGAATGGGGTATTGTGGAGTATATGAATGCTGCATGGGTGTACAGTAATGGTGTTTCTCTGTAGGGTTAAGTGGTCTGCGTGTTATCGTGTTTTATGTAAGTGATCAGGGTGTATCTCGTGTGTTTATACACGAGATACTATGAAACATGTCGTGTAAAGTCACACGATATAGTCTCTTTTTTTTTCTGGTAATTATATCGTATGAACAATACACAAGATATAACGTTTAATTTCGTGTATTGTTCATACGAAATGTCTTCACACGTGTCGTGTATTACCACACGACACACCTTATCATAAAAAAAAAAATTATAAATAAATGTGGTAGGTTATATGATATTGTATGATGTTGGTTCAATCTTATATGTAATCATTGTTTGTTTTCCAACTTATTATAACAAGAAACATATAATCTTTTTTAACAAATATGATAATTTCAAATATATAATCTTGAGTAGTTGGTATTCCTCTAATGTACAACTTATCATTAACCTCGTTTGGTAAATCATCGAAACAACTTAACTCGTTTAATAACATGTTTAATTAACTCATTATATATAATCTTGATTAGAAATATAACACCATAATTCATTAATTTAACATAGTATATGCACATCATAACATCGTTTGTTAGTTGATAAATAAAGTGGTATCACTTTAACCTAATGAATGTGATAGGTTATATATGATATTGTATTATGCATTATAACATGTTTAATTACCTCTTTAAATATAATCTTGATTATAAACATAACACCACAATCATTTGTTAGGTGATTATAAATAAAGTGATATCACTTAAATGTGACAGGTTATATGATATTGTATGATCCAATATGACGTTTGTTACTTGTCATGTCTAAGTGTATAAATTTTGCTCAATTAACAACACAATTCAATAATCTAATATAGCATATGCGTATCATTAACATCATGTTGCAAATCATCGAAGAACATCTTCATTTGGACATGTCGTGTGAATATACACGAGCATAGGGCAATATATCGTATGACTTAATACGACATGTGTGACACAACATGTCTTATAAACTATACACGACCTGTTCATATTCATGTCGTGTATGGTTGTACGACATATTATTGTATAACTCGTATAAATGAACACGACAGAACATTTTATACAATTGGTATATCTCGTGTGTTTGTACACGACACAAAGCTTTCAAATCGTCCTTTTGCACACGACACGCGAAGGGTAGTTTTGCCATTATTAGTGCCTTGTATGTAATATACCTTGTATATAGAATTTACCTAAAAAGCTTCCGTTCACAAAAATAAAAAGCTCCGGAAAAACTCCCATTAAAAAAGTGGATGGTGTAATGTAGGGATGGCCAAACCGGACCGGAACCGGAAAACCGGACCGGAACCGGACCGGAAAAGCCCGGAACCGGAGCAAACCGGGGAGTAAACCGGAACCGGAGTAACCGGAACCGTGGTAAGCGCGGGCCGGTTCAGGGTCACATATATGGCGAACCGGAACCGGACCGGAACCGGAACCGGATCGGCATTTCCATTAAAAAAAAAAAAATCCCTTTTTTTCAATAAATTTTAACATGTTTATTCATTAGTGTATTATAAAATAAAAATCTCTTGTTTTTTAATAAATTTTAACATGCTTATTCATTATTGTATGATAAAAAAAAATAAAAAAAGGTAGCGTGGACTGAACCGGAACCGGACCGGAACCGTACCGTACCGGAACCGGATTGTGATGACCGGAACCGGAACCGGTGTAAGCGCGGGCCGGTTCAGGGTCACATATATGCTGAACCGGAACCGGCGGTTCCGAACCGGAACCGGGCCCGGAACCGGTTTTGGTCATAATGTTTGGCGCAAACACAATCTTCCACCCCCTCATTATAAAACAATGGCCTAACCAATCTCTCTCTCTCTCTCTCTCTCTCCATAACTTGTTTGTCTCCACAAAGCAATCGTCCTCTTCCTACCGTACGATCATTTTTTGACTTCGCCGGCGACAACCTCTTTTCCGTCTCTTCTCCGGTACGTCTCTCCCTTCCAATTTCATCTCCATTTTCTCTTTGATAATATATTGATCACATATCTCTCTCTTGCTTTATGTTGTTTATACACCTGTTTTTTTTCTCCGTCGATTTAATCGTTTTCTTCTTTTCCTAGTTCTCTCCATTTTCTTCAATATGTAGCGGTTTATTTTGCAATTTTGATCGATTATGTAGATTTAATTTGTTGTTATTGTTGTGTGGTTGATGATTGTCCGTTTGAAGTTTAAATCAGTTTGATCAACGAGAATCTCAATGAAATTCTGTTTAACTGACGATTTTATTTGCAGATTAATGTTCAACTGTTTGTTTTGTCGTTCCGATCATCATACTGTGTTGGTTGTTGATAATATCGAAGATGATGTTTGATCAGATTCATCATCATGCTTGGATTGTATTTTATTTTGTGTTTTCCCCTCCCTGATGCTTAGATTGCAGGCTCAGTTATAGATTTTGTGTGTACGTGGTAGCTGGAGAACAGTGGATAGTCTTAGTGGTTAAAGTGGATCAGAGGGTTTAGAGATAGTTTTTTTGTCTGTTTGATCAGGCTGTCTTCAGAAATCTAACATAATTAGGTGTATACATACATAAATACACAAATTGGCATGTGATGGCCGTGATCTTCCGCTTGGTGGTAACGGTATCAGTCATCTTGCCCAGTTTACATCCTGCTAGTTATGGTTGTTCACCATGCCAACCAGACTGGGTATGACCATAATATTTTTTTTAAATAACTGAAGTATGACGTGTTATCTGTTTTTGCAGCAAAAGGATTTCCTGTTATCTGTATTTGGTACTTGATATACTTGATCTGCTTCTCGCTAACTTCAAATTATTCCATTTATTGCAATCTTGTAGGTGAGAAAACATCATATCCAAAGCTGAGAACCCCTATTTTGAGTTTGATTTACTATTCTGCTGTAGCATTATCTTTATCTTGTCATACTTCATCACCTCCCCATCAGAAGAGATTCCTCCTTTTCAGTAAACAAGAGATTAACAGCTAGAGTATCTCGAGTAATGAGTCTGATGACTAGAACTTTGTTACAGAGTACTTTAAGTATCCGATGTCATTGATTTCCTGATGCTTCTATAGGCTTAGGTCTTACTGCAGGTTCAGGGTGTTCATGTTCAGTTATTTTTCGTTATACGACTAGACATGTCAAACTCAGGTGCTTGGAGGCATTAGCCTGTTGGTTATCAGGTCCCGCTGGTGAGTGATAATTCATATTCATAATCTTTCTTTTCTCTCCGCATATCGTTGAATCATATAGGTTTTCTGCACTGTTACTTCTTACGAGATTCAATATCTTCATTGCTTCTTTTTCTTGTCAGTAAACTTGGTGTTTGAAGTTTCTTATTCGCTTCATAGAGTTTAAGTGAGCGTTGACCAAACCAAAATCTTCAACACCGTGGCATTTACATTTTATTAATTTCAATTTTTAATCTCTCGAAAAAAAATTCTAATATTTTATAGTCACTTATGTACTTTCAAGTGAGATGTGATATGCAGCCAGTTGTAGGAGCCTCATCTAGTAGATGCTAGTTCAGCCTTTCAACTTCTCTATTTATCTTGATAAATCGTGTTGCATTGCAGGTGCTTTTGTTTTCCCTTGAGCATCAGAAGAATGATTTTACATTTTGAGTACAACGTTCCTTCCAAGATATGATTTGTATAATCAACTTCACTTTTGTGTTACAGTTCTTCGTTTATACTGGAGTCATAGTGACTTGTTAATCAATTTCTGAAGTACAACTGATGCTATGTACACGTTGAATATTTTGACAAAATAGAATTATCATTTCAAGGGTGGAGAGTTATATGTGCACTTATCGTTGTTGTATAATGTTCATACAGGTTGGCATTGTGATACATCTAAGGTAATGGTGATTTTTCTGTTTATCCACGTAGGGACTTTACATCATGATTTAGAAAGAAAGTTTATTTTTTTCTTTAAACGAAATGTCCACAGGCTCTATAGATCGACGAGACAGTGACACTTGACCTTTGGTTCTAAAAGTGCCACTGAGCTCTCACTGGGTTGTGAGAACTTGAATGGGTTTGATTAGATCATTGAGACTGTTTTTATTAGGGCACTCATTAATTGAGATCAGTTGCCCAATGATGATTTAGTCCATCCGGTGTTCAAATGTGTTGACTGAACATCTGAAGTGAGCTTATAGAACGAGGAGTTTGGGGACTTACTGCTAGTGCTGACATTCCAATTAGAAAAAGAGTGGTGGGCATACGTTCACTCACGTAGATCGAAGTAGACTGGCGGTTGATGAAATTGAAGAAGATACTTAGCTACTGGATGTGAGTTTCTCTTTCTGAATAGTTTATTGTGGATGGAGCAAGATGAGACTTGAAATTTCTTTCAGCAGTTGGTCAATATGAAAATGGCATTAACCCTCGAAGAATGCTGCGTGTGATTGCCAATGCTGCCTAGTAATTGTCATCAATTGGTGAAAGCTCATGAAAATAGATGCTTTCATTGAAGTGTCAATAGGTGAAATGATGTTTATCAGTTGACGCTAAACTCAGTAGGTTGGAAACCTCTGCTTTTAGAGCACCAGTTTTCTCGAAGGGTTCCACTTCATAACATTCTGAAGGGGCTAACTCCTAGAAATATATAGAAGGAGAAATACATCTTGAATTTTCCAAATGATGCTTACCTTGACATGCGCATGTACTTATTGTAATTGTGAGAAGAAGTTCCGAATTTCATATATGTTGTTATCCTGAAACAGAACCTTGTGTACAAGGCAGCGTTTTGTTTGTAATCAATATCAGTTGGACATCGTTTGTTTTCTAGTTTGGTCGTTTGAACTTTTGAGCAGGTTTTGTTATCTCATTGGTGGATGTAGACCCATGGTGTCATTGCCAATACGAAATAAAGACAATTTTTTGGTTATTTAGTAACATAAATTTAGTCAGGCTTTAAAGACTTACTATACTCACTCTTCACTAACAAAAATCTTGGGGGGTGGGAAATGTATGGCCATTTTCCCCAGGAATAACATTTTTATGCGGTGCAGGACTGTTATATCTAGGTTGAATTGCAATGGAGAAATACTGAGGTACCTTGTGTTGATGCAGCTTAATACTTTCTTATTTATCAAAGTTGATGTGCTTGATCTATCTTCTTAACTAGTTATTTGTACCTTGAGTTTCTGAGTTTAGTTTATTAGGCCGAAGTTTCCTCTCCTATATGGAACTAAAAAGTTAGATATTATGCAGTGCTGCCATACAACACAGTCACACATGATAGTCAAATGCTTTAGGATGCAGACTAATTTTTTTATTTTTCAATTGTTTGTGCCAAGAAAGTCCTTGTGGTGAAGAACTATAGTACTAGAATTTATGTCTGTTCAGTATGTAGACTATTTGAGGACATACATGTCTTCATTGCGGATAATGAAGATGATTATCATATATCACTCACATTTATGGAGTTCTTTTTCGATTTGCTTCTGTCAGGAGTTGTTGTAGAGTTCTAATTTAATTTGTTGTACTGCTTCCTTAGTTACTTACCCTTACCTTCCTTCTTGAGAATTAGAAGGAAAATAACAGATTTTGGAAAAAGGTGATGTGGGTTTTTGGAGGTGTCGTGAAGGATATAGAAAATGATTTCATGATTGTAGAACTAGATACAATTTTTTAAAATTGATCATTTGGTCTGATGAAGATCTCGAAAGTAGTTCCAAACTGTCTACAGTTTTATAGCCTAACAATATTACTAGTGCTGTTGTTAGGATCATAGTCTCTTCACTAGCTAATGCTTTTAAGAAGTTGCTGAATTACAAAATCGGTGCATTTTACATAAAATGGTACCCCTCATTTTAGTCAGGATGAGTATCTCCTTCATAATCATTCTCTTTGATACCATTTCACACTTCTGTATGCTGTTGCACCTTCAAATCATTCTTCCGCTGATTCCTAGGACTACATGACTTGATCAACTTGTGTTTAGTTCCATTGTTCTGTCACCTTATATACTTGTCTTAGTGCCTTGTTAGCATAAGCAATTTGATACTATTCCTTATAGATATACCGTTGAACAGCATCTGGAAAAAGAGAAGGGTATACAAGGGAATTGGTGTTTGCAATTACCCCTATAATACCTGTTGGCCGTGTCGATTGGTAAAGACTATTTAGGAGTCCCCTTGACCAACATTTTATGGCTTCTTTTCATATTGATCAATCGTAGGTAACCCGTCGGATTATGATGCTCTATAGCAGCCCTGCAATTTTGTTGGATGTGGTAAGCTTACTTCCCAAGAAGACAAGTTAGATAGAGGAGGAAGTTTGTCATATGATTATTTTTATTTTCGTATGCTTTACTTTTTATGTTTTGTTTTGTTATTTTCATTTTCAAAGCTTGTCATACAGCTTCTTCATTTTATTACATAAAATGAAATATCTTTATTTAGAGCCAGTTGCTCCTGTCACTTAAAAGGAAGTTATTAGTTTTTCTGGTTGGCAGCAGGTTCATATATTGAGTATAAGCTCAGAAGTTTAGCAACTATAAGTGAGCCTTGCACATCTTGAAGTAGCACTTACTTCCCTACCTGTGAGCATAAAGCAAAAAGATGTAGGAAATTATTGTTCTTATCTCTCTTTAATTAGTTTTGTTTAAATCACGGGCAGTAGACATAAATCTTTCTGATGCTTGACAGGAAACATGATAAGCAGTTAATATAGGAGAACTTGAGCTGTGTGGTATGTCCACATAGAGTTAGTATGGTATTTGTAAATCTAGACGCTTCTATTCGTTTGGGTATAAAACTATTTTGTTCTTTTAGAAATAGATCTTTAAGTTTTCCATTGGTTAGATTTTCAAGCTTCTGTGAAACTGTAGTGATCCAATCATAAGAGACAGCAATGAATTATAGGTTGCAGGGAGTTGCTGAAGGAGCTGCACCATTGTAGTGAAGACTAAGTTTGGTGATTTAAATGGAGGTACACTCTATATGTTACTATTTTATTGGCCCTCAAGCGGTCGAATTGTTTTCATTGTTCTCTCTCTCTCTCTCTCTCTCTCATTTCTGCTATTCAAGCATACTTCTCAGGCTAATTCCCTTCTTTACTCGGTATGCAAGATCTTTCATCCTGCTTGGTTTGGTAAGTGAGGTGGTGAAATGTGACCAAATGGTTGCCTACTTCTTGTGGCATTGGGCTCTATGAATACCATCTTGCTGGAAATTCACAACATTCTATTTGTTAGAATTTTTTGGGTCCTCAAGGGTTCCGGGTGCTTTCTCTCTCTCTCTGTCTCCCTCCCTCTTCTTTCCCGTCATTTTTTCGCTATACAAGCCAACTTTCTCAGGTTATTTCCGACACACTATGAAAGATCATTCTTCCTACTTGGTTTGATTAGCCTCTTGGCGGAATGTGAGCAAATAGTCATGCACATCTTGTGACATTGGACTCTATGAACTCATCTTATTAGAAATCCTTAGCACCTGGAAAAGTTTGTGCCTTGGTTTGATCCATGTTATTCGCACATTAGATCACTTGTGAGTGGCACTACTTAATATGCTCATAGGTACTCCCCTTTGTGGTTTTATGTTGTCTGCCAACCTGGTGTAGCCTTACTTTGTATGATAAGATTTTTATTTTTCTACATCTGACAGTTGAAGCTTATTTAAATCGAGTTCTAAATACATGCTTATCAATGACCAACACTTATTATGGAAACTGCCATGTCTGGGAATGCAATCAGATTTTTAGATTATGGTTTGACGAGCCAGAGAAGACAGTAGACTTTTGGTTCCTAAGTTAATACTCCATCTGTCCTAGAATGATAGTCCCCTTTGACCATTCAACCATTTTAGTGATGTATTCCTCTTTCCAAAATTGTCCTTGAAGGTGTTAAACAATTACATTAACACCAAGGTTCCTCTAAAACAAGAATGACGCAAGTGAAGTGAGGAGTATTATTTGTTGTGTGTGGTTTAGGAAGTTAAGTGATATTTAACGTTCAATTTTAGAAATGAGATTAACTTTGTGGGACAATCAAAAATGGAAAGAGGGACTATCATTCTGGGACAGAGGGGGTAGAAGGGTTAATCAGTAGGTGAGGCTGTGTTCGTCCTTTGGATCCCACTTTTCTTCTTCCAAGTAATTTTTCGTCATTAAAGTATTTTTTTCTGGAGTTTAAGAAGATTACATTTCATAATCTGAGATGACTACACCATTGTAGAATTAAATGTCTTATTGTCTAGCCAGTATTGCATTGCCCTTGGAATAACCAATGTGTATTAGTACAATACAAGGATTACCAAAGGTATTGGTATATTCATACATTCTCCAGTTACTTCTTGTTGCGTTTGCAGCAACAACTTATCATTTTCTTGCATCAAACTTGAACAAGAACATCGAGACTTGTTAGTAAAATAAGAAGAAGAAAAAAAACCATAACCAACTGATAGTTGTGTGAATCCCATGTTAGAAATAAATCTGTTAAGATACTGAAGGATTTTTATTTTTTTATTTTTTATTTTTTTTTTTATCATTCGTGTTCGTGGACCTTCGTGGTATTAGGTTTGAAAAACATCACTTACTCTTGATCATTGTTGTAACTCTGTAACCATAGTACAATAATTTTAGGAAGTATGGGAAAGGCTTTGTATTGGGAGCGTTGCTGTCTACTAAAGTTCTTTAAGATATGATTCTTTATCGTGTATCATGTATTCACCATCTTTGAATCTTTAACTATCCAATCTATGCTGGTTTGTGACCATATTGTTATTCTATCTGCAGCGTCTTTTTCATTTGCGCTTTGAGGAGACATGAGGCATATGAACTTCTCCGCACCATTCAATGCTCCTGGGATTGACCAACATGAGTGCAATCAATTGCCACCACAGCAGTCTTACATGCCCATGGGTATGTTTTTAGTTTTTGTTTAACAATGTTGTTCTTTATAAAGGATAAAAAGCATAGTTGGCGATTGGCTGATTATGTCCACTTCTTTGTTTGTTCGGATGATTATAATTTTTTTGCGGAGTGCACCACTTGGTGCGGTGGTCTTTTCCCATATTTTTTGTCAACTCAAATTTGTAGCTCACATTGCTTTGTCAAAATATATTTGGTCAGCTTTGACCTTAGTGTGAATTCAATTGAGTTTGAAATGCTTTTAGTTGAGGTCAAAATCTTTTAAAGAAGATTACTTGTTTACAAACGTTGTTGGATCTTTTTGATTAAGTTTGTTGAAAAATTTCAGGACGATCTATTGCTCCAGAAAATAGTTCTTCTGTATGCCCAGTGGATCATACTACAAGAGGTGGAGTACACTGCGAGTCTCAGTGGACTTCAGAAGGCAGAGCAGTCGAGTACCCTCCTCATAATCTCAGCATGGAAGTGCAGCACCATGCTCCATCTTTTACTGGCCCTCACTACGATCCTTACCCACACTCGTCAGTCGCTGGAAGCTTATCGCTGGGTCCAGTAAATAATGTTGGGAATATGCATTCTAGTCGCTACAACCGACCTCCTACTCGCGATGTTGAAGGGGGTTTGTTAAATTCTGCAACAAATGCTGGGAGGGAGTTGATTAAAAGGAAAAGTCCGGATATTTCAGGACCCTCTGAGCGAGTCAGTTCAAGTAGGTTCTATGGCCCAGGAAGCTCATCTGGCTCTTCTCAAATGCTAATGGAAAAGCCAAGTGCAGATTGTCACAGCATGCCTCCAGGTCCTATTGCTGTAACTCCCTACAGGGGCTCTAGCCTTTCAATTGGCGAAGAGTCAGTGAGGAATGTTAGAAGCAGATCTAGACTTGAGCTAGAACCCAGTACCGCAAGATCACATTTTTTGACTCACTCCTCTCATCATTACCATTCGACAACCCGCCCAGCAAACCATTCTGGACAAATACTCCCAGCCAGTTCAAATGCTGATGCTACTGGTCGAGAGTGGAACTGTGTTCCCCTTTATGCAGCTACCTCTCCTGGAAGGATTTCTACTCCAGGTATATTTCAGATATATGGCATTTCTCCTCTTCCTTTAACTCTGTTAATTCCTTTTACGCTTTATGAGTAAAGTAACTCGTGGATCCGTAATATTCAATTTCAAATTAAGAAGACAAAAGTAGAAATGCATAAAAGTGTGTGTGTGTGTGTGTGTGTGTGTGTGTGTCGTATTGGGACAATTATAGGGTTCAGTTTTTTTCTCACAACTTGGAAACTCCTCATGATGTGACTATGAAATTATGGGGTTAAAACATCACACAAGTTGATATGGTTGGGTGGTTGGTTGGGTGCCTGCTGGAGATATCATTTCTGCCCAAATTATGGTGAATGAGAAAATGAGGGGTAGTAGCATGTCAAGCTAAAGATATCATCTGCTTTTTGCTTGGAGAACTGTGATTTTCAAGAACAAGTGATAAGTTTTTATGTACTAACTGATTTTATTTTTATTTTTTCAAAAACTTGCAGATATTAGTGGCTCAAGCCACGAGACAAATCAGTTCTTTGTTGGAATAAGTGATACTGATACTGTTGGTTGTCACCGTGATTCTGTTTTTAGCCGACATCAAGTTTCTTCTTCTCAATACTTCCCAAGTCCCAATACTCAGGTTGCAAGGGAGGGGCGCCATAATCATTCTCGAAGATCTACACCTTCATACCGGAATGCTCCAAGCTATTCTCACGTGGGAAATGGGGCTCCTTCCTCTTCAGGTGGACCACATTCATCCTCAGAAAGTTTCTCTTCCAGATATTCAAGGCATTCTTCTGCTGGAGGAGGAGGAGGATGGCGCAACAGTTACAGGAACGGAAGGCCGAGGATATCTGTGGAGAGATTCCAGTCTATTGCTGGTATGGGGGATGCACATGATAGTATGGGACCTGAGGTGTGCATCTTTCTTCTCTTGGCCTCCTCTTGTGCGAAAAATCTGATAGAACTATGTAATTAATCATTTTGATTATCAGTGCGACTTTTGTGGCTCAGAACGGGTAATATTCCCAATTGTATTGGGTTCTTGCAGTAAAAAATGTGTAGACAAAGGAATTTTTCCCTGTGTGATGACTAGTTTGTGTCGCTTAACCTCACAGTCAGAAAACTTGTCCATAAGCCGTGATGCATGGACGTTAGTAAGGGGACAAAGGATCGTTCCGTTTAGGAAGGCATGAAAATACTAGATTCCTCAAGCTTAGAAATTCCCTTGGGAATCCTGTGAGCATGGTTGTTGTGCATTGTTTGTGCATTCTGTTATTAGAAAGAAGGCTAACAGTGGATATTTTGGGAGATATTAAGTTACTTTCTTATTGTACCTCCTCTTACACCCTAAACTCGATCTATAAAATAGCAAATACGCACACACAAACACAAACACAAAACACTAGCTGCTTTTATTCTTTTTGGGCCGCTGACCTTCTCTTTTCAATTGATAAGCTACACAAAAGAGTGATGTTCTGAACGTGTTTTTGAAATGCTTTCCCCCCTATTAAGGTCCCTATGACCCAATCTTGTTTTTAGCACATTGTGCAGTGAAGAAATGCAAATAATTTGTGGGTCAAGAAATACTCTTAAAATCTGAAGTTTTTGATCACTCTGAGGCTTTTCTTAACAATAGTCAGGTGGATCCGATTCTTGGCACCAGCTATAACTCTCTTGTAAATTATTGTCCAAGCATAGGTAGAACCAAGTTCTCTAAAGGGGTACACAATTACAATCCACCCCGGCGTTTGGTTTGACTAATGACAGCAGAGTTTTCACTTTCCCCAGAACGTGTTTTTGATCTGTGATGGTCATAGAAGAGTTGATATGCGGAGTTCTCATTTTGGTTAAGGAGTCGTGACTGATCCTTTTAAATTTTGCAGGCTATGCTGATAGTCGATCATACAGGCATGTACAGTGGTTCAAGGAATTTGGTAGATCAGTATAGAGATATGAGGCTAGACATAGACAGCATGACTTACGAGGTGAAATGCTGGAAGCCTAGAACTCATTTTTATGTCCTGTTATGCTTCTTTGTAATTGTATTAATTTTTTTTATTTTTATTTTTTTTTTGCAGGAACTTCTTGCTCTCGAGGAGAGGATAGGTACAGTTAACACTGGTTTATCTGAAGATAGTATGTCAAAGTGCTTGGTGGAAAAAGTGCATTATTCTTCAGACAGAAGCCAAGAGGAACTTTCATGTGCTATCTGCCTTGTAAGTAGTTATTCATCCCTTTAATCTTTTGGCATATTGTACAGTCTGTTTGCACCCAATTGCTAGAAACATGGTTTATGGTCAAATTAAGGTGCCAACCATTAGCTGACCCAGGAGCTAAAGCCACATTGGTTACTTTTAAGGGAGCCCATGTGCCCTAATGACTTTAGGCATTGGTTATCGGCATGATGCACAGCAGTCCTCTTGGATTTCCTATTTTGGATCATCGAGATTGTTTGCCTACTAATTTGTTTGTAGGTCTTAGATAGTAAAAATGTGGGCTCTATGTAAGAATGTCGTTTAGAGATATTAACCGTACATCTCTTGTATATCAACTCATATATTGACCTGTGGGAGGTATCAAAGGGCTGAGATATTGCATTAATGTAACTACTACTAGTGGTTGTATGTAAATTAGACTTGTTACTGGTAGTTTCAGAAATGTAAGTAATAACTGTTACTCGTAAGATTTAAAAAACTCATTCATTTAGGGACGGAGGGAGTATGATTTAAGAAGCCAGTTGTTTATATGATTAACATAAAGCCCATATGGCCTGACCCTTGTTGAGTGCTACATATATATCTCTGCTCGGAAAAGTCTTAAGACTGTATTGGAACCCTTCTGGAACCTGCAATGTTGTGGGCACTTTGCAATAGGATGTCCCTTTTTAGGTTGCATTATTTCATTATGTTGACCCGAGATTGTTCCTGGTATTTCCTACACTAAGCACCCTTTGAACTGAGAATGTGTATAGAAGTAGGGATCAACCATTATTTTTACTTATTCCCTAAAAATGGTTAGGCTAAATAGGAAGCCTTTCAGTGTTTCTAAGGGATATTGCTTTATTTGTTTGTACCAAGGTAAAACTGCTCTAAGATTGTTTCCTCATTTAGAAAACGGCAATTATTTTGGGATAGACCAAAACGGAATGTGCGACATTTATTTCAGGAGGGAGTAATTGTCGTTGTTACCAACATATATACTCCCTCCGTCCCAAAATCATAATCCCGTTTGACTTTTCAAATATTTTAAGGTTATATTGTTGTTTTGGAAATGGGACTAACCGACAAACAAAGAGTGGGAAATGGAACTATCATTTTGGGACGGAGGGAGTATATGTTGTGTATTCAGTTTCCAGACAACTTCAGTTATGAGTAAGGCCGTATTATCTCTCCAACTGACAAATGCACTTGTTTGGTAACATTATTAACAGGAAGAGTACAAGAATGGTGAAAAGATCGGAACTACGGGAAAGTGTGGGCATGACTACCACGCGGACTGCATCAAGAAGTGGTTGTTGATGAAGAATGTATGCCCCATCTGCAAGACTGAATGCTCGACGTAGGGATCAAAATCACCCGAGATTTAAAACTACTGACACTGCTTTGATGTTGTAAATAGACGCATAGCTTGTACAAAGTTCATCATTCCATTTCTTAATCTCATCTCAAATTCACCGAATTTCATTCTACTCCATTGTAAGATTGTTTCAATTAGGAATATGGTCGGTCCGAATCGTTTCATGTTAATTTAAGGTTAATCAGTCAAATGTGTATATTACAGGTTCTTGTTTCTTCACCTCTTACTGCTTGTTCTTTGAAAGGGTCATCTGTTTTTAGGGTTCATCATTTTGATTTAAAGTCTTAGAACAATATAATGCTTGTTATTTTTGAGAGATACTCCCTCCGTCCCATCCGAAATAAGATTCTTGGTCCCGACACGGGGATTAAGGAATAATAATCTTTTATTATAAAAAGTTGTTTGAAAAGTAGGTGTTGTGAGTATGAAAGAGAGAGAAAGTGGGTGGGGAATAATAAATGAAAAGTTGTTGTGAGTATGACAAGTGGGTCCTACTAATAAAAAATTAATAAAAGCTTTCCATTTTGGGATGTCATATTTCGAGTGGGACACCCAAAATGGCAAAACGTCCTATTTCGGGTGGGACGGAGGGAGTATAATCAATCTCTGTATCAAATAAAGAATATTTAGTTACCTAGTCAACTTAGAATATTTACATAGTTAGGAGTATTTTTAATTAGGAACTAGATTTGTTATTAGAATCAGAAACTCATATGTTTTGGATATAAACAACGAAATTATCTTATTCGTTATCCATAGTTTATCATATTTCGTGTGGACTGGGCTTGAGGTGGTGCCCTGTGGAATTTTCTTAAAGATTGAAAATTTGTTTTAACACTTTTCGCCAAATCCTAGTCTAAGTATGTCAAAAACAGTCTTCAAAATTATGAAAAAATTTGAATTGTTGATTAAATACTCAACTTTGAGCAACCATAACTCATTCAATTTAAGTCCAAATTAACCAAATAAACATCCTATAGAATTGTTTTAATGTTTTTTGTTATTTAAAAAAAAAAAAAAAATTAAAACCGGAAATACCAGTTCCGGATTCAAAAAAAATATAAAAAAAATCAGATTTCGCGGAAAAAAAAAAAAAAAAGGAAAAAGTCAATTCCGGAAGTGGGACTTCCGGATTCAACATTAAAACCGGAAATCCCACTTCCGGTTTTAGCAAAAAGTGTTACTTTGGTAAATAAGTTTTTAGGGTTGTTGTTTTGGTAATTATTTTTTAAAAAAACTATTATTTGGAAATTCAATCCAATTGGACACTTTGTGCAACATGAGTCACTTTTACTAACGTTGTCCAAATTTCAACGTTAAATGACCACATGCTTTATCACATGCCATTTTGTGAGGGTCAAAATTGGAATTTTCAAATTAAGAGAAATTATCCCTAACTCACACCTTCCCTGTTTCCCATCACACACAGAAAAAAAGCAACCCAGAAAGAACCCCAAACCTGCCCCTCAACCATTCATTGTCGCAACCCTCCTCCCCGTTCCCGACTCCGGTCCCCTCTAATCTCGCATCCCGTCGAATTCCATCGTCACTCAACTCCAGGCGTGCTGATTTTTTTTTTTTTTGAAAGTCCAGATTTTGCTTTGATTTAGGAAACTCAGATGAGGGTTTGAATTTGGTGGCGATAATTTCCCCTCTTCCTCACACGCTCCTTCATCTGCGGTCGATACCCTCCCTTTCTGGCACCTCGTCGCCGCGGTCGAGATGCAGCGGCGGTGGCGATTTTTTTTTTTTAATAGGTAATCGGTAATTTTTTTTGCGGAATCCAGGGTATGCACTTGCGTACCCTGGCGATACACTACATTCGCCACTGGCTGCATGCCTCAAAACCCTTTAATAATAGGTGAAGTGGCTTATCAAGTCGTTTAGTAGAGGAGTTGGTTTTGGGGGAAACTAGTTTCTCCATAAATTATAAAAAGTCATGTTTGTTTAAGCCTTATTAAACTCTAAAAGGCCTAAACCTTAAACCCTAAACCCTAAACCCTAAACTTTAACCCCTATAAAAACAGGACTTTTTATAAGTTATAGAGAAACTAGTTTCCCCTAAAATTTTCTCTTAGTAGAATGCATGGGGAGAGATTGTCGAAAGCGAAAGACTACCTATTGAATTTGTATTGTCTTATTCTTCTCCATGAAAAATGAAATAAAGCATAGCAACATTTTATTGAAATTTTCATTAAGAATGGCCAACTCTGCCTGTATATATATGAGAAAGTTATAATGAATGTTACATAATCTGATTAAAAACTTATAAAAAAAAAAACAACAACCATTAATTCGTAAACTTATTTAAAATCCATCTATGCTAGTGAATTCCCGACGAGTACATATATATGCACCTTGAACTTGCATCATACTTGCTCGATGAACGAAAAATCGGACTCACCACCTTGAGTCCTTGTGCCCGGCCGGATTCCAGCAGGCACTTGCCTGCTCGAACTCGGTTGCTGAATTTCCCCTTCCTCTTTCCGTCCGTCCCTTGTAGAACCATCATCATCTTGAAATTGAGAGTGTCGCGAATTCTCATTTTCCCAACGCTCGTCCTCGGGACTCGTTCCTCGAGGGGGACTTTGAAGGCTATCTTCCCGATGATGAGGGTAGCTATGGAGAAGATTCATTGGGGACGTGCCTCGTGATGGGGTCCCGGGCCTGCTCGAGTACGGGGTGGTGGGGCCCGAATGGAGACTGTGCTTTACTTGTTTCTTCGCTGCGAGGCGCCAGCTCTTTATGGCTGTCGCTATTTGCTCGCTGAAGATTGCGGGTCTCATGCTCGACCCCATCTGAGTGACTAAAGCGTAGAGAGGTAAGGTTACGTAGCTGCAAACGACTTGTATAAGAACCCTGACAACATTGATTCAATCATACGTTAGCAAGAAAGATAAAAAGAGAGATATAGAAATGAAATTTTATCAACAAGTTTATAATGTATCGAAATGAATGTCTATTTTTTTTCTTGATTAAGAACATAAATGAAAAACTTACCCCATTGAGATCCTGATAATAAGATCCTCGATTCGGTGATGGTAGCACGACGGATACCCAAACTCATACTGAAAATAATGGCCGTAAACACTTAGTAATCATAACTCGACTTTATGTTATAACGAACAATATATGTTGAAATTAAGTAATGCTGGGGGCACAAAATCTTAATTGTCAGTTATTGATTGGTGTCGAGATCATTTACCATCTGGGCTCGCAATTTCAACATCCAATTAATAACTGATAACAAGAATTTTGGGAGCATTTTGTTCTCCTAACATTACTCATTGAAATTGGTACGCGTGAAAATGTGTCGCGCTTACCCAACTCCATATGAAAAAGGCTAGCTGAAATGCATTCTGCAAAACGAAAAAAAAAAAAAAAATTACGACAAAGTTAATATGAAGCTAAGTTGATCAAAAACGAACATATTAAGATTAAGAAGATAATTATAATACGGACCTGAAAGAGAACAAAGTTAATCAAGAGGAGAACGAGACGAGGGCGGCCGAACCAGAAGAGCTCATCGCCCGGCTGAACCGTAGGGGCGCCCTTCACCACGTCCGTCATGTCGTGAATCCTCAGTCCCATTTCTGTTATGATCATTTGTAGCTTTGTTCCAATTGCCAATATTATCTGCATTATTTCATATTTCATTCAACCATCAAATTAACATAAAAAAATGTCACGTTTGGATAATATATATAGATATAAATAAAATTTTCTAATGAAATATATAGATGTATTTAAATGATGTTTTACTTACAACAAGAGGGATAAATGGTAGCCAAAGGTATGATAACCATCCTGTACATACAAAACGAAATGAGTTTAATTTATCTATCTTCAACAATAAAATCAGTGAAAATATAGTATATGTTTTGCTTTAGGAAAGTTGAGTGTAATTACAACATGAAAATTGTTTTCAAAATTACAAAAAAAAAAAATGATTAAATATAATTTATGATATTATAGAAGAATTACCATGAGTATTAGTAAGGAGAAGCAACACGGCGAAGAGCCACACGACCGGACTGCATATAAAAAGTTCAATCAGGTTGACCACCAAAATCAACGGAGTATTACTTAGAAAAATAATGACAAGAAATTTAGATAATGATCCAACCTTATTCCAACAACAACTTTGAAATCTTCTTCTAGTGATCTGCTGATATATTTGTGAAAGTCAAAACTGGTTTGACTTTGAGGGGCTAAATGTGCCTGCAGGTGGGTTGACATATTATTGTTTTTTTTTTTTTTTTGAATTAGTTTGAAATGATATATTTTTACATATATAGATGTACTTACATTGATGAACCCATTCCTAAGGGTTAAGTAATCAACTTTAGCCACTGATGTGTAGAATTGTCTGAAGAAACACCCCTGAATATATTTAACAATCATTCAATTATTAGAAAAATAAATAAGTACGAAGATAGCAAATTTAGTTCCAAAAATAAAAAGCAAAGAGAAGGGACTCATTTAAAGCAATATTAAGAATTTGTGCCAAGTCCTCATTTTTTTTTTTTTAAATGAAAAAATAAATAAAATAGA
Source organism: Campanula takesimana (assembly GCA_026119855.1). NCBI lineage: Eukaryota > Viridiplantae > Streptophyta > Magnoliopsida > Asterales > Campanulaceae > Campanula > Campanula takesimana. Next base: position 14,050 of record JAOWBW010000359.1, on the reverse strand, counting down.
ACTGCCTATGTCCATAAACCATCTTAATGATAAATAAAAATAAATGATAATAATAATATACTCCCTCCGTCCCAAAATAATCTTCTCATTTGCCTTTTTTCATTGTCCCAAAAAGTTCTTCACATTTCTACATTTTAGGCTTAAACAAAGCATGGCTAGTGAAGCAATTGTTCATATCCTTAAAAAATTTGAATAGTCAAACGCGAATATCATTTTGAGACAGAGGGAGTAATCGATAGTAATAATCTCTCCGTCCCATAATGCTAATCGTGTTCACTATTCAAAATATTAACGAAACAATTTCATTTTCATCACTTTCCTCTCCTCTTCCTCATTTGTCTTTCATCATTCACTCACCTCTCTCTCTTTCTCACCTCCTAGCATTAGTCTTTACAAGAACAACTATAAAAGTTCAACAAATTTAACTTCCTACTTATGAAACTGAGACTTTTTATTTATGTGACAAACAAAAATCATAAATCAGACCATCTTTCCGAAACTGAAGGAGTATCAAATAGCATGTACTTAATAGTTTGTTCTTTTTAGGGTTTTGAAAGTCGAAACCAACTGATGTTATAAATGAAGATTTAACCGCATCTTTCATTTTTAAAATATCTTATAGTAACTTAGTGGGTCCTACAAGATTTTACGGATTAATTAAATTTTTAGTGCCCACATTATTATAATGGAGATGTGACCAAATATTAACCGATGCCTAAAGCTACTATCAGCCAGTGTTCTAAAAGACGCCCGTCTAGGCCGCCTAAGCGTTAGGCGTTCATGAAACGCCTAGGTCCCGTCTAGGATATCATAGTTATTTCTGAATTCTCGGCCCCGCCTAAATCCCGCTTAGGCCCCGCCTAGGCGCTAGGCGCCCCTGCGGCACCTAGCGACCGCCTAGCGTTTTTTAGAACCTTGCTATCAGCTAGTCCAAATTCTTCATTTTCATAGATAGGTGCATGAGTGGTCCCTTAACTATGACAATATACCTTATGTTATCAAGAAGTTTGAATTTGCATTAATCTCGTTAAGTTTCGTGTAGGGTTAGTTTCTTGACACCTTAATTGAGTCTAGAATCAAGTAATCTGTTTGGTTATGTGTCAAATCTTTCAATTTGTTTTTCATATGATTCGATAAAACTTTAATTAGCTTTCACGTTCAATTATATGGACCCAATTACATTTAAACATCGATCAATAACTGCCGACTATAATTTATAAACAAAAATTTGTGAATATTTTGTGCCGGTAGAAGAATTGCTCAAAGCTATGTGCGTGAAGCTAAACAACATCTATATAGAGATAAGATTCCAATTTTTGTGCCGACTATATTTTATTTTACATTTGGTTGATGTGTAAAATAAAAAATAAAAAAAAATAAAAAAAAGTTGATGTGTAGGGTAGTTGATTTTGACCACCATTTATGTGACAAACACATGTTCTAATTTATTTTTATCTGACTTTATATAAACACCAACTTGAACTTCAATATTCTCATTTTCCATTTTTATTTATTTCCCAGAAATAGTTTTATTCATAAATGTAAAGTATTAAAATGATTGAGCATTCAAAATTAACTGTCTTCCTCTCCCAACAAATTGGTTGTATTGTAGTTCCTTTTTTTCATTTATTTACTCCTAATGAGAACCCCAAGGGCATGGTGGAAATGAAAATACATCGTTAAAATATTATTTTAATAAAATATTTGAATAGTTAAATGAGACTAAGTATGTTTAAGATTGGTGTGTATGTTTAAGATTGGTGTGTTGAAATGCAATTATGTATGTAGGGTAAATATAAAGTCACAAAAAAATCTCACAAAATGATGTGTCAAGATTTTATTAGTGCTTTTAATTAGAGTGTGACGGGTCCACAATCGATGCAATCAATAAAATATCGACACTTCATCTTATATCCATCATTTTGTAGACTTTTTCTGTGCCCTTAGCATTGTCCGTGTATGTGTGTGTGTGTGTGTGTGTGTGTGTTAGTTATATAAGGATATAAGCAATCAGTGAATTCATATGATTGTTGAAGAGTTGAAGCCATTAACTTAGGTTCCCATTTGTACATATGATTGATAAAGCCATTATACCTTAAATATGTTCCCATTTGAATATATGGTGAATTATGAATGCTTGTTGGACCTTAATACCTCTCTACATTAATTCTACTAAAAAGATTTGCCAACTGCTGCTATTACCCACACTATATCCATTAAAATTTTACTCTTTTCATTTCAAATAATGTCCAGTTTTTTTTTAAATAATTATTATTGAAAGCCCTAGAAATTGACACTAAGACAATTATTTTTTACATTTATTTTAGGACGGACAGATGTTTTGATTTTATACTCCATAAACATATGATGATCAAGTCAACTTTGTATATGAACTCAAACCCCGAGTAACATTTTATTTTGTTTGTATTAAGATACATGTCGGCTATTCATATTAACTCAAAAAAAATGAATGAGATAAATGCAAATTTTGAGAAATAAATAAAGTAAATGGAATTAACTAATTGTAAATGGAAATGAAATAGAGGGGTAATATTAATATAAGCTTACAATCCAAAGTAGAGTTGGAGATTTGCTCCAAACACTCAAATGTCTTCGTCCAAATGTTGTCTCTCTAGCAAACCTGAACCTCTCTGGATCTGCATCCATTATCAACATACAAATCCAAATCCTTTTTCAATATAATTATTTTACAGAATGTTTACTTTCGTTTTAAAATAAATATTTTTTTATTTTTAATTAAAAATAATAAATGACAATTTATATTGGATGGGTGGGAGTAAGAAATAACTTGCTATATTATTGTTATTATCAAATATATATATATATATATATACTCCCTCCGTCCCAACAGAAGTGGGACTTCTTTCCCTTTTGGTCCGTCCCACCACAAGTGAGACTACCCAAAATGGAAATGTTTTAATATATTTATATTCCCACTCATTCTCTCTCTCTCTTTATTTTCCATCACTCAATTTATTCAACCAACACTACTATTTACCCATCAATTCTCTCTCTTCATTTTCTACCACACATATACTCCTTTTTTCTTAATCTCTCTGCGGGACCTCAGTTCTATTTGTGGTGGGACGGAGGGAGTATATGTGTGTGTGTGTTATCATACCTCATTATTTTATTAGATACGCCATCATACATGTCAAAGGAAAACCATTTCAAAATACATGCCAAATATGAAAAGTAACAGTCAGTAGTACTCTTAAGTCAAATATCTAATTAGTTTTTTATTGAAAACAAATGTTTGATTTGTTAATCATTGAGTTGTTACAAGTTCAGTTTCTTGATGACTTAAGCAACTATATACTCCTTCGGTCCCACCGCAACCACAAGTGAGACCAACTTGTGGGGCACAATAATTAATAAAAATGGGAGAATGAGTGGAATTAAATAGTGGAATTGATTAAATATAAATATATTCAAACATTCCATTTTGGAGAGTCTCACTTGTGCTGGGTCGGAGGGAGTATACTCATTCTAATAAAAATATTCTTAACACTCAAATCTAATAACTGGTCAAACTGAAAATTTTAAGAATAATAACACATTAACATAAATGATAGATATCTTTAATAAATAAAAAAAAAAAAAAAAAAAAAAAGAGAGAGAGAGAGATTGGACCGACCATGAGAATATTGATATTCAATCGTCTTTGTCTCATCTTCCCACGACCTCCATTTCCTCATCTGCATTTCAATTAAGTAAATATGAGTTATAATAAAAAAAATAAAAAATCAATGCGACAATAAAAATAAAACACTTGTTTTTTAAATAAGAAAATGTATGTTGTACAAAAAAAAAAAAAAAAAAAGAGTAAATAAATTTACCTTAAGCCGGCCCAAACCGAGAGTGGTAATACAATAAATAACATGGAAGCAAGCCAAGAAAAATATGAATATATGCAGCTGGTGTATTCCATATGCTGACACAAGTGTCACCTTACCCTGTATATAAAGAAAATTTTATTAATACAACATAATAACAAAAAAAAAATCCAAGTAAATATGAAAATAAAACACGATAACAAAGTTAATTTAAATGAAGAATAAAATTATGTACCGAGTCGAGGCAAGGATCGTCGAATTTAGTATCAGGAATATCAAGATTGTCACAAGGATGCCAAGAGTGAGCAACATCCCTAGGAACACATATTTTTGATACTGGACCTTGCCCTACTGTTAGTAGCAATGATATGAATCCCAACAGCATCAGTTCTGGCAAAAAAAAAAAAAAAAAAAACACTTTAAATAATTTTAACTCATTCATAAATATATTAGTGTCGATCTGCGTGTTGTGTGATTGTGGATGCATGGTTTATGATGGATTTAGAGAATTTGTACAGTCAGATTGAATAACAGTTCAATTTGACTATGAACTAGTATAATTTTACTATTCATGCAGTCGGACTGTTTAGGCCCGGATTCATGAGTTTAAGTACCTGCTTTGACTTTTTCAACTGCTTCATAGAGAGCGTTCTTGTGTTTCTTTTTTAACCACTGCAAAACATCAGAAAGAAAGCTTAATCTTTATCAAATTATCTAGCTAACTTTTTTGAAACAATTAATATAACAAGAAAAAAAAGAAAGAAACCCGTGAAAGACATTGATTAGGGTTACTCAAGGATCAAGGTGATATGTATATGTATATAAATTTGTATATATATATGTATGTATATTACTTACATGAGCAAGGAGATGAATGAGATGTTCAACAACAAGTGAAATGGCGAGCAAGACAAAGCAAACCACGGCTATAGCCCAAGTGGGAGTCACCTCCAAAGACCTCTCTTTCAATTTCGCCATCTCCCAATCCAATCCTCTCACATACAACTATATATATGAAACTACGTATAATAATAATAATAATAATAATAATAATAATAATAATAATAATAATAATAATAATAATAATAATAATAATAATAATAATAATAAGTCGTTACAGACTTATCTAATCGATTGATGAAGATCAAACAACTCAAATCTCAAATAACGACTGAATTAATTTTAAGAAAATATGAGCTTATAATAGTCGTTACGGACTTGTATCAATCTTGAAAGAAGTTGAATTTTGAGTAGAGAGCAAGAAAATGGGAGAGACGTAAATGGAAAGTTGGAGAGATTGTGAGTTGAGAATAGAATTGTAAGGTCTCTCTCTATATATATATACACAAAACCATGCAGTCTATAACTTAGTAATTCTTTTACAAGTTCTTGTCCAATAGATAGAGGGGGAAGACTGACGTGGCAACTTTTCAAACTTTGACTTTCTTGGTACACCATTCCCAATTTTTTTTGGGTTCCTACTACTAAGGGAGCGTTTGGTTCGGCAGAATAAAAAATGAAGGAATGGAATGGTCAATGGAATGGGAATCTTGAAGGAATTGGAAAGGAAAAAAATTGGTCAAACCTTGCGTTTGGTTGGCACGGAATGGAATTGAATTGCCATTCAATTCCTTCATTTGAAAGAATTGATCATTCCAATGGAATGGAAATTTTGAAAAAAATGAACCAAACATGGCAATGGAATTGGTCAAAGGGAATTGAGCATTCCATATATATATATATATATATAGGCAGTCTCCTGTACACCCGCCGCACGCTGTGCGACGGGGCCAGGCGACTTTTTTCTTCTTCTTTTTTCCGATTTTTTTTTTGTCACCCAAAACTTTTTTTCCTCCCAACAAAAGTAACACTTATTATAACGAAATGTAACACTTTTTTCTTTCAAATGTAACATTTTTTTAAAAAAAAAATGTACCACATTTTTGCTGCAATAGATTAAAAGACAACATAAAAATTGACAACTTAACTAATGTAACACTTTTTTATAAAGGAATGTAACACTCTTTTTTTCAAATGTAACACTTTTTTTTTCAAAAATTAACATAGGATTGACAACCTAAACTAATGTTACATTTTATAAAAAATGAATGTAACATTTTTTTTCTCAATTGTAACAGTTTATATTCTTAAATGTAACATTATATCTGAAATGTAACAATTTTTTATTGAGAATGTAACAATTGAAATGCAAACCCAATTTTTTTTTGTAAAATGGCTATTACATTTGACTGTAAAAAATGTTACTTTTTGAATATGAAATTGTTACTTTTATTAGAACAGAGTTTTACATCTCAGTTGACAAGCAACTCAAACTTTTTATGTGTATAAAAATGTTTTTTTTAAAAAAAAAAACTCAAACCATATCATGACCTATGTAGTTTTATTCGTCCCGTCGAGACGAACACAACGGTATTTTTAATTTTTTTTCAGAGTTATAAATCTCAAGATATAGCATTTTAAAGTTTTGGGGTTTTTTTTTTAAAGGCGAGCGCGCCACATGTCGCTGGCATTGGGGGAAAGGCTGGTGGGTCGGGCGGATCGGATCTGGCGGGTTTGGCCCGCCGCACGCGCGTGCGGCGTTGTACCTGAGAATTTGTCATATACTCCCTCCGTCCCATTGAGAGTGAGACTAGAGGAGTGGGCACGATATTTAAAATAAAGTGATATATATGTGGTAGAAAATGAAGAGAGAGAATGAGTGGGGTAAATAGTGGTGTTGGTTGAATAAAATGAGTGGTGGAAAATGAAGAGAGAGAATGAGTGGGGTTAAATAGTGGGGAATGATGAATATAACTATATTAAAACATTTCCATTTTGGGTAGTCTCACTTTAAGTGGGACGGCCCAAAAAAGAAAGAAGTCTCACTTCTAGTGGGACGGAGGGAGTATATATACACAAAACGATGCAGTCTATAACTTAATTCTTTTACAAGTTCTTGTCCAATAGAGAGAGGGGAAGACTGACGTGGCAACTTTTCAAAACTTTGACTTTCTTCGTACACCATTCCCAATTTTTTTGGGTTCCTACTAAGTCAATGGGGGGTTTATTCATCCCAAAATAACGACTTATCAGATTCATCATCCCTTATACAAGAATTTGTATTTGTAGCACCTGTTTCTGCAAATTATTGATTATTCAGATTTGATTTGTCACAACTCAAATTTACGTATTGGTGGGACGACTGTTAGTTAAACTACAATTCAAACACAATCGAACGGCTCAAATTGTAATTTTTTTTGTGGGTTACGGACATATCTGATCTATAAATAAAAGTGTAGGGATTAATTTAAGTCTATGTGAAATCCATATCATACACGTCAAATTAGAGGTGGTCTCCCAGGAGAACAAGGGGATCCGTCTCATGCATGAGACGGGTCGCCCCATGATCCATGGGCCGAACCCGCCACGTGGCAGCCTCCCAGAGCTCCAAAAAAATAATAATTTGTTTTTATATTATTTTTTCGGCTTTTCCGTCGTTGACCAAAAGTAATAGTTACCATAACTTAATGTAATGACTGAATACATATAAAGTAATATTTTTCATAAGTAAACGTAACACCTGTTTTACAAAAACAAAATCTCGTTTTACCCATTTTTTCAAATGTAATACTAACTATAATTACATGTAACCCAAGCAATATCTAAATGTAATTATCATTTATACTGAAATGTCATAATGCTTTTGCAAAAATGTAAAATATTGTGTATTTTGATTTAATTTTTTGAAAAGTAACAACTCATATATATGAATGTAATTGTTTGTACAAGTAAATGTAACACTTTAATAAAAAAAATCGAGTAAACTACCAAAATAACATGCGTACTAACAACTTTTTACATATTTACATGCGTATTAACGAAACAACCAATCCAACATGCGTACTATATACAAAATAACCAAACAAACCAATCCATATCATACACGTTAAATTAATTTCAATTGTTGATTTCAAGATTGGATTTTGGGGTTTGATTTCAAGATTGAATTTGGATGGTTGTGATAAAAAAACATAAAAACAAAATTAATTATGTTAAAGTTGATATAAATATTAATAAGGGTAAATGGGTCATATTAACACTTAATTTAGCAAGTTAAGATTTTGTTAGGTTATGGGGCATTTTGAAAATATTGATAGCAATATATGTTAAAAAAAAAAACTAACGCTCACAAACTTTCGTTAAATTTTTTAACAATTTCGGTTGGTTTGGTTATTTTGTATATAGTACTCATGTTGGATTGATTGTTCTGTTAGTACGCATGTAAATATGTAAAAATTGATTCAAATGGCTTAATAATTATTTTCCATAATAAATAATAAATATTAAATTTTTAAAAAAATACGTCTTAAAGGAGATGAATTTTTTTATCACTTATTTGTACCACATGGTGTGCTACTAGTGATCCAATGGTGGATAATTAGGGGTCATAATGAAGTATAAATAATAAATAGCCGTTAGATTAATAGCGTCCACAAAAGTGGTACAAGAGATCTTTGTCTCACATAGTAAGAGTAATGCGTTTTTATATAAAGAAATAGTTTTTGTTACAATTCTACCATGATACAGCTTAAGTATACAAACAAGTTAAAGACATTCTTTGAAAAAATCTATAATGCTAACCCAAATGAGAAAATTTTGGGGGAAACTAGTTTCTCCCTAAGTTATAAAAAGTCTTGTTTTTATAGGGGTTAAGGTTTAGGGTTTGGGGTTTGGGGTTTAGGGTTTAGGATTTAGGGTTTAGGGTTTAAAGTTGAGGGTTAAAAAGTGGATTTTTTATAACTTATGGAGGAACTAGTTTCCCCCAAAACCAACTCAACCCTAATTGTATCAAGTCACCGCCTCTCCCTCTTTCAGGAAAAAAACTTAATTACTTACAGCATCCGCGATTCAAATTTTTTTTTTGGAAAACTAGTTTCTCCTTCGGTTATAAAAATTCTTATTTTTCAAATTGTTCTTATATGTTCGCTAAATGCTTGCAAGTATAAAAAAAAGAAGTAAATTTTCTATATTTTATGGAGAAACTAGTTTCCCCAAAACCTACTCAATTGAAATTAATTCCGAAAATTAAAAAATAACCAATTAAAATACTTAAAATTAATTCTTATATTTATCATATTCTCTGCATCACAAGAAATAAGTATGATTTTTGATTTTGATTAAGAGTAAATTTATATATTTTTTTTTTAAAAAAAAAGGAGTGGTACAGTTTGACGTTAATGCACATTGTGTACATTTTGTTCCTATAGATATAGATATATATACACACCCTCCGTCCCATATCAATGGGTACAAAGTGGCTCTAGCACGAGAGTTAAGCAAAGTGTAAGTGTTGTGAATATAAAACGTGAGTTTGAGAGAAAAAATATAAGTATTGTGAGTATATAAGTAAAGTAGGAGAGATATTGAAGGGGAGAAATAGTAATGATTATTTGCCATTTTTAGTAGTGTGCTCATTTTAATTAATAAAACGTCCAAAAAGAAAATTTATACACAAAATCTTGGGAAAAAACGCGTTTTCCTTAACTCCCAGGAAAAACGTGTTTTAAAAAAACGCGGTGGCATTTTTGTAAATTTGTGGAACTTCTTTAAAAAACGCTCGGTGGCATTTTTGTAAATAATCGGAACTTCTCAACGGTTCTGGATATCAATATAAAACCTTCTGGATATAAGATTGATAGCCAGAACCTAAAGTAATAGTCAGAAATGTCATTTTTGTAAATAATCAGAACTTTCAACGGTTCTGGATATCAATATAAAGCCTTCTGGATATGAGATTGATAGCCAGAACCTTTGAAAGTGATAGCCAGAAGGGTCCTGGATATAAATATAAAGACTTATGAATATCAATATAAAGCCTTCTGGATATGAGATGATAGTCAGAACCTTTGAAAGTGATACCTAGAAAGTTTTTTCTGTTTTTTTTTTTAGAGTAACAGAAGTGTTAATAGATAGCCAGTGACAGTGTTCAGGAAGACCAGTTGCTGTGTTACGAAGGTCCAGTAAGTGTGTTGAGGACCGCAAGATGATTTTGCAAAACACGTTTTTCCTAACCACTAGGAAAAACGCGTTTTACAAGAAACCATCTCAAATTTCTATCTACGCAAGGGAGTATATCATTTTTCAAGTTTAATTTGGAAAACAACAAAGGGAATGAAATATACTCCCTCTGTCCTAAAATGATCTTCACGTTTGACTATTCAAATTTTTTAAGGACATAAACCCTTGCTTCACTAGCCATTAAAGCCCAAATTGTAAAAATAAGAAAAACTTTTTGGAACAATAAAAAATAGCAAATGAAAAGATCATTTTGGGACGGAAGGAATACTAAATATTCCGCGCCGAACATACTCGTGTACTTATGTGGTTAGGCTTTATCTAATGACTCAGTCCAAAAGGCAACCTATATCAGCTTTTGACGGCCGGAAACCTTTTTGACGACCCTAAAGCTTCAGTTCTTTTCATAAAATTTCATAGTCCCTCTATTTTAGAATAAATTCAAGTTTTTTTTTTTTTTTTTTACGTTATTGTGAATAAATTTTGATTAATAATTTTAAATTTTATTTATTTTAATAAAAAGCTAAAATTTTTATAAATATTATTTGTAATAGTGTATTAATAACAAACTTTATAATTTGTTAAGATAATTACATCAACTTAAATTTATTTTCAAAATTCTTTCGTATTAACGTGCAAAAAAGACAACATTTATTTCGGGATAGAGAGAGTAATAATTGTTGTGTTTATTTTATTTAAAAAAAAATATTATGTTTTTATCTGTCTAATTAATATAAGGAGTGAATTTTTTAATAAAAAAAATCTTAATATAAATACCATAAACATAAGTAATTTTGTTTAGGAAAAAAAAAGTAAAACACATTGTTAAAAAGGATTGATCAACTACGACAAGTATATGGGGCGGAGTGAGTATTAGCTAATGACAAGTTCATATATAAGCACATAAAACTTATAATTTTCATTAAATAAAAATACTATATTGTTTGTTTATTACTCCCTCTGGTCCAAAATAACTGTCACTTTTGGTCAAACAGATGTAAGTTTGACCAATAAATTTAAACAAAAAATAATGATCACAATAAAAATCTAAAAACTGTTAATAAAAGTATTATTAATTATAATACAATAACAAATGTTAGATTTTTATTAGCATCATTATTTTTCATTTAAACTATTGGTCAAAGTTACATCTGATTGATCAAAAGTGACAGTTATTTTGGACTAGAGAGAGTAATGAGTATGACCTTCTACATATTGGTTACGTAAAACTAGAGTGTAATATGTGAAGAAATAGCCTACTAAGTCAACCAAATGAGAGTAACGATCTGGCTACAAATATAGTTAATTCAGTTATGTAATTATTTTATTATTATTATTATAATCTGCATAAAATAAAAGGTAAAAGAAAGACCATAATTGTTTAAGATTTTTGAAAGACTCAGCACCAAACAATCAGTTAAATAACAAAAAGTCACAAAACCCATTAAAATAATAACTTTTGAAAACAAAAAGTCACCATCCGGCTTAAGCCAGTCCACTAAACATAAAGCCAGTGAAGAACAACTGAACAATTCTTATTCCACATCATTTGGTGTATCCGAGTCGTCTGAAGAAAAAAAAATAAATAAAAAAAATGGACCACTTATATCTATTCTCTACATTTTTTTTTTTTTTTTCTTTGTTACGCAAAAATCTCGAAGAAAAATTGTTTTACAATCTCTTTAATGTAAATTTTGTTTTCATCTCTTAATATAAAACAAACTTTCTTAATGTAAAACAAGTTTTACACATCTTTGAGTATAAAACGGGTTTTTCATAAGACTGACTCTTCTGTCACAGTTATCTTTTTAAATTATTTCATACCCACCCCACCTCAAATAAATATCGCTAAAACTTTTAAATCTTTTTAAGAAAGCTGATTTACTAAATTGGTGCACTAGATTTCTTTCTTTATTTAAAAACGAAAATTTATTTTATGGCATAGTCCCTCGTTACTATGAATGAACTTTGAACAATACATATAAAAGTTTGTTTAATTATACTATTGAAATATATAACTTGTAATTGGTACACTGTGAAAAATGCTATCAATAATAATTTTCACATTTTCATATTTGTACGGTTAAATCAACCTATATTAATTTATCAAAGTTCTTTATTGTAATGACAAAAAAAAAAAAGTGGAAAAATCATTTTGGGACATAGGGAGTATCAAAAAAGAAAGTGTGACTTTTATACTAATTATGAGACTGTAAGGGCCCGAGCCTCGAGACCTGACCCCTGCATAAACACCACACACTGACCAACTGATCAAATAACTTGGGTTCACTTAACTTCTCACAGGCTCACTCAAAAGTCCATAGATATTATTGGTGGTCGATTGATGTTATTGTAGATACTTATACCAATTTTATGTTTTACCATTTTATCGTCATAATTATATTTTCTTTAATTGATTTCAACAGATTCAAAACCTTCAGCACCTATCCTCGACTGGAAACGGAATGAAATTTGCAACCCCATAGCCGACCAGATGAGGATATCTACAAATAACTTTCAACTTAACATTGGTTCGATCTACCCCAATTTTCTAATATAACTTCTTAATCAATTTTTTGTACCTCCATCGAGATTTTGCCTTAAGTGCACATTTCGGCCCCTGTTCAAAATGACTACCTTCAAACGGGTGTTCATCATCTCCTCCCCAGTAGCACATGAAAATAAGTGGAACTCCACTCATATTTACTCCTAAACAAATGAATTCGACTTTCAAAATCATAATTTATTATCAATGCATATACAATAAAGCAAACAAATAACTCTAATTTAAATTCGCATTATACAAATTAAAACATATAATGAAAATTAAAATGTAGCTTAAATGCTTTGATTCTTCTTATTCACCAAATATCGTAGAGAGCTCTAGCAGTTTTTTAAAACTTACACTGTGAAATGACTATGAAATGGAGAGAAGAGCTCAAAATAATGAAAGGGGGTGAGAAAGAAAACGGGTGGTGTGGGGGATAATATTCATGATGGTGTTCATAATATGAATGCTAGATCTAGGGTTTATACATTCATAAATGCTAGTTTTAGCGTATTGATCTTATCTTATACATGTTTGTTCATATGTGTTCATATAAAATGCCTATTATATTGCTATAATTAGGGTTTTAATCTTCATATATGCATGATATAGCCGATGATGATCGACCAAGCCTAGGAACTACTTCTAAACCCTAAACTTTAGGTAAATATTCACATGATCATTACCTCTCCTAGGATGAGTGACGATGATCACACATCGATCTTATCGATGGTATAATCATCACTCTAGGATGTGATCATCTTTCATGTTCCTTTCTCCTCCTCCTCCTACTATGTGCATGATCCCGCTTCATCTTTCTATTCTCCACTCTATGTGCGAACTATGGTCAATAGATGTTATTGTAGATACTTATATATCACGGTCAAAACCACATGCTTTATTTATTTGTATATCTTTCGTATCATCATGACATAATTAAAGTAAGACAAATATATAAGAGAGGGAGAGAGAGGAAAATGCAAAAAGTACTTTTTAATGATAATTATTCCTTTTTCATTATCAAATATATACAAAATTAGCTATTTACTCTTAGACAAAAACTTGTGTGAGATGGTCTCATACGTGAGACGAATCTCGTTGAGAGAATAAATGGTTTGCCCCCCATGTGCTAAGCGAAGCAAGCCCATTTTTTCTTTCATCAAGATCCGTCTCACACAGAACTTGCTCTTACTCGTATGGACATGGTAGAATGATTGAAATTTGAATGTTTTCTATAGTTCTGAATTTGGAGGGTGAGGCACAACCGCACAAGTGGCATCAAACCTTTAGACCTACACATTTGTTTAGTATTAAAGGAAATAGCTAATGCAATAATTATAAATTTTAATAATTGGTTAATGATAGCTTATTATGACCTAATTTTCTATGAAAATTAAATGTGGTTACTCAATCCGTCAACCAAGAAAGTCTATCATATAAATTTTCAATAATACTCTAGATTTGTTGAATGGTACAAATTGGACTTCCAATATATTGTGGATTATATTATTGACAATCATTACAAATTCACGACTCTGGGGGTCAAGTGTGTGATGAGTTTTTTTTTTTT